>LR898476.1:17027354-17564854 GCA_905067625.1 Blumeria graminis f. sp. triticale
GGGCAGCTCCTCGATACGCAGAGTTGAAGCGGCGCAATTGCTGGGCCACCTTCAGAGCTTTGCCACACCACGTCGTGACGTGATGTTTGAAGTCCAGCTGCGGGTCTAGGTATACTCCAAGCCAGCGTATTTGGTCTACTGGCTCGATAACCACGCCGCTCACACGAATGCCCACTGGCTCCTCGCGTTTCCGTCCGGGAAACTGGACTACCTCCGACTTATTGATATCGAAGGAGACTGCGTTGGTACTTGCCCACTCCAGAAGATGATCGACTTCCTTCTGTACAGAAGCGGCCGACTCAGCAATGCTGCGCCCGAACCCTAGGATCCCGACATCGTCTGCGTAGCTGAACCTCACTCCCGGGTTTCCGCTTCGCATAGGCTCTGCCATGTATAAAAGGAAGAGAAGTGGCAATATTGGTGATCCCTGCGGAACCCCACAAACCAGCTCTCTCTGCCCAGTAACCCCTCCGGAGTATCGGACTTGTACCTTTCGATATGCAAGAAAAGACGCCGTCCATCGGAGAATTGAGTCTGGCCATCCCTGCTCTTGCATCCTCCTCACCAAACGGTTGTGGAGTACTGCATCGAACGCTCCTTGGACGTCTAGAGTTGTGAATGTGGCCGCCCATCCCTGGGTGCTTGCCTCTTCGATGTCGTGGACTACGCAGTTGACGAGGTCGTTTGCAGATCTTTTGGGGAGCGCGCCGAATTGTTGGTCTCCGACAACGTTGAGCGTAACCGCGAGATGGGCCATCCGCTTCGCCAAGAGTCGTTCCAATCCCTTACCCAAGCATGACAGAAGTGCGATTGGTCTCCAGCCCTTAACAGTCGCTGGATCTCGGTTCGTCTTGCGGAGGAGCACCACTTCAGCCAGCTTGAAGCAGGATGGGTGGTTGCCGAGTCTGATGCAGGCGCGGAAGAGAGTGCCGACAAATGGTCCAATTGTCTTCCAACATGTTCGCAGAAGCTCCACAGAGATCCCGTCTGCTCCAGGCCCTGTGTTGGCGCAGCCTACGGTGCACATGCGAATCTCTTCGTCCGAGACATGGTCGTTCCATGGGATTCGGTTGGTACTCGGCACATCGAGTGGCGGTAGGTCGTCTGTCGCTTGGTGTCGTGCCAAAAGAGCATCCCGGAGTATCTCTGCCCGCTCAGCCGGATCGGAGTACAGCTTCCCTTCGTGGTTGAGTGGAGGGGGGGTGCTTGCCTGCCTTGGTTCGGCCGAGCGCATCAGCTTGAACACATCAGTTGGTGTTGTGATCGCTTCGACTTGACGCGTCTGGTGCTCTTTCCTTGCCGCTCTGAGGGTTGAGCGCAGCTTCTTCGAATGTATCCATCGCTGTTCCGGAGTCACTGCTGCACGATACTCCGTGCGAGCCAGCTTGCATTCCGGTGTCCACCAAGGTGCACATTTGCCACGTCTTTTGTTCCTTCGTGTTCCTGCTGCTTTGAAAGCGTTAGTAAGGCCGGAACAGAGATCTTTGGCGTATTCATCCACCTGGCAAACCGTGTCCAACACTGGTGGCGGGTGAGTGAATTGCGCCACGGCAAGGGAGAACCTCGGCAGGTTGCCGCGCGTTACCCTGATCGGCGATGGCTCCTGGTCCCTTTTTCCGAATCCGGTGGGAACTTGTCCTCGAATGGGAAGATGGTCGCTGGTGGCACACTCGCTGCGATCCACCCATGCTTGGGCCCCGTTGACGTTGGTCCAAGCAAGATCGAGCGTGTTCCCGGCTCGATGCGTTGGCTCGCCCTCAATCAGACAAGTGAGATTGTGACGTTCCGCCCATCTCTCAATTTCGATTCCTTGTCCGCGTGGGCGGGTGACCTCTGGTTGCCACGCGCAGTGCACCGCGTTGAAGTCACCAGCCGCGACGGATCGAGGTGGTGGGTCCCAGCTGAGGAGGGGTTGAATGGCCGTCGGGTCGTTCGGGTCCTTGTACACGTTGAGAAACGTGACTCCGTTTACCACAACCCAGCAGTAATCCGCCGTCGGGGGATGGCAGGGAAAGATTTGTCTTGCCGAAAGGTTCCCTGTATTGATTCGTGTATAAGTCACAGCCCTGGGTCGAATTTTTACGCCGCCATGTGGTATATGACAGTCGTATCCAGGGTGTGACTTTGTTTCCTTTGTGGCTTTTTTCCACGAAGGTTCTTGTATTAACACTACATCGACGCCTAGCTCGTAAGCTCGGGAAAGCGCGATGTCGTGTGATGAGCCTCCCCTACCTACGTTGATCGACATAAAACTTATCGTAGGTGAGAGGCTAGAAAGGACCCGTGAGGGGCCCTTCAGGAAGACTCAACAGGATTCGTCGTTCCTGTGGCCGTGGCGTCGGAGGCGACGTCGGTCATCAGAACTTCGAAACTGTTGTTTGATTTCACCGATGTTGGTGAGTCTTGAGTTTGCCTAGCAGCCGCTAGAACTGCTGCCTCTGCGCGACGGGCTGCAGCTTTAGCCCTCACAACAGCCGCTAGCTCGCGTTGGCTCGCGATGCGAATATTGGCCAGTTGCTCTCTGCTTACCGGCCCAGACTTGGTGGGGCGCGCCAGACAGACTCGACTGTCGGACCTGTGCGGTCCTCCGCAGTTGCGGCACTTGGTGTGTGCACGGCACTCGTCTGTCGAGTTCATCGTTGAGGAGCAGTTCCAGCAAGCTCGGGCGCGAGAGCAACCGCGCGTCCCGTGGAACTGCAGGCAGCGTTTGCATTGCTGCACAGTCTGTCGCGGTTTGTGTGGAACCGCGACGCCCGAGTCGTCGAACAGGCGGAATCCTTGTCTTGGTGCTGCTCCCTTCCTGAAATGGGCAAGCCATGACTGGTATGGAGCGTCAAGGCGAGTTTTCCCGTGGGGTCGTACCTTGACTGGCACGGCCTTTGTGACTCGCGTGATCTCCTCGATCACCATCTCCTCTGTCACATGCACCTTTCCGAGGAGGGTGTGGATGGCGACAGGGACCGTCGAGATCCGGAGCGCGACAAGGTCGGAGGCCTCCTCTAGTCTTCCCCCGATGGGGAGGAAAAATTCCGCCGCGTCCAATAGGAGCTGGCGAGATTCCTGGTCCTTCGCTCGGAGCGCGAAACCTGTTGGGACACGGTATACGTGTTCAATTGCTGCTTGGGTCGCGTTGGTGAGCTGTGCCACGGCTTCTCTGATGCCAGCTGGTGAAAGATTTCGCCACTGGTGTTTAGAATTTAGCCGGAGGAACAGTCGGTTGTCCGGCGTGGACGAAGGGGGCGTCTTGGCCGATTTCTTGGTCGGCGGAGTCGGCATTTTCGGGGCATGACTTGTCATCACTGGCGTTGGCTGTTTGGGTAGCCCTTTCCGGGCTACATGTAAGGGAGACGTCTCAGATAGGTAATATCACTGGGTAGGAGTTATGTTATACAGATAGCTCGAATAAGTAAGTAGTCTCCAACAGGTAATTAAGATACAAGAACGTCGTATGCCCAATCCTACCAGCAGTAAAGCGACTAGTTATACTTTAGGTAAAAGTGAACTGGAGCTTCCTCCCAACTCATACAATAGCTCAACGTTACATGAGATAAACCCTGAACTAAACCTATGTGGTAACCAACCCATTACATGGCCCACCAACACATATGCTATACGCTAATACTAGTATTTGGCAGGGGATGATGTTGATCCAGATGTATTCCCTGACACTACAGTTGCCCAGGTTGAAGTGACCTGGGGCACCGCGACGGCAGGATTTGCTGTCCTGGTGGTCGATGGTGGTGAGGGCCCGCTGTTGCTGGCCTGCTGGCCGATGGGGCGGGGGGGAAGACTTGTCGGCACTGGTGTGGTTCCAGTGCGCAGGAAGTGGGCGAGGGCGCCCCTCAGACACACGTTCATCGCGTCCAAGTATTCTTTGTTATCTGTCGTTTTCATGGACAGGATAACACTTTCCAATGTTTTTAACACCGTTGACCCTATCTCGAGCCTAGCTGAGGTGTTTGCAGCCCGCTTTCTTTCGGCTTCGAGTAAAGCCTCTATTTCCGGTGGGTGAATTGGCGTGGTGCCGGTGGGAGCACCGCCAGCAGGTTGGTTATCGCGCACAGTCATCCCGGGAATCGAGGCCGGGGCTGGCGGAAGTTGTGAGGCATTTGCTGCCTTTGCGATATGAGGGTCTTCCGTTCCCCTCGGTGTTCTCGCGGTTGGTGTCCGCTTTGCTATCGGAACCGCTATTTTTCGTGCCGCAGCGCGTGCGGATTCTGGCATTGCTTTCGCCGAGACTACTTTCTCGACGGCAATCGTTGGTGCTGTTGACGCCTTCTGGGAGCTCTCTGCTCCTGCAGTTGCCCAACGCAAGTCCTTTAGGCCCTTTCTGATCTAAGCATCAATTATGGGAGTGGCATCCTCCATCTCAATGTCGGTTTTGCCGCTTTCTTCCATCTGCGCGATTATGTCGGCTTCCATCCCTTCGAGATCGATGTCGTTCTGCGTCAGTCCCTTTGTTGTCGCTTTTTGCATTGCAATGCTTTTTGCTTTGCTCAGCATTTGCTTCTGTGATTCCAGACGCGTCTGGAAGTTGTGCTTTACTACTTTAGTGGTTAACACAATTTTCGCGGGTTTCGCGGATTTTGGGGGTACCGGTGCCATTTCAAGGCTGAGTGGCGCGGTACCACGAGAAATTGATGTTTCGAAGTTCGGAGGGTGATATAAGGTGAGGAAAATGTGAAAATGTGAATTTTCGAATTTCTCGAATTGTGCGTTTTGTTTGATTGTTCATTAACGTGCTAGGTGAAGTAACTACCGTCGCACTCCTACTGGAGCTTGAGCACGAGTGGGGTCGGGCCGGATCAGGTTAACTACCGTAAAGTACAAGTGTCTCGTCCCACCTCAATGACCGGAACCATGCCGGAACGCATCTATGTGTTGAAGCATGACGAGTACAGCAGCCCAGAGTTGAAAACAAAACAAAAGAAAACTTCCACGCAAAATCCTGCATTACAAAAGAAAAACTTTGACAATCTCCCTTCCATCGTTCCGCCTCGGCCACCACGCGCCCGAGCCTCGATTCCTATCCCTACTTCCATGCCAGATCACCTAGGCTTTCGTTCATCACCTCCGAGTCACAGGTATCCCTGCCATCCCCCGGCTAGCCTCCGCATATATTCCGCTCTCCTGGACGTAGTGTGAAGGGACTTCACATTTGTTGTTCACAATTATGGGTCCAAAAATGAATTTATATTTTATCTAAGGAGGAGAACATTTACAACGCGCGCGCAAGATGTTTTGTTCCAATCGAGCGCGTTTTCCCGTGACACTAGCGCGCTTTTGTTCATAGACGGAGCCGGATAGTTCCGGATCCACATACAAGGCTACAGCCTGTAACACGTAGTCCCTGAACAGTTGCCACCCGCTTGATCCAAGCATTGTTTCTATAGCTAGCGCCCTTCGCTTTCCGCTTTTCAGCCGCCATGTTGCCAGTGCTTTTCGACACTGAACAAGGTGACCGATTGATTTTTCCCTCCCACACTCGCAGTGAAGTGTAGCGTCAGTGTGGTTGAAGCGGCGATGATAAGCCGCGAAGTCTCCATGTCCGGTTCGAGCGGCTATTAAGCGAGCGTAGACTGCCCTTGGTAGTGCTAGTTCTGGCGGTTTCTTGCGTCGCATCTCGAGTTCGAGGTCGGCATAATGTCTGGGTCGATTCGAATGCCACCAGTCTGTAACCATCTGCCTGGCCAGTTCGCGAGCTTTCCTTCTGGAAGAGGCGAGGGTCATCATACCATGTGTCGTCCTCGTATCGTCCGACTAGTTAAGCTCTCTTCGAGCGAGCTCATCAGCCATTTCATTTCCTACCAGCCCTTCGTGGCCCGGAATCCATCCTACTTTAACAGGTGCTGCTGCTCTAGCGACCATTTTGCAGAACTTTTGAATCCTCCAGGATGATGAGCCTGTTGTTCCCGTTAGTAAGGCCTGGACAGCCGCAGAATTGTCGAGCACAATATAGATGGCGCTACGACCACGATCTCGCTTCCTGCTTGTGATTGCTTCAAGAGCAGCTAGAGCTCCATGAACCTCCGCGTCGTAGACCTCCGCATTGGTTATTTTGCCTGAGCCGCTTTGTTCAATTACCCTGCCTGTGCCACTGATAAAAGTCACAAAGGCCCATGACACTTTGTCGGTGGACGCCCCAGAGCCATCACTGTACACGCAAAGACAGTCGGGTGGGATAGTAGGTAGCCACTCTCTTATAAACCTAGCTGCTTCTTTCTTGCTTGTCCAGCAGGGAATTGGCTGAGGGGGGGCCGGAGGTCGGAGCGGTGGAGGTATACCGGCCTCTGGCAGGAGTCGATACATCCTCTGGACCCTTGAATCACGCGCTCTGTCGAAACCAAGTCTAGTTTTGTTGCATGTCTTTAGGCCGAGTCGGTGACGAGCGCTGTCTGTGCTTTCCGTGGCCCGAAGTCGAAGCGGATGGTACTCATCTAGTGTCCGGATTCGTAGGGCAGTCTTGAGCCTGCGTTCCTCGAGCAGAATTTGTGCTGGCGGAATACCAGTCTCTCTTCTCAGGGCTGCAATAGGCATCGTGCGCCAGGTTGGTAGAGCCACGCGGATTCCGAAGGCAGAGGT
Source organism: Blumeria graminis f. sp. triticale (assembly GCA_905067625.1). Classification (NCBI taxonomy): domain Eukaryota; kingdom Fungi; phylum Ascomycota; class Leotiomycetes; order Helotiales; family Erysiphaceae; genus Blumeria; species Blumeria graminis. Next base: position 17,033,937 of record LR898476.1, read on the forward strand.
TTGGTCGATGACTTTGCTCTGTCTCTTGTAGGAATTACGCGTCACACCTCGATAAGTTTCCCTGGTTGGCCCCGGGCACCAGACCTCCGCTGCATTCATCGCGATTGGCAGAACTACCGTGCGAATGACTGTGGTTAGTAAGTCAGGCCTTGTTCCCTGGGTGCAGAGTGTAAGCCGTCGGAAGTGCTGCACTAGCCGCATTGCTTTGCTGGTCCACTTTGCGACGTGACATTCGAAGGACAGACCGCAATCAAGGTGTACTCCGAGACATCGGATGTCGTCGGATGCTTGTACATCGCGAGTGCCTACCCTTATGGCCGGAAGATCGTTACGAGTCAATTGAATAATATGAAAAGTAAAAAGTGTCAATTTATTCCTGCCTGCCATTTTTCTTTCTGTTACTATCTAGATTATGTACGTCAAGAAAATGACAAATGGTCTATCTGTCCTCAACTTGTCCCCATGAACCGAGTTTCTCATAGTTTAGAACGAAACATCCCTAGACAGGAGGTATAGAGTTCTCATTGCTACAAACCAAGCGAAACACCTTTGTCCGAAACTTGTAACTCCAAACTTTGTAGGCTTAACACCTTAAACTCTATATTGATCGCTTCCAAACTATCCACAGTTTGATATGGATACACAGGAGAATGCCCGAAAAATTGGTATCCTGCGCAATTTATTTGAAGCTCTCGAAGCACTTAGTCCCGAGTAGCTTGTGTAAGAAGGCATTGTGTGACAATAACCCTCTGATTCGACGCGTGATATTTGCGTTGAGTCAACAATGTATGAAGTGGGTGGCGGTGGTTTCCTCCCTACACATGCACTCCGTGTTAACGTGCGGATTGTTGAAGCGACAATAGTACGCCGCGAAATTGCCGTGGCCCGTACGGGCTGCATTGAGATGTCGTAACTGTAGCCTACAAAGCCCTAGTTCTGGTGCTTTGCGACGGCGCATGAGTAGATCTAGCTCACTATACCGTGACGGGCAAAGTCTGTCGCTGTCGATGCAATTTTTGGTGTAAAAATGCTGTCGTGGTGGTTGCTGGCTCAGTTTCCACGCTGGGAAGCGTTCGTAGGGCGGATTTGGTCGCTGCGTCTGATTTCTCATTTCCATGTATTCCCGAGTGTCCTGGTACCCACTTTATTCTTACCTGAGCTAGCCCAGATAACTCGCGAAATTTTCGTACTTCCTCGTGGCTAGTCAAGGACCTGCCCGTGCTCAGTGCATTTATTGCATGTCGACTATCCATCAACACATTAATGCACTGCATCGTTCTCTTCGCCGGGTATTCCTTCCCTCTTAGGTGACCCAACGCTACGTTAAGAGCTTCCTGTGCCCCCGTAATCTCTGCATCTAAAGCCTCTCCACCGTGCTTTATGCCACTTCCTTTTTGAAAAGTTTTCCCATCCAGCTTTAGGACAAACCCCCAAGCTGAGCGTCCGTTTTCTTCTGATGATCCATCCGAGTACGCACAAATTTCTGACTTTGGCACATTAGTGATCCAAAGTTCACAGGCTTCTACTTGGTCTTTTCTCGAACCAACTTTCGAACCCGGCCGCGATTGATAAAATGATGAGGCAAGAGGTTCCGCGGTCTCTGCCTCTGGTAGCTGTCTATAAGCACGCTGAGCTTGTGACATTTGAATTTCAGAACGCGCAGATTTTCGATTGTGCTTCTTATATTTTCGTGTACCGACATTTGGGCAAAATGCAACACGGATCCTGAGCGGATGGCGGTCGTCAAGTGTTTGTATTCTGGCAGAGAGGTGAAGTCGGTTTCCTTCGAGAATGATTTTCCCGGTTAGTATTCCTCCTTCCATATGTAGTACGGCGTTGGGGGTTGTCATTACCGGTAGTGCTGACCTAAGACCCATTAAGATAGCCTTATCAATCATACTACATAGGCCAGCAGTGGGCGGTGTCACCATCCCTCGTACTATTGGGCGTCTAATGCCAGGCCACCAGACGTCAGCTCCGAACGTTGCAATTGGGACGATACATGTGTCGATCGCTTTAACCAACGCCCCAGTAGCGGCTCCTCGGTAGGCTGTATTGAAGCGACGCATGTGCAGTGCAATATTCAACGTTTTGCCACACCAGGTTGTGACGTGGTGTTTGAAGTTTAGTCGAGGATCGAGGTACACACCAAGCCAGCGGAAATTTTGCGACGGTTCTACGAGGGTTCAGTTGACATAAATTCCAATCGATGTTTCGCGGTATCGTCCGGGGAATTGTAGGACTTCGGACTTGTCTATATCAAAAGCGTCGGCATTATTTCGAGCCCAGTCCATTTAAGAATAGATTCCGGCCATCCCTGCTCCTGCATCCTCCTCACTAATCGGTTATGGAGTACCGCGTCAAATGCTTCTTGAACGTCCAACGTTACAAAGGTAGCTGCCCATCCGTGTGAATTTGCCTCTTCGATGTCGTGGACCACACATGACACCAGATCCGTTGCTGAGCGCTTCGGTAGTGCACCAAACTGTTGCTGGCCGACTACATCATGAATAACTGCAAGTTGTGCCATCCACATTTCTAAGAGCCTTTCTAACACTTTTCCCAAGCATGAGAGAAGAGCGATTGGTCTCCAACCCTTGATTGTCGTTGGGTCTCTATCGTTCTTTTGAAGGAGGACAACTTCAGCTAATTTGAAACACTGTGGATGGGTGCCAAGCAGAATGAAAGCTCGGAACAGTTGGGAAATCCAAGGCCCGATTGTATTCCAACACGCCTCCAGCAGGTTTACGGAGACTCCGTCTGCTCCTGGGGCCGTATTTCCGCAACCAATGGTACAGGCTCGGACTTCTTCATCTGTTACGTCCTCTTCCCATGGTATCCGACTGCTGCTCGTGACTGTGCATGGCATCAAGTCGTCTGATGCCTGAAATCATGCTAGGAGAGAGTCGCGAGGGATCGTGACCCGTTTTGATGGATCTGTTATTAATGTCCCATCGTGTCTCAGCGGCGGAAGGATACTAGCCTGTCTGTGGTTACCCATTCTCATTAGCTTGAACACATCAATCGGCGTAGTAATTGATTCGACCTGTTGGGTTTTGAACTCCTTTTTCGAGGTCTTCACAACTGACCGGAGCTTTTTCGCGCAGAGTGCCCGTTGGCTGGGAGTTATCGCTCTTTTGTACTTGGCAAATGCTGCCTTGCACTCGGGGGTCCACCACGGAGCAGATCTGCCGCAGCGGGCTTTTGGTCGTGTTCCTACTGCATTGACGACATTAGTGAGATGGAAACAAATTTCCTGGGCATACTCTTCAACCCTCTCGATTGTGTCAAGAACTGGTGGTGGTCGAGCCCACTGTGCAATTACCTTGGCGTATCTGGGTAGCTTTTCCTTTGTTACTCGGAGTTTTGCCTTTTCGGGTCTCATCACTGAGTTGAGAACTGGAATTTGTCCTCGGATGGGGAAGTGATCGCTGGTGACACATTCACCATGATCTACCCAAGCACGGGCGCCGTCGAAATTACTCCAAACTAGATCTAGCGTGTTTCCAGCTCGGTTGGTGGGTGTCACGGACGAGGACGAAGACAGAAGCTGATAATGAGGACGAGATATTTAGATTAATAATTAGATTCTAAAACTTGAGTAATTTACAAGACAAAGAGCTACAGTTCACATCCAGTCCTAGAGCTTCCTTAAGTACACGAGCTTCAATACTATAACCAAGGGTGTAATAGTTTACAGCCACAACACAGTAACTAACTAGTACTCTGAATGGCAACTGTTGCTATCACAACATTGTAACCATTACAATACCTAAATTATATTATTGTATGCACGTCATAACTCGGTTGCCTGGGTGCGACACAACATCCCAGAGATCGTTTGTGACAGTGGGCTCCTAAATAATATGACAGGTCAAATGGTGTTTGTCTGCCCATTTCTCGATCATTTCTCGTTGTCCATGAGGACGTTCCACGCCAGTTTGCCTAGCCCAATATACCGAGTTATAGTCTCTAGCAGCGACGGAGTTTGGCGGTGGAATCCAGTTGACGAGTGACTGGATAGCTGTCGAGTCATTGGGTGCCTTGTAGACGTTGAGAAAAGTGATACTGTTCACTTCAACCCAGCAGTAGTCTCCTGTAGACACAACATGAGGAAAGAGCTGTGTTGCCATTATCTTTTTATCGTCTATCCGGGTATAGGTCACAGCCCTCGGCCTAACATTTTCGCCGCCGTTAGGCAGATGATAGGTATATCCTGAGTGATCCTTTGTTGTGTTCTTTTGTTTGTTCCACAGAGGTTCTTGAACAAGAACCACGTCGATACCCAGCTCAAATGCTCGGGCAAGCGCAATATTTTGCGTTGAGCCCCCTCTACCTACGTTTATTGACACAAAGCTTAGAGTAGGAGAGAGGCTTGAAGAGACCCGTGGGGTGCCCTTCACAAAGAATTTTGCTGATTTGATGCCTCATCGACCTCGGCTACAGTCGCTGTAGCATCGGACATGAGAGCTTCAATACAGTTGCTTGATTTGAAACCTGGCTGGTTAGTATTTGACGCTTCTGCGTCTGCTGTCATCGGTGCCTCTGCGCGTCTGACAGCTGCTTTGGCCAGAGTAACTGCCGCGAATTCGCGTTGGCTAGTCTGCCTGATGGTCTGTAGGTTTTCCTTGGAGGCCGTCCCAGACTTTGTAGGGCGAGCTAGACAGTCCTGACTATCTGATCTGTGTGGACCCCCGCAGTTGCGGCACTTGGTGTGTGCCTTGCACTCCGCGATGGAATGCATAGTCGAAGTATAATTCCAGCAGACTGGGGCGCGCGAGCAGTCTCTGGTGCCATGGAATTGTAGGCATCTTTTGCACTGGTTGATGCTTTGACGAGGCTGGTGGCGGACTGCAATCCCAGAGTCATCAAAAAGTTGGAAACCTGGCCGAGGAATCGATGCTTTTTCAAAAAGGGCTACCCATGACTGGTATGGGGCTCCATGTCGGCTTTTCCCATGTGTGCGAACTTTTACCGGGACAGCATTGGTGACCCTGACTATCTCGTCTGTTACCATCTCTTCTGTGACGATAACTCTGCCCATTACTGTATTATAGGCAACTGGGACTATTGCGATTCTAAGTGAGCCCAGGTCCGATGCTTCTTCCAGTATGGCATCTTGTTAAGGTTATGAGTCATATGGGAACATAGTTACTTGTCACTTGTTATGTCTGATTGGAGTATGTGGAGGATGTGTTCGACAGATTTCGATACTGTCAGAAGTATGAATATATGCTATCTTATATACATCTGTATGACCCATGTCATAGTCTTAGTTCCATCTCGTGATTGACTATCTATAGTAATCACATTACTAATCCAGTGCTCATGAATCCACGGTTCATGAGCGGCCATCGCTGCTCCTGCGGCTCTCGTATACCCTCCGCTTGCCAGTCGCATCACTGCTCCTATAATCGCAGCTCAGTACCCTAGTTGAGTGCCCCTGAATAGCTGATCCAGGGGCGACCGTACTGGTTTCCTTTAGTGACACTCGAGATACACCTGTACACTCGATGCTGTTGCATATACGCTGAGTGGTACCCAACCCCTTGCGGCTAGCACTTATATTCCAGGGGCTGATGGTGTCGCTACCCCGATCGCTTCGATGTATAGTTTTTACCTGGGCGCTCCCGCGCCCGAATCTTGGTGGCGAGCAGTAGATGTGCATGTTGCAGTGCTAGGTATGGGTTTGCACCTTCGGTACCGTGACCGTTATTTGTCGGTACTATCTCAACACATCTTGCTGGACGAGGGACCCAGCTAGCCTTAACATGATGGCGCGTGATTCTTGAGTTTCGGCTCTAATTGCAAAGCCAGTTGGAACACGGTATACATGCTCAATGTTGACTTGATGATTTTCGAGTATTTTCGCCACAGCCTCTCTTAACCCAAACGGTGATAGCTTTCTCCAAGGCGGAGAAACAAGCGTTCATCTTTGATGGCTGATTGCTTTGAGGTGGTTGGGTTTTTTGACGTTCACGTCGAGTGTGTCGCCTTTGGCATAGCCTGCGCGACTTTTGTCGGTGCCGGGGGAGTCTTTAGACCATTCCGGGTGATTGAGACCCAAGTAGTTTTGGCTTTGGAGACTTTGTCATGAGTCAATTTACTTTGTGGCTCGTCTTGCTTTTTGGCGGCACGTTCTATAATCTTGCTGCCAGTAGCCTGGGTTTCAGGGCGCGAGGGAAGTACTGGGAGGACTGTACCCGGTCCCGATATCATGAATTGGGCTATTGCAGCTCTGATGTAGACATTCATAGAGTCTAGAAATTGAACACTCGACCTTTTGGATGGGGGGAGAGAGCATTTTCGACACCGTTTTATGCAGCAGTGCAGATCTTTACATTTTCTGCTGTATTAGCAGTCCGGCGTTCTTCGGCTTCGATTAAGGTCCTAAGTTCGGAGGGATATTCTTCTGTCAGCTTGGGGTTGTTTTCGCTGCGAGAAGCGGTGCTCTCCTCTGTAATCCCTGATGTACCCTCAGAGGGATTTTTGGGACATGCGGCGCCTTTTTCCTTACTTGTTTGCGCGATCACTGCCCGCCTATTAGCAGGAACTGCAATTTTTCTAGTTCTGCTGGCGGGGATGACTGTGACTTGGCTGTCTTCCATGTCTTCTACGTTCCACCTAGAGCTACTGAGGCCCTCTTGGATAAAAATGTCGATTGTGCTATCGGACATTTCGATGTCTGGATTGCTAGAGCTGGTATTTTCTTCGAAGGCATGGATCCGCTCGATAAGCTCTATGTCCATTTTTCCATAGTCAATGTTTTTTACTGGCGAATTCTTATCGATCATACGTTTGATCACTTTCTTGTGCGCTCTTCCGAGGGCGTCGATAATACGATCCTTACGCGATTTTTTTGGGTTGCCCCAGTGCCATTCCGAAGATCAGGGGCTTGTCACTGAGATCACAATTTTCTGATGTATGCGACGAGCGCAAAATGGAGAGAGAGAGAGAAAATAGGAATAATTGAATATTCGAATTTCAAAAAAACTGTGGGTGTGTTTGTTTTTTTTTAATTCTATTTAAAGTCCAAAGCTAAAGCTCTAGGTGCACTATCGGTACAAGTCTAGTGGAGCCGGTGGGGTTCTCTACGTAGAGGCCCAACTCATTCCAACCGCGTAAACCTCAACAAAGGTAGATGAAGTTAACAACAAAACTTAAATCAAAACTAAAATCAAAGTTTATATCAAAAAAACCCCAAAAAATATTTAAAAATAAATAATAATAATGTAGAAGGATTTCATATATGATCCAGATCCCGCGCTTCTCGCCCGTTTCCTTCCCTGTCTCATATTCCGAGTGACTTTTCCTAATTTCTGCTGAGAGCAAAAGATGAGCACTCAGGTAACCTTTGCTGTCGGTCGGTTTCCTGCTTTTTGTTGTGAAAGTTGTTATAGACTTCACCAAGGACTACCGAGTCCTCAATCTTCTTCTTCGGTCTCCAGAATTCCGAAACCCGATCCCTCCGCCAAGGAGGCGTCCTCCGCAGAGGCGTTCCTCGCCTCTTCGTCCTTTTTGTATGAATCTTTGACACGGGCAAAGTTTTCATATCTTTCTTGCTTGACTTTGCGAATTGCTGAGAGCTGTTCCTTGGTCACCGATCCATCTTTTCTGGGTCTGGCTTGGCAGTGCCGAGAGTCCGATCGGTGAGGTCCCCCACAATTGCGACATCGTGTGAGGGCCTTGCACTCCACTTCCGAGTGCATGTTTGAGACGCAGTTCCAGCAAGCTGGAGCGCGGGAGCATCCGCGGCTGGCGTGATAGCCAAGACAACGTTTGTACTGTTCGAGTTGGTGACGAGGTCGGAAGAGCTTCGCAGCTCCAGAATCGTCGAAGAGGCGGAATCCAGGTCTGGGCGCGGACTCGCGAGGAAAGAGGGCTTGCCAGTTCTCGTATGGGACCTGTAAGTGTGTTTATTGTCACCGGTACGGTGGCAATTTGCAAGGCGACCAGATTTGACGCTGGTTCCAGTTTGATTCCAGATTCGCCCCGTGACATGGAGGAATCTAGGAGCTCTTTCCGAGCGAGTTCATTCTTTGCTCTCAGTGCAAAGCCTGTTTTGACCCGCTGAACCAACGTGATGTCGTCGGCAGCGGTACCAAGCACCTGTGACACAGCTAATCTTACGCCAGCTGGTGATAGGAGTCGGTGGGGGTGGTTAACTTTGAGGCGTAGAAAAAGTCTCGTGTCGACTTTTGTCCTCGGATTGGCACTTTTTGCTTTTGGGGCGGGCGGTGCTGCCTTTGTAGTCGACGGCCCGGCGCTGCGGCCTAGACCTGCACGGGCTACTGTGGCCCAAGTCGTCTTTGTTGCCGGAGCCTGGGTTGTCGAAGGGTTTTGAGCCCTAATTTCTGGAGCCCTCGGCGAAGGAGGGTTGCTGGGGCGCACAGGGAGAGCTGATGGAGTGCTCCCTGGGCCTGATTGTATGAACTGGCTAATGGCCGCTCGAAGGTAGACTTTTATGCCATCTACGAATTCTTTATTCTCGCCGATCGAAAGAGGCGAGAGTGATGCTTCAACATTGCTTATTGCAGTGGAACAGATTGATAGACGTACTTTTATTTGCGTCGTGCAACGCTTCTCGGCTTCTATCACTGATTACAGCTCCGGAGGATATTCCGGTGCTGATGTCGAAGCTGTGCCTTTTGGAGTTGGCACAGTGAGTTTTCTTGCAGATGTTTCTGCTTGTTCTGTCGTCTTCTCTCGGACGACTTCCTTTCCTTTCCTTGAACTGCTTGCCTCGGGGGCAAGCTTGATGGGAATAGAATATAATTTTATTTGGGTCCCTACTGAGTCTGTGACTATGAAGGACTGCAAGCTCGATGGGAATTTTGGCCTTGAGACCAATTTTCATTGACCTGACGTGCTCAGAATCAGTCATCTCTTGATCGGGAAGTGTGGAAGACTTCCCAGGGATAAAGGCCTCACTCGCAAATAAGCTTGACAGTTTTTGCGCGAGGCCAGGTGTTTTTGCAGGAGCCCTCGGGCGGACTCTCGCGTTGTCCAACATTGAGTTGGGGAGCTTTTTTCGAACAGGTGGCATGATGAAAATGCCAGTGACTTGATTACAATTTATTGAAGGAATGCGACGAACGCGAGAGGGAGGGAGAGGGGGAAAGGGTGAATATTCGAATATCCGAATTTCAAAAAATTGTGTGTGTGTTTGTGTTTTCGTATGTGTTTATTGTGCTACTTGAGTTTATGACTATCTAGCACAATCGGGTTTCTCTCTAGCCCAGGCCACACCTTGCATAGTGCTTCTTGCCTCTAATGTTTCTTGAAACATCATTGATATATTGCCCTTTGTGAATAGCCATTCATCTCAGTGTTTACCCGTGGAATTCGGCAACCTTTTCCACGGAACCTTCGACTCAAAAAAATAAAAATGGTAGCAATGGGAACTGCGTGCGCGGGAAAAAGTCTTAAAAACCCTGCAGCCCCAGCCAGGCAAGGCCTAGACACCGGGACCACATAAGGTGCGCATATTCATCTATATCTCCCTTCTTTGTAACAGTCGAGGTCGACTTGATCCAATCCACCATCTCCGTATCGGGTGCTGGGTACGCTCCGGAAACTCATCGGATGGCTTTTCCTCCATGATCAAGGGTGGGTGACGAGTAGGGCTCCGACCCTACCATCTGATCTGATCGTGGTTAGCTTCATGATAATGGTGATAGGGGGATGTGTTGAGAGATGAAGACGATACAGACCGCGAAAGCGATTTGGAATCCTCGTCGAAGTGAGGACTTTGTTTCTCAATCTCGGTTCTGCAGACTCTACAGTGAGAGCTGGAGGTTCGTAGGGGACACCACTGACAGGTGCTGAGAATAGTCCCTGAGGATACAATGTGTGGGTGGCAAGTACCTGTCATAATTGTGTTTCAACCATCACCGGGTGAAGATTAAAATGATAGGAGGATTCGCCATGAGGCAGAAATCATTGAAATTAAAATTTAGTTTAAAATACGATCCAGAATTGATAACCACTGTAACGTGCCAAATATAAATTTATTTTTTAATTATTCAGAACCACCGGCAGACATCGCGAGAATCACGCCTGCAAGGAGCACCCACCAATACCTAATAATTTTAGCCATAAACAGGTAAAAGATATGTAAACCCTACCTTTGTAGAAAGCTCTTTTCCGGGAGAGTGTCCTCACTTTGTCCTTCTTTCAAGATAACAGGCTTCAATAGAGTAGGCCTTACTCCGCCCTTCATACTCATAACTCTTAATTTCGGTCCAAAGTTCCGAGTTTGTCCGGCATCAATTTTATGGCTTTTGATGCTAACACTGACGACCTTAACATCCTTGTTCAAGCTGAGAACAATAATAGGGGAGTAGCCTTTCGCAAACGTTACAGCTGAGGTGATCGTTGTAGATGATGTCCATGTCGCAGTCAAAGGGTCATAAATACCAACACGTAGATGCTTTGCTTCCTCCAAATTTTCCTTGCATGTGAGCGATGATAAATCGGGAATTTCATAAGATGAAATTTCTGCTTCGAGAAAAGGTAATTGGATGACAACGTTAGCGACTTCTTCAGGCTGTGGTGGAATCGAACATATGGGCTGCACGAAGACTTTTGACGTTATCTTAGGCTCAACCGATGATTCCACAAATATAAAAAAGCTAATAGCAAAAACTAGGTTAAATAGTTGCATTTCTGATCTTATTGTAAATGCGTGTGCTTCATACTTTGAGTGGTCCTCAGACAACCTGGCTTAAAAGTGGTAGCAGGTTGGAGAACGCACGGTACAGGGATCGTTCCTCCCCCACATTTACTCACTGCAAAATGTATCTTCATAGCAATTTCTTATTGATGCCACTTCAGTAGGAAGGTGTTTAACCATATAGATTTGAAGTATGATTTTGAAGGTGAAAATGTGACATAACCCAGTCACTCCATCTAGATGCTAACTAAAATGAAAACTTGGGTATCTTTCATAAGCTATCTAGTACTTTCTGGGTATTTTCTATTTCTTGAGCGTCTATTCCATCGCTTTTCCTTTGTGTTAGTACATCATCCATCCAGGCCTTCCACTTCTTATTGTTGTCTCCTTCCAACCTCGACGGATCGTCTATGGGTTCCTCAATCTGGTTGCCATCTTCGTCACACACTGAAGACTTTTCATCTTCCTTGAGTCTGTAACTAGGATTCCGTGCTATCAATCCCTGATAATAATTTACTAGAGCCTCAGGGTTTGGAACTATCTTCCAATCCAATCGATATAAAAAATCTAGCTCCAGTAACCCGAGCTCAGCAACCTTGATACCCCCAACGCGAGCATATGTAGCATTATTCCAAAATGAATCAGATAAGCCTTTGGCTGCAACAGTACCAGCCGTTATCAAGAAGCGATGGACAGTAAGACTGTTAATTGTAAAGGGTGGGTAAAGTAAGCACAATTGATCAATGTAGTACACCATTGAAAGCAGTAAAGGAGGCGTGAGCGTTGCGTGCTTTGCTAATCGCTGTAAATATTCGGCAACCGATATTGCTGGAGGAGTTCTAGTGCCAAATTAATCCAAATTTTTGAAAGAAACTGGTAAAGCAAGAAGTATCTACCTCGAGTGAAAACGGGTTAGGACACCAGGACGAAGCGGTAAATTATCATTGGTATGAATGAGCTCTTGTATCATATTTGAAATTAAGATCACCATGTCTTTGACAGGACAGAACTCATAGTTTAACGGTAAGGCTTTGAAAGACTTGGTTTCTGTCTTCATCCGCTTAGATAGTTGGCTGTCATCCGAGGCGAGCGGCGAGACATGAGGTATTTGTGAAGTTTGACGTTTTATTACCACTAATTGCGACAGATTGTCTGCTACTGGGGTAGTTCGGGTCGCATTGGGTATTTTTGAGGCTAAAACTGCTGTAGCGGCTGTTATTTCCCCTGATGCACACAATTTCTTTGCATGGAAGGTACTCATTGACTCGGAGTCTATCTTCCACTGGGTGGCCGCGTCAACGTGGCTGATTATCTCAGGGGATGTAGATTCTACAACTGGACTCTCTCTCATTTTAACCTCTAAAGGTGAATTGTTGGGTTTGGTAGATTGATTGTTCGAATATAGGCACATTGTTTTGAGGGAGAAGTCTGCTTCTAGATAGCTGATGCCATCAACTCGTCATCAGAATTTTCTCAATACTAGACTCATTGTGACTAAATGACTTAAGTGCGGTGTTGCAGCCAGACCTGTGGCTAATCCAGAAGCTGAAATTAATGTATGCGATAAATATTTATAGTCTCAAATCTCACGATGTTTGTCATAAAACTACTAGTGCTAGAGACCAGATTTTTCGTATCTTGTAAGTTTCGGTTGTGGGTTTAGATAACAAGAAGGTGAAAGCGGGTTCTGTCTACTAAACTCGAGTTTATCATAGTTGCCAGAAGGCCTAGCGAATGGCCTTAAGGTGATGCGGATACACAAATGATTTTATAAAACTTAATAGGAAAATGTATTGATAGGCTGCAATAAAAGAAGGACTACAGATGAGTGTGTGGAAAGAAAGTTGTTGAATATTTTACAAGACGTGACGCCCTTTAAATTTGACAAGGCTGAGATCCTTAGATAGACTGTGTGAGGCTGACACTGTGCCTCGTGTTAGCAGTGCAGCAAGTAGCTTCGTTTTGTACGCAGTTGCGCGCAGCAGAAGTGGTACAATACCTACGATTAAAAGCGCCTGCCTTATATGAATCAAGTAAACTTCAAAGTTTATTTATGGGTTGAACTTCAGTATTATCAAAATACATTCAATGATAAGCTTAATTAAGCTAATTCCCTACACCTTTACATCCATACGCACACTTCGTTAGTGTTCATTGCATAATGACCAATCGACTATGGACTGTAGAGCTTCAGAATGCTCGTAGTATTGCAGAGCAAATAATCATTCTTCAAAGTCTGAAGACTAACATAATAGGACACCCAATTAAAAAAGAATCTATTGTAGTTCAAGGAGCTTTACATCCTATATCACAAATCGTATTAAATCAATCGCACACGAAGCAGGAGACCAACCTTTCCAATAATAGTCCAGTCGTAGTAATACTCGATGAGTGTGAAACTTGTAGACTCCAGGGGTTACAGATAATAGCAAGCATCGCTTTTGGTTAGTATCAAAGTCCCTAAAGTTTGGAGAAGACAAGACTAAGATGTAGAGCAGAGGGACCACGCTTCCTTAGCTTCCTACAATCTGCAAATGTCTTTCCAGCGATTCTTTCGAATATTTGCCCAATCAAAAATACACCTCAACTCGTTTTAGCCTCTCTGAGAGCCCTATCTAATCTTGTAGACTCTATTGTGCTCTCATCAGATCCAAAGGCCCTGAACACCAGTACCGTTGCGGAAGGACTCTTCTCTAGACAGCATCTTGCATCCCTATGTCAAATTTTATCACAAACCTCGTCCTCAGCTCTTATTGCAACACAGATATCAATTACAGCATCCTTAATTAGTCGTATATGCTGCGAAGACCGTCATCAGCAGAACCTTGCCAACTCTGGAATACTCAATGCTTTAGCAACGAAATTTGCCAGCTATATCATTAGCGCAGAGCTTATTCCTTCAGAAATAGGCTACATATCTCCACAAGGGAATGTCAAAGAAAAAATTCAGGAGACTAAGTCTCTTAAGATCGACCTAGCTGGCATTTTAGAAGCAATTTATGTCATCATTTCACACTCCAAATTAAGATCCTCGCAGTTCATCTATTCACCCTCCATTCTTGCTTTATTTCCTATACCCCAATTGAGCGATCCATTCGAAATGTCTAAGGAGTCATTACCTTGCAATACATCTAGTACGTCTGGGCTCAAAACTCGACCAGGACCAGCAAGCAGGATAGACTGTCTACTTCCTTTAATGCCATATCACCAGCCTAAATCCTCGAGTCCAAGTACATCCGCATATCCTCATTTTAGCGGCATTAGATGCTATGATGATTTGAGCCAAAACGGGCGAACCACTGCCAATAAATCAAAGTCCTCTTCACTCCATACTTGGGGAGATAAAGAAATTAATCCAGCCACACACACTGCGATATCTAGTAGATTTGAAGAATATGAGAGCCCCATAATCCCCTTCCTTATAATGATGATCAGAATGAGGTCCCACCTTGAGCGACTAATGTCGTCAGCGATATTAGCTGTCTTGCATCGAGTCGGTTTAACTCACACAAAAAGAGAGATAGACATAGGTTTAACAATTGTGCCTGTGCTTGCGCAAATGATGGGGGAGTCTCCCATTGTCAACACTGAAAAGGAGTCCTTAGAGTCGGTAGAACTTACGAAAGTTGATAGGGTTATTAAAGAGACATCACCTTCTGTATTGGCAATGTTTATTACAGATAGCGAACATCTCCAAAAATCTGCTTTCGATGCAGGTGTTATTGCTAAGTTTTCAAGTTTATTGAGGTCTTCATACGAACCAGTTTCTAAGTCAAATATTTTTCTTACTTGGTATCCCCATGCTAGCGAGGATAATGAAGATGATGAATTCAAAGCCAACCGACTCAGGAGCGAAATTCAATGTCCGCTTTTAGCTCACAAAATCAAAGTCAGGGAAAGCACCCTAAGGGCTATAGCGGCTTTGGTACCATTTAAGGACGAATATCGAAAAAGTGTAGTCGATCAAGGCTTAATGCCATATATAGTTGAATCTATGTCTCCTAGCGCCGGCAATCCCTCACAAAGCTTTAATGGGAAAGTAGATAAGATTGAAAAAGAGACAAATGATAAAACAATTGACGATTGCTATGGCAAAAATCCAGTAAAAGTTTTAATCGCAGCCTGCGGAACAGTTCGTGCACTTTCTCGCTCTGTAAGTGTGTTACGCACAACTCTAATAGATAATGGGGTAGCTGAACCTGTATTTCGACTCTTGCAACACCCTGATATTGAGGTTCAAATTGCTGCTACGGCAACTGTCATAAATCTGCTAACTGATGTCAGCCCCATGCGCGAAGTAAGCTCTTATTTGTATTCTTGTTTGCTATCCCATCCAAGCTGATATCTATAACTTAGACTATCAGGAAAGCTGGTGTCCTTCAGATTCTATGCAAACATGCAAAATCTATTGATCCTAGACTTCGACTAAATGCTGTTTGGGCATTAAAACATTTCGTACAAGGTGTAAATAATGATATGAAGAGACAATGTTTCGAAGAGCTCGGGCAAGCATGGCTCGTACATCTTATATGCGATGATATCGAAGATATGGCCCTTCACTCTTCGAAATCAAAATCAGAGAAAACAAGTACTTCTATAGATAGCATGGACGAAGATACAGATATGGGTCAGTTTGAAGAGCAAATAGATACGGCTTTTGGGACCTCAGATTGCCAATCAAGTATTGAATCGCCTAGCTTGGATCATAGCAGACTAAGTCAATTGGCAGAACGTAGAATTATGGCCCTACGAGACACAGAGCTAGACCCAAGCCGCAGGGCGCGCAGAGACGACGTTGCGGTACAAGAACAGGGGCTCGACTTTATACGAAACATGATTGGTGGTGTAGGGCATACAGGTACTGAAACTACAGAGATGATCGACTTCCTCTTTGATGCATTAGGTCAAGATCGTATGTTTGAGATACTATCCTCGAAACTTAGACCTAGAGCAGTCAATCCCTACAGCAGAAAAGCATCGGGGCTAAGAGAGTCAAAGGTTATACCACCACAGCCAGAAATCATTATTGCAGTTGGATACATCTTGGTTCATATGGCAGCTAGTATACCAAGACATCGACAACTTGTTATTTCTCAAAGTGAGCTATTGAAACTACTTGTGCCTCAATTCAATCATTCAACTATTGAGGTTCGCCTGGTCCTCTGCTGCCTCGTGACTAACTTAACTTGGGTGGATGATGAAGCAGACGAACATTTTTGTGCTCAACGAGCAAGTGAATTGATAAAATTAGGATTTTTAAACAAATTAGAAATGTTGGAGAATGATGTAGAATTAAGTGTGCGGGAGCGCGCAAAGACAGCCATATGGCAAATGAAACAATCCTGTTAATAAATATGAGATGTAGACTAATAAAGGGAGAAGTAGACACATGCTCTGATTGCTGCAGCAATCAGGGCTTTTCGTACTAGTTGGCGTGGACACAATTTGGGATCTTGATCCTAGTTCATGACTGGCGGAATTTTAAACAGAAATTTTCTATGTAAAAATATAAAAAGTGGTAACCAATCTTTCCATGTACTTGGCATATTTTCAGAAACCAGCCGACAATTTGTATTAATTTCTATTTTAATAACATAAAATAATGTATATTTTGAACCTATCAAATTTAGTGATGAGAAGCACTTAGTATTTGGTCGATACATTCTCTCGGATGATTCACCTCAGGCTTTGATGTCTCGCCCAGGACATAGTGATCAGGATGATCAAGACTCTATCTTGAGATGCTTCCCTCTCAATCACGTTAAAAGGTTTTATTGTGCAATGTGTGAAAACAGAGGGAAGATAATCTCTGCTGAAACTAGTGTAAGATGTGTATGTGGCATTGAGGAGGAAGAGGAGTAGGTCGTGTGTGGATTTATTGTGCTACTTGATTCTATGACTATCTAACATATTAGGCTCCTTTCTGGCCCAGGCCACGACTTGTTAAGTGCTCTTATCCTCTTTTGTTACCTGAAAGATCATAGATATATGGCCTGTATTGAATAGCCATACTGCACAGTGGTTACATATGGAGTTCAGCTTCTTTTTGCACGGAACCTTCTATTCCCCCCTCCAATTAAAAAATTAAAAAAAGGTAGCAATGGAATGATTTTTTTAAAAAATCAATAGGCCCTAAACTAAAGTATTGAAATGGATAACTCACTATTTATTTTGTGGACTTGTTGGTAGAGGCAAGCTTGTGCAATAATGAAGGATAAAAGTATATCAATTCCATTACTCTTCTAGACACAGGTACCAGACTCCTTTCTACACACCCGCAAATGGCCATCGTTTCGTTCGCTGGAGAGGGGAGATAATGATGGGGTAACGGCTCCTCTTAGTGTGTACTCAAATAAAGATCTGTGAGGGTATTACTGCTGGAAAGAAGTCGTGAAGGAGGCATAGGAGGGAGTACACAACTCGAGGCATAGATACTCCCGGCCTGTAGGCAGAAAGGACCTACATGTCCTTACATAGTCATAGACTTCATAGGAAAGTAAACACATATAGATACACACAACAGGCTCCTGTTCCTTCAGTAAAAGCTGTACCGCAGCCTGCGGCCAAAGCCCCAAAGACAGCCCAAAGGCGAAAGTCGACAGACAACTTTTCATCCGCCTTGGTAGCGACCACCCTTGGAGGAAATTATCTCCCGAGGCTGCACGAACAGCAATCCAGGTGCAAACCGGTTGCAACATATATATGACTGACTCTGTACACCGAGTCAGGACCGGTTAGTCGTGAATATCATGAATCTGAGTCAGTAGTGTCAGCTCACGGCAGATGCGTGGTGCTGGACACGTCTCATACCTGGAATGCCCTGCTACCACGCAACAACAAGCGCTGCAATGGTACTAATTGTCATAGCTAGATAGCTGAAAACAATATGATTCAAAAAAAAGCGCCGCAATGGAGTTAAGGAGCCACCATTAGAGAACATAATATGTCGGAGGTTCTGTGTCGTGAATATACGTCTAGGATGCAGTGGCACACAATTGATGAGGGATACTTTTGAGTCAAGGAATTCCCCGTCGGAGTTAGAGAAGGACTGGTGTGGTCATGTAGAGTGAGGAAGAGCGAGGGAGACATGTATATAACAGAGTAATAACCCTGCAAGTAGATGTTATCAATCAACCATCCTAATCTCTCATCTACTGCAATCTCGACTCACCTACAGATAGACCCCAACAGCACACCAGCTTGCACACTAGCTTGATCAACCAATAGTACTGGTATATCTCTATTTACTCATAACCCAGTCTCATAACATGGTTTCGCGGTCGTGACAGCCGATGAAGAATTGAGACAGAAGATCCTGGACGCCTCTCTGACCCTAGAGAGTATAAGCGTCAAAGTTGAAGAGGGTTCGGATCTA
The DNA here is from genome assembly GCA_905067625.1 of Blumeria graminis f. sp. triticale. NCBI lineage: Eukaryota > Fungi > Ascomycota > Leotiomycetes > Helotiales > Erysiphaceae > Blumeria > Blumeria graminis. The sequence goes on from LR898476.1 coordinate 17,051,987, forward strand.
GTTTCCTTACGGATACCAAATGTACCCAAAAATATCATACTTAAACGTGGCCCGGTAACAGTCACAGACTGGAAGTTCACAAGCGAGATCCTCCAACACACTGGGCTTCCGCCAGCAAATGTGCGACCACATGGAACGCACCGTCCTAGTGCACCACACCGCAACTAGGCTGCTCTTTTCCCTCGGGACTCCGTCCCCCGTGCGGGCTTCCGCATCCTTGAAGAGTCTGGTTTGGCTACCAAGCTACAGCCTCGGCAAAGAATCAAGCAGTGCTACCGCGACTTCGCCTTCCACACCACTCGCGGTTGGTCCCGCGCTCCGGAATGTCGTAATTGCGGTTCAACAATGCACTCTGAAGAAGAGTGCAAAGCCTCCACTAGATTTCGAAATTGTGGAGGACCCCACCAATCCGACTCACGCGACTGCCAAGCCAGACCTAACAAATTCGGCCTGGCGAAGAAAGAGCAGCTTGCGGTAATTCGGCAAGTCGAGCAAGAGAGGTTTTCAGAAGCAGCCCGAGCAACAGCTGCAGCCAAAAGGGCAGAGGAGGCGATTATCGCTTCAAACAAGGACGTCTCCATGGCGGGGGTATCGGGCTTCGGAGTTCTGGAGTTCGGAGAAGAAGTCTGAGACGGCGACCTCGATATCGCCCTATAGGCGATTGTCAACCAATAGCAGAGACCGGCCGTATCAATGGTACCCGCTAACCCATCTCTTGCTCTCCGCAGAGATCGGAAAAGTTGTCGTCTGGAAGGTGTGACGGGCGAAGGGATGTGTGAGAAGCGCATTATTTGGGCTCAATGTGGAGGAATCTTCTGACCTTCGGGGTTTTGTGCTGTTTATTTATATATTTTTATATTTTCTTGCTTTCGGTTTTGTCGTAATCGGCTGCAATTTTGGTAGCGATTCACGCGGCTGGAATGAATGGGCTGTGGTCAGATTACATTTCGCGCGGAGAAAAGCTGATGGATGACGGAGGCATGTCTGGATAACTTAGGGTTTTTGAGATGTTCCCCTGGGTGGGTATTCACGGATGAGGGTTGACTTGGGGTGAAGAAAAAGCCACCATAACTTCGCAGTGGTACCTGCAAATGAAATCCGAGGCATGAGTGCTCTTCCTTTACGTTGAATCATCTATTCTGTACTTTTCTTTGATATTGTGTCATAGCTAGATAGCTGCATACGCAATTAAAATCTGATGCAAAAAAAAAAAAAAAAAAAAAAAAAAAAAGAATGGGCTGTGGAAAAGAACACTGAGATCCCTGCCGGCTCCGCCGGTCCTGTATCCCACAGACAGACGTAGAGCTTGAGCTTAGGACCTTAATAAAACAACAAATACAACAACCAGACTCCCTTTGATCCCACCAGATAGCCCGTGCGGGATCTCCAACTAGCAGCAGTAAACAACGCTAACACAGGGAGGACAAGACTGAACACCTATACGTGGTGTCCTCTACGAACCTGGAAGTGAAAATTCTTTCAGAGCCATGTTCAGTCAAATTTTGCAATACCGAACAACTTGGCCCTCGAGGAAATGATCCAAAATACTCCACCACATCAATTTTCACACCTCTTCTTGACTCCCTCTGGCTTCAGCTGGTCTCCAAATACACGCCCACGCCGATATTTAAACCCGACGGAGGAAGCAAAGCGTGGCGCACAAATCTGGGAGACAGTTGTTTGGGATGGACGTGAGAGGAATCAGGACAAGTTGATAAGATGATGCAGAGGATGGATACAGTCTCGACGGGCGTGAAATTTTGAATTTTGGCAAGAGCTTTTTACAAATTGAGCTTTGTGCGCGCCAAGTCTTCGGCTGCGAGAGTGAAGGCAACACTATAAAAACTGCCATAGTTTGTTGGTGTGTGTGTGTTTTATTGTACTACTTGAGTCTATGACTATTTAGCACATTGGGCTCCTCTCTGACCCAGGCCACACCTTGTATAGTGCTCCTATCCTCTTTTGTTACTTCAAAGTTCATTGATATATTCCCCTTGATGAATAGCCATTCAGCTCAGTATTTACCCGTGGAATTTAGCCACCTTTTCCACGGAACCTTCTACCCAAAAAAAATAAAAATGGTAGCAATGGAAACTGCGTGCGCGGGAAAAAGTCTTAAAAACCCTGCAGCCCCAGCCAGGCGAGGCCTAGACACCGGGACCACATGAGGTGCGCATATTCATCTATATCTCCCTTCTTTGTAACAGTCGAGGTCGACTTGATCCAATCCACCATCTCCGTATCGGGTGCTGGGTACGCTCCGGAAACTCATCGGATGGCTTTTCCTCCATGATCAAGGGTGGGTGACGAGTAGGGCTCCGACCCTACCATCTGATCTGATCGTGGTTAGCTTCATGATAGTGGTGATAGGGGAATGTGTTGAGAGATGAAGACGATACAGACCGCGAAAGCGATTGGGAATCCTCTTCGAAATGAGGCCTTTGTTACTCAATCTAGGCTCTGCAGACTCTACAGTGAGAGCTGGAGGTTCGTAGGGGACACCACTGACAGGTGTTGAGAATAGTCCCCCATAGTTTGATGGTGCGGTGGTACATCGTCTATGACGGTCTTCAAAGTAGAGTCTGGCTAGCTTGGACACATATCCCACTCGAGACAATAGATCGCTGGTTCAAATCCAGCAAAACTCAAACACATTTCTCGCGGCGCTGGTATGCATGGATGACAAAGGCATGCTTGGATAATCAAAGGTTTTGAAACACCCCTTTGGTGGGTACTTACGGAGGAGGGTTGACTGTTTGTGTAAGCAAGCATACCTCATAGTGGTATTTGCGAATGAAAGACAGAGTATGAGTGTCTTTAACGTCAAAAGAGTCATCCCACATTTATACATAGCACCGGTCATATGTCATAGCTCTATAGCTGAATACACATTAAATGATTTAAAAAAAATAGCTATTCCGATAACCACAGACGAGGATGATAACTTTTATCCCTATTTTGCAAGTGCACTAGACTGTGAGATAGTGGCAAAACTATAGAGAATTCTTGATCCATCTATGCAACTGTTGTAGTTATGAGATTAAATGGGTAAGGATTGTCGTTGGAGAGTAAGTACAAAGAAGAATGTAGCATTAATGTTTTAGTTTTGAGCGAATGTACTTAGACTTTCTGGGGATAAATGGATATCTAAAGATGAACGGATGGCCTACTCAAAGGGTAAACTTACCTGGTTATCTACATGTTCAATTTGCTCTACAGCCATGCCCGTTGAGTGACTAATGTACTCATGTATCAAATGAAAACATGTGTCGCTTTTTAAATCAATTCCTTGAGAATTAGCTTGAAAAATTGTTGGAGCTCCTTATTTCAGATGAAATTTCTATGTAACATCTAAAATTGTATTACCTACATTAGTTAGTTTGTCAGTAGGCCTTTATTTACGTATACGCAAGGTTAGTTCAATGCAAAACAAACGGTATAAAAGTGATGTATAAATTATGTCTTCTTTCAATCTAAAAACATTGCGAACGTTTAATTCGTGGTATTGGCTGAGTCATCAAGACAATCACTCAGTAACAGAGAGATATACCACGCTAAATGCGAAGCAAATTGAACTAATTTTCGACACAGTATCCAACCTGACGGTCAAAATAGCACAATTTAAGGCGGACGAAGTGTATGTATCTGAATTTGCCGTAGATTAATATTCAGTTGATATTCATTTTTAGCTCAGACTCCATTATATTAAGCTCCGGATATAACTTATCTAATACCAAAACTATTTAGTCACATAGACTCATAGTATATCTGGGCTGTAAGAGAGTTTAAATAGATGATAGATAAAATCAGTTAATTTAAGTTCTTTTCTTCATATCTCTCAAGTAGTCCCACATTCCAGTCAAGATACTTTCGAGAATTCCGAGGAATTAACTTTCCATTATCTTTTAGCACTTTTTCTGTCTCCAAGATTGCATCTAATGGTAGAAACAAGTCTTCTATACCTACAGCATCACTGATTAAGTTGGTATCACTCTCTGGCACTACTTTCCAAAAGACCTTAATCGCTGGAAGACCTTCGCCGCCTGAACCACCGTCAAGGTTTGCAAAGTCAGATGATGAGAATCTTATCGAAGCACCGAATACCCAAAGTAAAAGGCAAGTTGAGCACTCAACTTTGACAATTGGCATGAGAAGAAATTTAGAAACAAGCTGTGATGACATCTTGGAGAGTATTTCAGCTGACACAAATGTGGATGCCGAGAATTTCGATCCCCAGGAGCTTAAGGTTGGTGAAGGAACTGTTGTTATAGAGCCCCCCTGCCCAAATCGCCCGCTGAGTGATGGACTAATAAGACGTAGTTTCCATTTCCAGAATTTGATACCATTCAAGTCCGAGTGATAGGTCCCTACCTCATTTTGACATTGAAGACACCCAACAAGCTGATTTTGATTAGCATCAAAGCAGAACTGCAAAAAGTTAGCATAAAAGATAGGTGATTTGAGTCCCTTTGAGTCTATTTGTGAAAATTACTTAATCTCATTGTGTAGAAGGAAAAAACGTGATTAAATTTCTACATAATTTTATGCTAGTATGTTTCTCGAATTAAATCCCACGAGTCTCCAGAAACTCTAGAGATACGTGGAGTGAAATTTTGAGAACGAGTCCACGTGCGTTAGTAACCCACAATCAAAAGAGAGAGGTAGGCACTGAATTTTTCCTTGAAAAAACGGACATTGCTTTTGATATCGGGCATTTGTATCGTTGATCAGCCATTGAATACATTTAGTTAAAGGCTGGGTCACTTTCTTAATGCCCTTTCGAGAGGATGTGTAGAAGCTGTGGGGAGAGATTATCAGAGATGGGCATTATACCTTTTGGACCTTTATGTTGACACAGTCTTCTTCTGTTATGAGGAAGGTAGAAATATCAACAAAGCCTACTCCGTGCTGGGCAGAAATGCTGTTGTTAGCACCATATCCACGCTCAGTCATCTTCATGTGTATCGAGGTTGGATTCTCCTGACTTCCAGTACAATCATCACCTAAGACATGATGACTTTGAACATCATCCGGCTTGTGACAATGCCAGAAGTCCATCATCTCTGCCCAATTCTCGCTTGGCAAGTCTTTCCAGGAGTAAATTTTTCCTTCCTTCACGATAACCTCATTGCAACTGCGACACCTTAATTCTGTTCGAGATTCCAATGCTTTTGCAGACCAAGGAACCTCAGAGCAAAAGGTATCCTGGCGAGCTTGATTTAAGGATTGATCAATCAGAGGTAGACGCCAGGATAATTCTTGAGATCCGATTTTTGATGAGACCTGAAAATTAAAATTGGGGTAGACTTTATGAGGAAGTGAGAAAACCTGCACTTGCCCACAATGAATCAGAGTCAGTTTTTGTCCATCGTCTAATAGCTTAACCTTAGTGTTTACGTCGCATGGAGAGGTTAGAGATGCCAGTATTGACACCTGTTTAATGTTTGAGAGCAATTCCGCGTAAACTAGTGACTTTGGAACGTTCATTATAATAATTTTGTCTGCACTAGTGGATACCAATGTTTACTTTCTTTCATTGAACCCTGGATCAAAAATTTTGATGGAGAAATATTATCTGCTAGAAAAACGTACCGTCGAAGTAAAGGTGCCGAAGTATGCCGTAATCTCAGTGAAAGAAATACAACTGATAAGTTACGCTTGTTCTAATTTGGTAAGTGGGCGACTTTTAGGATGCCCAAAAATTACTCCATAAGTTGTAAAAAAAGGGTAGCTGCTTTATATTTTTACATTTGGATAGCTGCTTGTGCATGCTAGAAGTAAGCTACTTAGTTGAGCAAAATGTTGTGAAGATATTAATGATTTGTGGAGCAGAAAAATGGACTGTTGTATCCAGTGAAAATATGCTTAGTCACATTTAAAGTAGGTCTAGCTTCCGTCTAATTTCCGAATAAATCGAACCCATGTTTACACCGGAGTGACGGTGATATTTGTAAGCAGAGATTTTCGTTCAACTTTCCTTCGCTAAGATCGCAAACAACCTCAAGCATATCTCTATCTGACCATTTCTCAATCATGCAGCACTCACCATCATCATCTGAGTCCTCAACCTCTTTCTAGCCACACAACATCTCGCCTCAACGAACAATAAAGGCGGCACACTAGTTGCAAACAGGAGCTCGTCTCATTCACTACCGGACATCTCTCACTACAAATTTGCGAAGCTTTCTATACCCGCAAGGAGGAAATTAAGTCATAATACACAAAATTCAGAACTTGGTTTTTGGGGGACTGATGCTCTAATGGGGTTATACATCTTGAGAAAGAACAGGCGGCTGAGATGAGGAGCGATAGGTGGAACAGGTCTCTGAAGACCATGCCAGGACTGACATTGTCGAGTGGTTTTCAACTTTGGAACGTTTGTGGGCCCCAAGACCGAGATCTCGGCTAATTAGCCAAGAGGACTTCAATTATTGATGAGTCAACGGCACAAAAGAAGTTTGACTAAGCTACTATACAGCAGTCATGCTCTGTCAAGACTTTTCTGACATTCCAGCACGACCTTCGGGAAGGAGATTAGAAAGGCAGAGGGTGAATTTCCCGAGGTACACACAAGTCTGCAGCGCCCAGCTGGCCGGCCTCTTCGAACGCTTCGGAAGGGTCGCTATGTCTTCGGATTTAGTCCTAATGTCGGTATTAGGAGAGCCCCGCACCCAGTAGTTTTTTGCGATTTTTTCTGGCTGCCATAAACCCGCAAATGGCCATTGTTTCGTTGGCTAGAGAGGGGAGATAATAAAGGGCTAAGGGCTCCTCTTAGTGTATGATCGAATGAGGATTTGTGAGGGGTGTTACTGTTTGAGGGGAGCTATATGGGAGGCATATGAGGGGATATACTACTGGCATAGGTATCCTTGGCCTGTAGGCAAAGAGGACCTGCATGTCCTACATAGTCATTGACTCAGACAGGACAATAAAATGGATTAAAAAAAGCTTATTTAATCCTATACTTTATCAAATTCACCTCTAGAACTACCGTACCAGCCGTCTAGAGGAATCATAATCCAATTAAAATTCCACATGAAGATAATGTGAAATCGTGCTATTAGCAATCGTTATCCCATATCATCACTCAAAGTCAAGAATAATGATTCCCCAATAAATGTCTAACGGCATCTATATACATCGGGATCTTCTGTAAGCTTTCCATCTAGGCTGGGTGTCGAAGGCTAAGTATAACCACCGGAGAATTTGCGTAGGGAAGTGTCTCTGGTCAAAAATAGAGACTGTCCATACACACGTTGATTGTTTGCTTAGGTCAGTGCTTGTATTCTGTATTTGGAACCGCGGGTTATATGTTCCTAGCGCATGTGTAAAATTAGAGATCAAGGCAATCATGATCAGTGTATATAGTCCTGGAATTCTGAAAGAAATAGGGACTAAGTTGTTTTTGGTAAGCTATCTTTTAATTTAATTACATACACTTCGCCCTTTACAGGAGGACGAAGGCTGAACACCTGTCAGTGTTGCCCTCTTCGAACCTGGGAGCGAAATATTCTCCCAGAGCCGAGATTCAGTCACCAAAAAGGGTGGAATGGATTTTATTTGATGGATTGTCGACTTGAAGGAGTTGCAATCGATATTTTGGTCGAAAATCAGTCGGCAGAGATTTCACAGCCGGAAAAAAGTTGAACAAGAACTCATCACCACTAACATACGATTCACGAATTGTTGGAAAATCGGTATGGGTTCGATGAGTAAAGTGGCTCAAAGAATATGGGCGCGATTTTATGAATCGAATAATAATGATATGAATCGGGAGAATATGTGATATACTATGGAGAAGTAAAAGATGGGTTGAATGAAATTGAATTGAATTGATTAGATTATCTGCCTTGGTGATTCCTAGAAAGCTTATATACATGTAATCTTGATAGGACAAATCCAAGCTAGATACCATCCATCACTCGTTCCATGCTCTAACAATGACAATGAATCGCACGACAGTATACAAAATGTGTATGGGGTAAGGGTCGATGGATGAAAGCCTACACGTGTATCAGACCATACCATACACTAGTCGAGTCTCAAGCATCAAACATGCGTAAAGGAGATATCAATCATCTAGGTCATGAGTCAGGCTGTGAGTCAAGTGTAAGAATCTTAGTTGTTCCAATCATGAGGAAACTTCAGACATATAGAGTCTGAATTTCCAACACGAATGGATTTAGATCTGTCTGGGGGTCGTATTAAAACATCCGACTTCTCTCAAATTCCTTTTATGTTCGCGACGAAGCATTTCTCAGTCGATCCTATACCTGCGACCCACCTCCATACTCGTCACATCACCTACCTACACACGGCCTAATGTGGAAAGTTATGATGGAAACAGGACGTGTACAAAGGAGGAAGAAAAGGTAAGATACGCCGAGGGGATTACACAAATCTCCAATGACGAAAAAAACCCAACGGTACGATATGAAGGTGCAAGGCTAGAGCAACGAGGAGATCTTGGACGGCATTTTATATTACGGAGTCAATGAGGATGTCAAAGGCTCGGGCGCGTGGTGGCCGAGGCTGAGGAAATTGCGCTACGGCGTGTATACAGCGGGTTTCTGGACGGTTAGGCTTGGTATGATTCAATACATAGGTGAAGTCTGAGGTGGAGGGCAAGACTGAACACCTGTACGCGGTGTCCTCTACGAACCTGGGAGTAAAATATTCTCCCAGTGCCAAGTTCAGTCAAATCTCGCAATACCGAACAAGTTGTCCCACGAGGCAATGATCCAAAATACTCCATCACATCAATTTTTACTCCCAAAGGGTCCGATTCTCAACTAAGCTTCATCAAGTCTACAAGTACGACCTAGTACATCCTCATACCAATAACCACACCTCTTGTCGACTTTCTCTGGCCTCAGCCGGTCGCCAGATACACGCCCACGCCGATATTTACACCCAACGGAGGAAGCAAAGCGTGGCGCACAAATCTGGAAGACAATTATTGTTTGTCATTACACAGGTTACTCTCCGACAACTTAGTAGTTTTAGTATTTCGTGTGGAAGTAACATTGTGATGAGGTCTTCGCTCAATTTAAGGGTACATGGCTAAATAGTCAGCCTCGTGTAAGTTTATCATACATGTATCACTATTGTAGTTTAGACAAGAACATCTTTATCCCAACGTACATTGTTATCTGATCAGATACCGAGGCACAGCCTATCCAACAACAATTCCTTGAGATGGACGTGAGAGGGATCAGGACAAGTTGACAAGATGATGCAGAGGATGGACACAGTCTCGACGGGCGCGGGATTTTAAGTTTTGGAAAGGAATTTTTACAAATTGAGCTTTGTGCGTGCCAAGTCTTCGGCTGCGAGAGTGAAGGCGACACTATAAAAACTGTCATAGTTTGATGGTGCGGTGGTACATCGTCTATGACGGTCTTCAAAGTAGAATCTGGGTAGCTTGGACACATATCCCACCCGAGACAATAGATCGCTGGCTCAAATCCGGCAAAACACAACCACATTTTTCGCGGCGCTGGTATGCATGGATGACAAAGGCATGCTTGGATAATCAAAGGTTTTGAAACATCTCTTTGGTGGGTACTCGCGGAGGAGGGTAGACTGTTTGTAAGCAAGCATAACTCATAGTGGTATTTGCGAATGAAAGACAGAGTATGAGTGTCCCTAACGTCAAAAGAGTCATCCCACATTTATACATAGCACCGTTCATGCGTCCTAGCCAGATATCTGAATACACATTAAATGATTTAAAAAAAAAAGAACAAAACAAAACAAAAATTCGCCATTCACAGGTCAGACTTTCTGTCCGCCTAAATACCGCCAACTCAACCTACAGGTGCGGCGACGCAAACCACCCGAACTGTATCTCTCTAGGCACCTGCTCCGCGAACTAATTGCAGCACGAACGGGTCACGGCAATTTTGCGGCATACCATCGCCGTTTTAATAATCCACACGCTCCTATGGAGTGCTCTTGCGGGAAGGAAACTACTCCAAGCCACTTCATCCATTGTAGCCGTCACGCACAACAAACGCGTAGGCTAAGAAAGTCAATGTCCCACGTTGACTTTATCAAAAAGCTTCTGGGGCCCAAGTGCCACGATAGCTTCAAAAAAATTGCGCAGAAAACCGGCTGTTTTGATAGACGACCTGGCCACTCATCCACTGCTCTCAGCGGGGATCAGATAAACTAGTCATTGCCACAACGCATGACACGAAATGAAACGAGGCGAGAAGTGTCAATTCTCTCAGGAAAGACTGCAGTAATTTAGAGTTAGGGGGAAAAGTAGTGATTTCTGATTTAGGAGTTGGAGTAGGGGTTGTCTGCATTGTAATTTACTACCTACTATTTGGGTAGCGAGTCCAGCGGTTAGAATGACTTGGGCCTGTAAGCAGTGATCCCCGCCGGCTCCACCAGTCTTTTACCGATAGTAGACCTAGAGCTTTAGCTTAGGACTTTAATATAAAAAAAAAACAGGTCAGGCGTTCAGCTTTTTTTCCATGTTATTCAACGTCATGCTATCTAATAACACAACCAATTTTTTTTGAAATCGAGGAAAATTCCTCCATTCGTCCCTTTAAACCTTCAATTCATTATAACGCAAGCTAATATCATCGTTTCTTACAGTGGCAAAACCCCAAATCACCGAAATGGCGATGGGGCCCACGAAAATCACTCGCCCCGCGCGCCAGGTCCAAGCAATGGCTAAAATTAAAACCAGGCCGCAACAGCGCCTAGATTCGAGGAATGTATCAATCGAAACGATAGATCAAGACAAGATGGAGTCAGAGATGACTGAAAGAATAGTAGTCTTCCAGGAAGACTCCAACTCAACAAACCTAGACGCAGAAATGGGTGATGCGGTCATAGACTAATATATAATAGAGGGTCTCGATAATTCCAGATGGAATGCCGTCCAGAAAAATGACGATGTGGTCCCTGTGACCACCGTCAGTACAACGACAAAGAAAATAGCTGCTCTTGGTGTCAAGAAAGCAGCAACTCCAGAGGTGAAAAAGGCTAATCAAGCCACAACTGCTCAGATCGCTAGCAACCCCCCATCAGTGGCGACTGAAAAGCAAAAAACTTCCTGCAGCGAAAGCAGGAAACAAAAAATCAGTGGCTGCCCCCCGGAACTACAAGCCATGATTGATGCTGAAGAGCGCAGGGCAGCTCAAGCGGCGAAAAATATAATGATCTGCACTGCTGCGATCAATGCTGTCGAGATTGCGGTCTCTCTCTACTCGGAAGAGTCGAGCGATCCGTTTATAAACTCGATGAAGTTATATCTCCGAGCAGCAGTGGCTCAATTCATGAAGTCGGGACCCAGTGCGGCCCCCCCCAATCCTTCCACAGCGCCCAAGCTGCCAGGACACTATAAGTTGTCTTACAATCAAGGCTAAAGAAAGAACTCCGATGAACAATCAGGAGCCACAACACCAGGTGACTCAGGCTAAGACGACCTGGGCAACAGTCACCCGGGGCTCTCCCCAAAAGTCGATAGCACTAGTGAAGGCTGTAAGAGTCGTCCTGAATCCAGCAGTACAAGTCAAGATACAAGCTAGGCCTGCGACTGCAAAGCCAAAAGATGTTCGTCTGTCTCTACGACTCGAAAAGGAGCATGCATGGCGCGCTCTTTCGCCAGCTGGCGTGAGAGATGCCGTGATCAAATTGGTGGAGGTTTTATCCTCCAATATTGAACATGTGTATCGTGTTCCCACCGGCTTCGCAATCAAAGCCAAAAACAAAGAAGCACGCCAACTTCTCTTTAGCGCTGCTGAATTATTCAGCAGGGCTGGAGCTAAGTTGGAGACAGCCTTAGTGTCGAATAGTAGGACACAAGTTTTATTTGGATGTGCATTAAACAAGGATGCTGGAGTTTGGGTGGCAATAATGATTATGAAGATGTAATGACAAATGGGTAATAATTAGTAATAGCTGTGTAAGCATATATCATGTGACGAGTGTTCAAGGTCATTAAGGCCCTGGCGCTCCGTCACAAAATGAGGATAGATACGAATGAATGAAACAATTGTTATTGAGTTACCTCAAACAAAGAATCCATAGGAAATATTCCAACACTGATCAGTCTTCGAATTCAGATCAGAATACCTGTGAAGAGAGATACAATTTGTTCAGTCCCTGTTAAAGGCCTCAGCTCATATTGTATTTGCTAAGGAATATAGATTTTAGTTGACCCCTGGGAAAGGCCCTCAACTTTAAGCTATTATTCAAGAAATCGACCCCTTATTAACGAAGGCCCTCGATTTGCGTCCATCACGCCTACACTCCACCTAGAATTTTAACCATTTCCATCCCGAAAAACCCAAGTCTTTATTAGGTTCGTACACCGAAGAAAATGTCAGGCATTTCAAACATGAAACCAGAAACTCCCTCGATTTCTAAACAGGAAGAAATCGACAATTTTATTAAGAAGACTCTCAAGGAATTCACATCGTACAATTTCAAAGACAATAATCTTTGGGAAGCATATCAAGATGAATTCAGCGATAAAACCCTTGATGATTTCCAGGCAGCTTCAAGGACAGCGTTGCAATCACTCAGAACATACCTACGTTCTCACGGTGTCTGGGTTAAATGGGATAGGCATACAACTATGGCTGTATCCCTATTCAATACATCATCAGAAGAAAGCCCCACAGAATGGAATAAGGAAGACATCATGAATTCCAATGAAACTTTTGACTCGGTCAAGATTATCAATGTCATGAAAAATTCTCAAAACTATTCCGTTCAAACCAAGTTGGGAAACCCGCGGATGTCAACTCAAGAATTGCCCAAAAGATCCCAATCTATTCATCCATCTACAGATCAAGCTTCTCAAAAGAAACCCTCAGAGCCTTCAGCATATCCCATCACTGGCTACGGCAGAGAGTTATCAAACTTGGCAAAAATGTACGGGCCAGAGCTCAAATATCAGGGTGAAGGTGATAGCTTTGTGTTTAATGACTTAACGATCAAATGATCAATATGTATTTCCTTAGAACTAATGACTAATTGTGTTGATGAGTAATGAGGTACCCGTTTGGGAATGGCGTTAGGAGACGGGGGTTTTACGGTTTATAGATGTTTTTCTTCTAGGAAGACAGGGGGGAGATAGATCATTTCATACGTACCATAATTGTTACTGCTACATCAAGCTTGTGATATCAATTACCACCGAAGTATTCCGACACTTTGATTACAAGTAAAATATATTCATGGAACTGTGCGAGAAGGCTGATGTACCCGAGCTCCTATACGCAAAGGCATATTCAATAATGCTTAGTGGCTCGGCACTATCGCACTATTTCTCTGTAACATCAAATGGACACCGATCAAACTTCGATGAGCTATGCACCGCAACTAGAGATTATTTTGAAGGTCCAGAAACAAAAAGAAACAAGATTGCTAGATGGGAATCACTTACTCTTCGCTTGGTCATAACTGGAAATGTTGATAAAGGGAAGTCGACCTTAGAATGTTTACAAATGCTTTTTACCGAGCTTCGTCACTTGCAGCTTAGCTTTGATAAAGAATATAGATCAGAAAAACATCTACATACAAAGCTAATTAATGCCTGTCGCAGTTTCCCTGCCTGCCAGCTTGCATGCTTTAAACCAAGTAGTACCCTAATGGGACTTTTCAACAATCTCCAATCATCTATTTCAACTGTTGAGCTAAATGAAGGCGCCCAAACATCGCAATTATTCACGGACCGCCGTTATTACAAAGAAAATAATCAAAGAAATCCTGAAACTTTGCGCTCAAATTCTCATTGGAGGTCTCGTAAATCACTCGGGTTGTCTCAGAAAAGATGTTATGTTTGTAAACGCCCTGGTTGCTGGTCTCGAAATCATACTGTATCAGAGCAAGAATTGGCAAAGAAAATCTTCCAAAAACAGATGATGAATCGAATCAATGATCGTACAGACCAGCTGCTTGCGCAATATGAAGGCGATCCAGAAAATCTTAGCACTAGCGAATCTGAACTTGATAACCAAATTGAAATGCTAGCTCTAGATACGACCCTACCAGCCGAGATTGATAAACCCGACGTTCCTTACAATGAATCTTTTATAACCTCCTTTGGGACTATCCTGAATCCAAGAGAAACTGCGTTAAACCTTGCCGATCTCTCCTTCCAATATGCGATCACCGGAAATGATCCAACTAACCCAGCAATTGTCACCGAAGATGACCCATTCAGTTACGTAGTCTCCTCAAGGTACAATAGCTCCTGTTTTTATGGAATTATCATTGATACGGGTGCCTCAAAATACTCCACGGGTGGACTTAAGCAATTTCAGGCTCTCCAAAGAATTGCCAATATCACAATAGACACGACAAAAGTAGGCGCCGTAAACGTTCAATTCGGCATTGGAAGCAGCTCTTCAATAGGAGCTATTAAATTGGATACGCCTATTGGAGTCATAGAATTCCACATTGTTAAAGCCGACACTCCTTTCCTACTCTCTCTTTCAGATATGGATAATTTAGGCGTTTATTATGATAACATTCAGAACCAGTTAATAACACCTAGCAAAAAGGTTAAAGTAATACGGCGTTTTGGTCATGCTTTTCTGTTATGGGGAGTTTTCTTACAATCATTAATATCTTCTTCCTTTTTCATGAACCCTTGTTTTCTTACCGATACGGAGTTACGAAGATTACACCGGCGTTTCGGCCACCCTTCGGCACAACGCCTCTATACCGTCTTACAAAGATCCGGTCATAATGACATACAAAAAGAACATATAGACCACCTAACTAAATTTTGTGACTATTGCCAAAAGCACAAGGGACCACCTCGACGTTTCAAGTTCAAACTGCAAGATGACGACATCCAATTCAATCACTCTATCTTTGTTGACATTATGTACATTGACAATAATCCAATCCTTCATGTTGTCGACGAAGAAACCAGATTCCAGGCTGCCCGATGGCTTCAGAATATCTCCGCAAAGCATATCTGGGACGCAATAAGAGCCTGCTGGATAGACGTGTACATTGGACCTCCTGACTATATTGTCACAGATGCCGGCAGTAACTTCACTGCAAAAGAGTTTCACCAAAGCGCTGCTTCAATGACAATTTCTGTAAAGAACGTACCTGTCGAGGCACATTGGTCTATTGGGATAGTGGAGCGCTAACACTCTCTAATACGACGAGTGTATAAAATAATCTCTCAAGAACTAGCTGGAGCCAAGATTGGCAAGGAATTTATGCTCCAAATGGCGATAAAAGCCATCAATGACACTGCTGGACCCAACGGCTTAGTTCCAACTCTGCTAGTTTTTGGAGCGTACCCGCGAATGACAACTTTAGACCCTCCCAATCCTTCAGTAATCCAACGCTCAATGGCTATGCAAAAAGCTATGAATGAGATAAGAAGTTTCGGGTAGAAAAACAAGTAAACAGTGCTTTGAAGGAAAGAAATGGACCTAACGTTGAGCCAGTTCATAATTTGCCTGCCAACTCTGATGTCCTGGTGTGGAGAGAAGGAAATGCAGGTCATCTTGGGGAGTGGCATGGTCCTTTCAAGTTAATAAATATAGAAAAGGAAACATGCAAAGTTCAGTTACCCTCAGGCCCAACAAGCTTTCGATCAACCTCCGTAAAACCTTACTTCCGCAACTCTATTGACGATCCTTCAAGTTTGCAGGAACAAATTAAAGAAAAAGAATATGATGTAAATCAAGCAAAAGACATCCCAGCCCGCGGCCAAAGAACCCGCAAACCACCTGCCCGATTTTGTGACGAGCCAAGTTTATCTGCTTTTGTCAACGATACAGAGCCTTTTCAGGCTACTTCTTTTCAAAAATCAAGACAAAAAGAGGTAGACGGTTTACTCGAAAGAGGGGTGTTCATCAAAGTTCAACCCTCCGATATCCCACCTGGAATAAGAATTTTTTCATCAAGGTTTGTTGATGAGATAAAACATCAAGGTACGGATAAAGCTTTCGAAAAATCTCGTCTGGTTGTACAAGCTTACAAAGACGAAAACAAACACTTTGTTCTTACCCAGGCTCCGACTATCCAGAGAGTCAGTCAACGAATCATTCTTTCTCTTGCAGCAATGCTTCCAGTAGACTTGTATCTTAGAGACATAACTCAAGCCTATGTCCAGTCAGAAACTAATCTTAGTCGCGACTTCTACATACGGGCACCAATAGAATTAGGAGGAAATGGGACTATTTTAAAGGTTATCAAACCGTTGTATGGTGTGCCAGAAGCAGGAAACCACTGGTTTTTCACTTATCATCAGCATCATACTGAAAGATTATCCTTGAAACAATCCACATTCGACCCTTGTCTCCTCTACAGAAACGAACGTGATGAAGGATTTGGTGTCGTTGGAATACAGACTGATGATACCCTATTTGTTGCAGATAAAGTTTTCGCTGGCGAAGAATAACTTCAACTCGACAAGGCTAAATTTGCGGCGAAAGAAAGGAAAATAATCACTGAATCTGCGCCCATTACTTTCAACGGCGGACACATCAGCAGAGATAGTGGCTCGCGCTCTATTAACTTAACACAGGAGCTTCAATGTAGAAATTTAAAACCTGTCCACAGTGAGCCAATTGATATTTACGGATCTAGAAATAAGTCTAGAACCAGTGTCTCAACAAAAGATCAATTTATTTCCCAATGAGCGCGAGGAGCATATATTGCGAGTGTGTGTCAGCCAGAAGCCTCTTTCGACCTTTCTTATGCTGCCCAAACCATGGATCCCGACAATAGTAGCATTAAGAAGCTAAAAAAAAGGGTTTTGTGGCAAATCAAAAACCAGAACAGAGGACTAAAGTTTGTGCCACTAGACAAAAACTCACTGCAACTATTTGTCTTTACAGACTCTTCTTTTGCCAACAATAATGACTTTTCCTCTCAAATTGGCTTCGTAATTGTCCTTAAAGACCGTTATAATAAAGCAAATATTCTACACTGGTCTTCTATAAAATGTAAAAGAGTAACAAGAAGCGTACTAGCAGCGGAACTGTATGGAATGGTACATGGATTTAATTATGGCGCAGCCATCAAATAAACTCTTGATAAGATTCTACACATAAAAGTGCCACTAATTCTATGTACAGATTCCAAATCTCTATATGAGTGCTTAGTAAAGCTGGGTACAACCCGGGAAAAGAGATTAATGGTTGACGTGATGTGCCTCCGTCAATCTTACGAAAGACGGGAAATAGCCCAAGTACGCTGGATCAAGGGCGATAGTAATCCAGCAGACGCAATGACAAAGTCAGATTGCTGCAATGCTTTGAAACGTCTCATCGATCTCAACACTATTACAGTCGAGGAAAACGAATGGGTGGAGAGGGTTTAACATATTTCCCATTGCAGATTACATTTTCAAAAACGTCAAGTTTAAAAAGGAGCTTCGATTGGCTTTCATTTTTCTATTTGTTTTGCCAGTGTCGAATAGTAGGACACAAGTTTTATTTGGATGTGCATTAAACAAGGATGCTGGAGTTTGGGTGGCAATAATGATTATGAAGATGTAATGACAAATGGGTAATAATTAGTAATAGCTGTGTAAGCATATATCATGTGACGAGTGTTCAAGGTCATTAAGGCCCTGGCGCTCCGTCACAAAATGAGGATAGATACGAATGAATGAAACAATTGTTATTGAGTTACCTCAAACAAAGAATCCATAGGAAATATTCCGACACTTAGATCTAGTAACTCTCCGAATTGCGTCAGTCCCAGTGACCATCAATACACTTGGGGGCAGGATAACTGTCACTGAAGAGATGGTGGCTGATGAAATCACTGGAACCACCAAGGCGGTTCCGGTACGCGTCCGTCCACCCGGAGAAGGGCAAGTAGGAGCTCCATACCAAACTTGGATAGCTCACTTTGAGAGAGTGTCTGTACCTCGGCCAGGCTTTCGACTTTTTGACGACTCTGGTATTGCAGTCCTCTACAAGCCAAAGCAAGCAATAAGCCAGTGCAAACGTTGCCTGCAATTTAATGGCACTCGAAGATGCTCACGTGCCCCAGCTTGCTCGAACTGCACATCAACCATGGATTCCTCCGCAGAATGTAAGGTATATACAAAGTGTCGCAACTGTGGCGGCCCCCATCGATCGGATACTCGCGATTGTCTAGCTCGCCCTACAAGGTCTGGATCGGCATCTAAAGAGAACTTTGAGACGATCAGGTAGGCGAGCCAACGGGAGTTTACAGCTGTTGTCAGAGCAAAAGCAACCGTTAGACGCGCTGAAGCCGCAATTTCAGCAGCGTCAGAAAAGGCCAAAATTGCTCAGACGAGCTTTAATTCCAGCAACAGCTTCGAAGTGCCGATGACCGATGTATCTCCATCTGTAACCTTAGTTACAAAGGAGATAAATCGCGAAGAAAATTTGTAAAGAGCGCCACACGGGTCCCTTTCCGTCTCCCTCCTACCTTAAATTTCATGTCGATAAATGTAGGAAGGGGAGGCCCGACACAGGACATCGCGCTCGCCCGATCTTTTGAGCTGGGAGTCGATGTATTGCTTGTACAGGAACCTCTGTAGAAAAAATAGAGCAAATCAACGAAAAATCGTCCGGGAAATGATTGTCATATTCCCCATGATGAGGATCACTCCAGGCCGAGGGCGGTGACGTACACTCGGAAAAATGGCAGCGAAATAATTACAGAATAGGTCTTTCCCTGTGCCAAGCCTACGGCGGATTATTGCTGGGTCGTGGTCAATGGAATCACGTTCCTCAACGTCTACAAGGCTCCCCAAAACCTACAGACCGTGGAGCCCCTAATTAACTAGAATCCACCGCCAAACTCTGTTGCAGCAGGAGATTTCAACTCAGTATACTGGGCCTGGCAACCGAGCACCACTCGAATCTACGGACAAGGAGAGGAAATTGACAGATGGGCGTAACAACACGATCTATCCTGTCTTATTATTGGGGAGCCCACGCTTAAGGTTGGTAACATCTTGGACCTAGCCTGGGCCAACATCAATGGCGCTCGAGCATGGGTGGATCGAAATGAATGCGTAACCAGCGATCATCTTCCTATCCGGGGACAAATCCCGATTCGAGCTGCAAGAATGAAGCCCGGGATCTCCAAGCTCCGAGTGACAAAGAAAAATCTTCCCAAATTTGCTGACTTCACTGCCAGATGTATCAAGCCGCCTCCAGCCTTAGACACAGTCGAAAAAGTTGAAGGATACGCCCAAGAACTCTATTTCCAGATTAACGCCGCTATCAACGCGACTAGAATCAGAGCCAGAGCAAGAAGCGGAAAATCAGCGCCTTGGTGGACCCTGGTATGGAGGGTAGCACGCGCCGAATATCAAGCGATCTTACCCTCTCCCTAGCGGGGCGTCTGCGCGAAAAAACTTCGATCTGTTCTCCGAGCTGCGAAAAAAGAATACCAGACGCAACAGCTCGAAGCCATGAAGTCGCCGAGCGATGTGTTTAAGCTGCAGAGAATGACCAATCCACAATAGGCTAGCATTCCACCACCACTCAATCACAATAGAATCCTCATCTCGGACCCATTAGAGCGCGCCACAGTACTCCGCGATGCGCTTCTTGCCTGACGTCAAGCGTCAGACGACCTGCCATCATGTACTGCGACAAGCAGCAACCGAATCCCGTGGAAGGAAGATATCACCGAGGAAGAAGTCAGGTACTGCACAATTGGCAGCGGTGACATGGCCCCAGGAGCAGATGGAATATCAATTGATCTTCTAGCAGCTTGTTGGAACACTATAGGACCGTACGTCGCTCAACTCTTCCGGGCCTGCGTGAGGATCGGCACTCATCCATCCTGCTTCAAGCTGGCTGAGGTCGTTCTTTTCCCGAAGCCTAATCGTGACCCAACAACAGTCAAGGGATGGAGGCCCATCGCCATTCTTTCTTGCCTAGGTAAAGGTCTAGAAAGGCTTTTGGCTAAGCGTATGGCGCACCTCGCCGTCATCTTTGATGTAACGGGACAACAGCGATTTGGCGCGCTCCTGAGGCGCTCAGCAATGGACCTTAATCGACTTTGTATTTGATCGTCGACTTTGTTTATTGGTCTGTTATCACAGACACGGAAATCGATTCATGAGATTGCTTAATAAGAGGCTAGGATTGATTCCGATATAATTTGGTTGAAGACTTTCATTTAACCTGATTTGGCGCCCTATGGACCCATGCAGGTGGATTAGACCTCGTCTCCTGTGTGGTACACGACATTGAAGAGGCAAGCTCCCAAAAATAGACGGCTACATTTGTCACCCTGGACGTTCAAGGTGCTTTCGATGCAGTTCTCCATAACCGTCTGGTGAGAAGGATGCAGGAGCAAGGTTGGTCAGACTCGATCCTCAAGTGGACGACCTCGTTCCTAGCACAACGATTGGTCCAAGTGCGTTACTCTGGAGGAGTTACCGCTCAGCGACAGCTAAGCTGTGGAGTCTCCCAAGGCTCACCTATATCCCCACTCTTATTCCTTCTTTACATGGCAGAGCCTATGCGAAGCGGGAATCCAGGTATGAGGTTCAGCTACGCCGAAGACTTCGGAATAATTGGATTTGGCCGCACGATTACGGAATCTGCCGCTGCAGCCCAAAGTGAAGTTGATTATCTCCTGGACTGGGCGGGAAAAAATACGGTTGCTTTCGACACGAGTAAATCTGAAGAAATTCAATTTCCCGGATGGTGCCGCGAGCCTGCGACAGGAATCTATGTCGATGGAACCCTTATCGAGCTAGCTGAATATATTCGCTAGTTGGGTGTCTAACTAAATCCCCGGCTGACCTTCAAGCATCACGTAACGACATGGTGCGGTAAAGCCTTGAGAGTTGTACAGAACCTGCGCCGCTTCAACATTGCTCTCCGAGGAGCCGCTCCAGGAGCGCTTATCAGAGCAGTCGACGTGTGTGTTGTTCCTACTGCAACATTTAGTGCGGAGATCTGGTGGCCTGGTCTCAAACGCCCAGCGAGAAAAAGCATGATAACCCCACCAACGGCATATCTATGTGGCATGATTGACAAGGCTGTCTTGATGGGTCTACGAGCTACTCTCCCGGTAATGAGGATGACAGCGAACGTTGTACTGCATAGAGAAGATGGAATTCCACCGGGCAAAATCATTCTGGAGGGTAATCGACTTCGACTCTCAGTCAGGCTCAAAACTCCGGATGACCACCATCCGCTGAAGATTCGTCCGGCTGTGTGCCCAAATATAGGCACGCTGAAATACAAGATTAGAAATCGAGGGACTTCGGTTCCTGAAGTAATAATGTCACGAGTACAGCGAGCGTACCGAAAATTACCAGAGGCTGAGGGTACGGAAGCACAGCCACCCACATCCTACTTACCGAAAGCAAGATCTAAAGAAGAGCAAATTGAGAAATGTAGACTATGGATCAACCAGGTGTCGAAGTCGGAAATTTGTGCCTACTCGGATGGCTCATTGGAAGGGAATGGACGCTCTGCGTGGGGTTTCGTTCTGAAGAGGGACGGGCAGACTTTGCTCACAGGAAGTGGTATCAGGCACGGGGGGAGGCTTTAGATGCGGAAATCACCGGGGCAAGGAAGGCTCTTGAGGCAGCATTGGGACTCCAGAGCGCGACACAAAGAGTCTACCTACTAATGCATAGTCAACAGGCGATCAACGCACTTGAGACAGGCAAGTCCACCACAAGCCACGACGAAGTACGGAAATTTCGTGAGCTGTCCAAATTAGCTTGCGTGATAATTAAATGGGTACCTGGACATTCAAGAATTCAGGGTAACCTACAAGCTGCCTCGGCCGCCCGGTCTGGCCTACGAAAGCTGCCTAGCTCTGAAATACGGCCAGAATCCATAACTCTGGCATTTCTGCATGGCCAAATGAATCGTTTGCGGCAAGCATTGCTCGACGAATGGTGGAACGAAGCTTGCCCGCCCCGATATCGCAAGCTCGACCTGCTCATGCAACGACGAAAACCACCTGAGGTGGGACTTTCGAGATTCCTACTCCGAAATCTGATTGCAGCTCGTACGGGCCATGGCGATTTAGCGGCGTATCATCGCCGTTTCAACAATATGGACGCTCTCATGGTGTGCACCTGCGGGGAGGAGACCACTCCAACCCATTTCATTCACTGTCGACTACATTCTCACGTCACGCGTCGAATCAGAGGGAGATTGTCACATAGTGACTTCATTCAAAAGCTTCTCGGGCCAAAGTGTCCCGAAATTTTCAAAACATTTGTTGAGGAAACCTGCTGTTTTGGGTTGCCATCTACAAATTCGTCCTTTGATCTCATCGAGGACCATATAAATTAGTCATACAGATGATATGACAGGAATGAATACAAGGCGAGAAGATTTGTTTTCTGACCAGAAATTGGGAAATCTGCAGGGCTGGATAGTTTTGTGGGTAGGAGTTTGGTTTCAAAGGTTGAACTTGTTGTAAAAATCTGAGTTCATAACTGCACACACCTTCAGGGGATAACTGTGCACCAGCAAAGTTAACCCCTTAGAGTCTGATCACTATTGCCTCCTGGTCGCTACACACTAACATCAACGTGTTCACTACAATGAGGACACCATTGTAGTTACTCTAGCTATCATAGACAATAACATGTAGAGGAATAAGGGTAGGAACTCCTGTATATAGATAGGGCCTTTTTACTCTCAGTATACATCAATCATCCACAAATACAACTCACCATCAATCAATCATCTTACTCTGTCCAAGTGATCTATTGAATTCTCCCATACCTATCAGTATTCTATTCATAAGGTGACGTCTCCCTATCCATCGCCCTCAGCCTTTCAATAGAACTTATGTACCGTTGCGAATTTTAAACTATCTATTTATTGTTTAGTGGTTAATGCGGTGGGATCCATTTGGGCTTATCAGAGATAAGATCTTGGCTGTGAAAACCAGTCCTTGACTCTTCGAGGATAACGGGTTAGACCTAGGACCTAAATTAATGAACAAACAAACGCACAATTCGAGAAATTCGAAAATTCCCTTTTTTCCCATTTTCCCCCTCCAATCACTCGTCGTACGCCGAAAGATCACTTTCTCGTGGTACCGCGCCACTCAGCCTTGAAATGGCACCGGTACCCCCAAAATCCGCGAAACCCGCGAAATCTGTGTTAACCTCCAAAATAGGGAAACACAACCACCAGACAAGTCTGGATACCCCGAAATCCATGCCTGAAATAATTAGAAGCGTG
Source organism: Blumeria graminis f. sp. triticale (assembly GCA_905067625.1). Classification (NCBI taxonomy): domain Eukaryota; kingdom Fungi; phylum Ascomycota; class Leotiomycetes; order Helotiales; family Erysiphaceae; genus Blumeria; species Blumeria graminis. Next base: position 17,075,158 of record LR898476.1, read on the forward strand.
GCAGGTCAGAGAATGAAAGGCTCTGGACTGGTAGCTAACGCCTCCGATCTCGACCAGATGGAAGTCGACATTATCTCACAATTGGAGGAACGCGGCCAAACCGACACTGTGATGTTGGAAGCCGAAAAAATAATCAATGAATTGATAAACAAGGGTCTAAAAGACTCACGATGGGCAAGCGCAGGAGCTGAGAGCTCCCTAGAGGCGGTAAAGACCCCGGAAATTGTCGTCGAGAAAGCAGTCTCGACGAAACCAACGACCGAGCCCGCACGCCGTGCGGCTAGAAAAATTGCTGTTCCCGTAGTAAAGCGGACATCAATCAAAAGTATACCGACGGGAACGGAAGTCCCCACTTGCACAGAGGCAGCAAATGCCTCAAGACCTCAGCCACCCCCGGCCTCGATTCCAGGGACGGCTGAGTGCCACAACTACTCTTCTGGTGGTGCTCCCACCGGCACCACGCCAATTCACCCGCCGGAAATAGAGGCTTTACTCGAAGCCGAAAGAAAGCGGGCTGCAAACACCTCAGCCAGGCTCGAGATAGGGTCAACGGTGTTAGAAACATTGGAAAGTGTTATCCTGTCCATGAAAACGACAGATAACAAAGAATACTTGGACGCGATGAACGTGTGTCTGAGGGGCGCCCTCGCCCACTTCCTGCGCACTGGAACCACACCAGTGCCGACAAGTCTTCCCCCCCGCCCCATCGGCCAGCAGGCCAGCAACAGCGGGCCCTCACCACCATCGACCACCAGGACAGCAAATCCTGCCGTCGCGGTGCCCCAGGTCACTTCAACCTGGGCAACTGTAGCCGGGAATCAGTTACCAAATTACCCGACGCCAGTGATAGCAAGTGGTGCCCCGAAAAAGCCGACCCCGCCGACCAAAAAATTGGCCAAGACGGCTCCTTCGTCCTCGCCGGACAACCGACTGTTCCTCCGGCTAAAATCAAAACATCAGTGGCGAAATCTTTCGCCAGCTGGCATCAGAGAAGCGGTGGCGCAGCTGACCAACGCGCCTCAGGCAGCAATTGAACACGTCTACCGTGTCCCAACTGGCTTCGCACTCAGAGCGAAGAACCTGGAATCTCGCAAGCTCCTATTGAGCGCGGCGGAATCTTTCCTCCCAATCGAGGTGAGGCTAGAGGAGGCCTCGGACCTTGTCGCGCTCCGGATCTCGACGGTCCCTATCGCCATCCACACCCTCCTCGGAAAGGTGCATGTGACGGAGGAGATGGTGATCGAGGAGATCACGCGAGTCACAAAGGCCGTGCCAGTCAAGGTACGGCCCCACGGGAAAACTCGCCTTGACGCTCCATACCAGTCATGGCTTGCCCATTTCAAGAAGGGAGCAGCACCAAGACAAGGATTCCGCCTGTTCGACGACTCGGGCGTCGCGGTCCCACACAAGGCGCGACAGACTGTGCAGCAATGCAAACGCTGCCTGCAGTTCCATGGAACGCGCGGTTGCTCTCGCGCTCAAGCCTGTGGGAACTGCACCTCCACGATGCACTCGACAGACGAGTGCCGTGCTCACACCAAGTGCCGCAACTGCGGAGGACCGCACAGGTCCGACAGTCGAACCTACCTGGCGCGCCCAACTAAGGCCGGACCCGTTAGCAAAGAGCAACTGGCCAATATTCGCATCGCGAGCCAACGCGAGCTAGCGGCTGTTGTGAGGGCTAAAGCTGCAGCCCGTCGCGCAGAGGCAGCAGTAAAAGCGGCTACCAAGCAAAAGCAAGCCTCACCCGAAGTGGTGAAATCAAACAACAGTTTCGAAGTTCTGATGACCGACGTCGCCTCCGACGCCACGGCCACAGGAACGACGAATCCTGTTGAGTCTTCCTGAAGGGCCCCTCACGGGTCCTTTCTAGCCTCCCACCTACGATAAGTTTTATGTCGATCAACGTAGGTAGGGGAGGCTCATCACACGACATCGCGCTTTCCCGAGCTTACGAGCTAGGCGTCGATGTAGTGTTAATACAAGAACCTTCGTGGAAAAAAGCCACAAAGGAAACAAAGTCACATCCTGGATACGACTGTCATATACCACATGGCGGCGTAAACATTCGACCCAGGGCTGTGACTTATACACGAATCAATACAGGGAACATTTCGGCAAGACAAATCTTTCCCTGCCATCCCCCGACGGCGGATTACTGCTGGGTTGTGGTAAACAGAGTCACGTTTCTCAACGTGTACAAAGACCCGAACGACCCGACGGCCATTCGACCACTCCTCAGCTGGGACCCATCACCACGATCCGTCGCGGCTGGCGATTTCAACGCGGTGCACCGCGCATGGCAACCAGATGCTGTCCGCCCACGCGGACAAGGAATCGAAATTGAGAGATGAGCGGAACGCCACAATCTAACTTGTCTGATTGTGGGCGAGCCAACGCATCGAGCCGGAAACACGCTGGATCTTGCCTGGACCAACATCAACGGGGCCCAAGCATGGGTGGGTCGCAGCGAGTGTATAACCAGCGACCATCTTCCGATTCGAGGACAAGTCCCCACCGGATGCGGAAAATGGGACCATGAGCCATCGCCGATTAGGGTAACGCGCGGAAACTTTCCGAGGTTCTCCCTTGCCGTGGCGCAATTCACTCACCCGCCACCAGTGTTGGACTCGGTTTGCCAGGTGGATGAATACACCAACAATCTCTGTTCCTGCCTTACTTACGCTTTCAAAGCAGCAGGAACACGAAGGAACAAAAGACACGGCAAATGTGCGCCTTGGTGGACTCCGGAATGCAAGCTGCGCTCAACCCTCAGAGCGGCAAGGAAAGAGCACCAGACGCGTCAAGTCGAAGCGATCACAACACCAACTGATGTGTTCAAGCTGATGCGCTCGGCCGAACCAAGGCAGGCAAGCACCCCCCCTCCACTCAACCACGAAGGGAAGCTGTACTCCGATCCGGCTGAGCGGGCAGAGATACTCCGGGATGCTCTTTTGGCACGACACCAAGCGACGGACGACCTACCGCCACTCGATGCGCCGAGTACCGACCGAATCCCCTGGAACGACCATGTCACGGACGAGGAGATTCGCATGTGCACCGTAGGCTGCGCCAACACAGCGCCTGGAGCAGACGGGATCTCTGTGGAGCTTCTGCGAACATGTTGGAAGACGATTGGACCATTTGTCGGCACTCTCTTCCGCGCCTGCATCAGACTCGGCACCCACCTATCCTGCTTCAAGCTGGCTGAAGTGGTGCTCCTACGTAAGACGAACCGAGATCCAACGACTGTCAAGGGCTGGAGACCAATCGCACTTCTGTAATGCTTGGGTAAGGGATTGGAACGACTCTTGGCGAAGCGGATGGCCCATCTCGCGGTTACGCTCAACGTTGTCGGAGACCAACAATTCGGCGCGCTCCCCAAAAGATCTGCAAACGACCTCGTCAACTGCGTAGTCCACGACATCGAAGAGGCAAGCACCCAGGGATGGGCGGCCACATTCACAACTCTAGACGTCCAAGGAGCGTTCGATGCAGTACTCCACAATCGTTTGGTGAGGAGGATGCAAGAGCAGGAGTGGCCAGACTCGATTCTTCGATGGACGGCTTCATTTCTTGCACATCGAAAGGTACAAGTCCGATACTCCGGAGGGGTTACTGGGCAGAGAAAGCTAGTTTGTGGGTTTCCGCAGGGATCACCGATATCTCCACTTCTCTTCCTTTTATACATGGCAGAGCCTATGCGAAGCGGCAACCCAGGAATGAGGTTCAGCTACGCAGACGATGTCGGGATCCTAGGGTTCGGGCGCAGCATTGCTGAGTCGGCCGCTTCTGTACAGAAGGAAGTCGATCATCTTCTGGAGTGGGCAAGTAACAATGCAGTCTCCTTCGATACTAACAAGTCGGAGATAGTCCAGTTTCCCGGCAGGAAACGCGAGAATCCGGTGGCTATGCGTGTGAACGGCGTGACTATCGAGCCAGCAGACCAAATACGCTGGCTTGGAATACACCTAGACCCCCGACTGGACTTCAAACACCACGTCACAACTTGGTGTGTAAAGGCATTGAAGGTTGCCCAGCACATGCGCCGTTTCAACTCAGCGTATCGAGGAGCCGCTCCTGCGGCACTGGTTCGAGCAGTGGATACTTGTATTGTCCCAATAGCAACTTTTGGATCAGATGTTTGGTGGCCCGGCCTCAAACGTCCGACCAATAGGGGAATCATCACACCTCGAACCAGCATCTTCTGCGAGATGATCGACAAGGCAATCTTGATAGGACTGCGCGCGGCCCTTCCGGTAATGAGAGCGACATCGAATCTTGTTCTCCATTGCGAAGGAGGTATCCCAACTGGAAAGATCATTCTGGAAGGGAACCGCTAACGGTTTTCGGCTCGACTGCACTCACTAGACAACCGACATCCGCTCCGGACTCGTGCCGCCGTGTGTCCAAACGTTGGAACACGGAAGTACAAGAAGTCTGCTCGGGTACCCAAGAATCCGGGGATCCAGATGTCACGAGTACAGCGAGCCTACCGACAACTCCCGGACGCGGAAGACGCCGAGCCTCTGCCGCCGCCATGCTATTTTTCGAGCTCTGGCCCAAGGAAAGAGGAGGAGGAAAAGGCTACTCGGTTCCTTGAAGATGTACTAGCATCGGATATTTGTGCTTACCCGGATGGATTGTCGGAGGGACATGGTCGCTCAGCATGGGGGTTCGTCTTGAAGAGAGATGGAAAAACTCTGTTGAAGGGATGTGGTATCAAGCATGGTGGTGAAGTGCTCGATGCGGAAATTGTAGGGGCGAGGAAGGCCCTGGAAGCTGCGCTGTGATTGTTGAAGAGGGAGAACAGTGGAATTGACAGCAGGCGACGGATCAACGTGTTGTCGGATAGTTAGTCTGCAGTGAAGGCACTGCTGACGGGAACTGCCACAACAAGTTTCGACGACGTGCGCCAATTTAGAGCGTTATCAGAAAAGGCTCGAGTCTCGATTCAGTGGATACCAGCTCACTCCGGGATATAGGGAAACAAAGAGGCCGATAGAGCTACACGCTCCGGCCTCCGACAACTGCCAAGTAAAGAGAGCCAGCCTGGCTCCGTCACGTTGGCGTACGTTCGTCGGTTCATGGACCGGAACAGGCAAACGCTTCTTGATGACTGGTGTGAAGAAGCATGTCCACCTAGATATCGTAACCTGGGCCTTCTCATGCGACAAAGCAAGCCACGCGAGCTGGCACTTTCCCGGCGGCTACTTCGTAAACTGATCTTAGCCCGTACGGGACACGGAAACTTCGCTGCATGCCATCGTCGTTTCAATAACTTCGCCGCTTCAATGGAGTGTGCGTGTGGGGAGGAAACATCGCCTCTCCACTTCATTCACTGTCGACTGCACGCACGCCAGACGCGTCGACTACGAGGTACAATGTCACATCACGACTTTGTCCACAAGCTTCTCGGGCCTAAGTGTCTCGAGAACTTTACAAAATTTGCGCAGGAAACCGGCTGCTTCGGGTGCCCACCTGCGACTCCGTCTCCAGCTCTCAGCGGAGAGGACATTAATTAGGACATAACACGAAGCATGTCAGGGAGGAAAACGAGACGAGAAGTGTCGTTTTCCCACCTCAAATTGGAGTATTGCATTTCGAATTTTTTGTTAAAGGAAATTTATGGGTGTTTTTATTTTTATTTTTAACTTGCTACTGGTTGTGTAGTGGTTCACGCAGTGAGACCGAGTTGGGCATGTGGGAAGCATGATCTCGGCCGTGTACGCCGGTCCTTGACTCCTAGGAGATATAGAGCTTAGCTTAGGACCAAAAAAAAACCTTAGGGTCTCGTGTTGGCCAGCTCAGTCTACATAAACTACCCGACGTGCCGATACCTTTAAATAAGCCCGGCATGTTGTAAATTGGTCAAGGCCTGCCTGCCATGCACCCAGAACTATCGAAAGAAGTCAAAAGTACTCTCCAGTTGAGACTTTTGTATTCTAATACAGTAGAGAAGATAGTTATATATATGAAAGGGAAAGTTATCCATCACCTAGACCAGAAGTCTTCTAAATTTAGCTCTATCAAATACAGGCCGAATGCATATAATTTGGGGTACTAGTTAGTCTTGTTGTTGCATGCTTCAAAAAAGCTCGTTTCATGAAGCCATTTACTAAAAGCTATGGCTCCTTCAGGTGAGCCTAGGATCCAGCGAATTCCCGTCGTTGGGTGTTTGTTTCCGCTGCAAAGGCGGGACCGACTCCGATTGAGTCGGCAAAAGAAGAAGTGCTCGGGCGACTTTTCTAGCCCGCAGGCGCAGATTAGAAGAGCGTCCGAGTGCTGAAAGCGGCGGTGGTAGTCAGCAAAGTCTCCATGGCCTGAGCGAGCTGCAAGAAGGCGACCAACAGCGTAACGGTTAAGGCTCCTGAGTTCACGGGAGCTCCCAATATTGGCGTTAATTCCCAGTTTTTGAGGCTTTCAGTTACCTGACACTATGTAAGGAAGTATGCTAGTGATCACGCTAGTTTGTGGAAAGACTCAAGTTTGTTGATCTGCCAAAAATTGGTCTGAATCTTTCTACTTAAAATCTCAATAAATTCTCACGTTTTGTAGATTCAAATGCTATATTCCAACTGCGCTCAATATAGTAGAAGGCCTAGAGGAACTAGTGCTTTTGATGTACTTCAAAATCGGAATACCCGGCATGAAGGCCATTATTATTAATGCCATGAAGTTGAAACCTCAGGCCGCTACTAGATAGGCCATCAGCGGATACTGGGAATGGATGGGTATTCTATTAGAAATTAGCTTGATCTACTTTCTAACGTAACTTATATCAGATTTAAGTTTGGTCAGCTTCTACTTGTGAGATTTAGCGCTGGATGACTCGGAGAGAATATCCGCGAGATCTTTAGTCCTCCAGCTTTGCACTCCTTACCCTTAGTCACTCTAAATTTTTAGTTTTATTTGCAGAAACAATTCGAGTAAATCTTCTAATACATCCATAATCTCGAACATGGCGATCTTAGTCTATCCGGACACCTCGCCGTCACATTAATCCAGTTAGCACATATCAGGATCTTAAGTGAGTCGGCACGTCAGGCAGTGTATCTAGTATGATCTAACCGGTGCTTGACCTTATGGAAACGAGCTATACGCTGGTACGATGTAAACTTATTTAAAAATAAAAAGAAGGATTCACTAGTAAACATGTTCTACGCTAGACCGAGTCACATGTGATTATATTGAGACTTATTGTCTGTCTAATTGATCATAGATTTTCAATCCAACTATATAATAAATATTTCTTATCCGAAGCACGAAAGTAATGTAAAACAAAGATAATGAGGGTGAAGCTCCTTCAGATTTTCTGTTGATTCTATTCTCATGCTTGCTCAAAAAAAAATCATTAAGATTATGTTGAAGCTTCCATTTTCTTATGAAATTTTTCAATAGCCAAGGTGATCGCGTGAAGGGACACAACTGCATTGTTTACTTCTGTATAGGATACGAGTACAAGACCATTCATGAAGCAGAGTTGTGATGAATTGCTTTGGACCCATCGATACATCATAGCTTTACTTTTTGAGATGATAACTGGTTTACTCAGTTTTACCAAAAGTGTTTCTGGGATGTAACTATATTTGAGTAAGGTTTGTGTCTGACAAAATTTGCCTAATTAAATGAAAATTTGGGTCAGAGGTGAAGAAACTCAGTCTTTCCTGCCGAAGCAAGGGTTTCAAATGCTCAGGCGTCCATCGATGAGATTAGTAGTCTGAGTTCGTTCCAAAGTTTTTGATGCAGTGAGTTTGTGACTATATATTTTACCTTGTCTTGTATGAGAAAAGTATCAATTGTCGGAAACCATGATACCATGGAGCTCTTTTGAGGCTGCGAGATAGTTTTTCGTTTTTCTTGTCTACCAAAGAAATCATTACTACGTTAGTTTTAGAATGATTAATGAACGTACCAAAAGTTTTATTATTCTCCTTCTCCACCAAATCTCCATCCTTCGAAATCATCGGCGAATTTTATTGCTGCAGCAAGGTAATTTTGATTTGGGTCCCCCCAAGTTGTCGCGGCCTCCTTTATTGCTCTTATAGCTGCGTTGAATTAGTACTTTTCATAACTTAGACCATGGTAATACGAACTTTTGACATAGTGTGCATCCGTTGACCAAACTCCAGTCAGCGCTTTTTGTTCCACATGTGACCAACTCTTTTCAATAGTTGGAATTTCTGTACTTGCGTTTATTTCACGCCGTAATTGCATTATATATACAGATATTGTCATCAGCCACCACTGTCTTAAGAGATTTACATGGAAACTTTCAGGAATTAGAGGAAGCAGAACTCTTATAGCGTGTGTAGTGGTGAGTACATGTGCTATGTAGAAATCATATGTGTGTACGCCAGGATGGAGCGTTTGCATTAGTAAAGCGATTGCAATATCTTGAGAGCTCTGTAGCTGCTCCACAACATTTTCTATAGACCAAGAGTTCCAGTGCTCTAATATGATATCTTCACATTTAGTGAAGAGGATATCAAAATTGGAGAAGCCACTAGTATTAATTAGATCATCAAGGCGATTATCTTGGCGAATATTATTTAATAGTTTAAGGAGGCATTTGCTGCTGTTGGTTGATGGTTTCGTATATGAAGGGTCATCTATATATTTATGGAGAAAGTCGTATGAGACGCTTGCTTCTGCAAGGGCTTCTATGGCAAGCTCTTTACAGGAGAGCTCATAGGCATATCCAAGATGTATGAGAGAGTGCCCGACTATTATTTTCATAACGTCAGTACGTCTAGAGCGGAAAATTCCATGAAAATATTAGAAATAAAGAAATGAACATTTAACACTCACGGCCTGCGATCACCCCGTTAATCAAAGGCTTTTTTTCACAAAACATATACTCATCGACAAGGTTTTTCCAGTCATAGTCAAATTTTAGAGCTAGCTCGTCTTCATAAAAATCAATAAATGCTCTTTGATATCTCTTATCGCCTAGAAATTCGCGCCAATCTGTTGTAGTGATTTCACATGGGGATTCCTCCCAAGGTACTAGTAATTTTGCTTCCTCGTCATAAATTTTCTGTAATTGATTAACGCCTGCGCCTAAAATGTAAGATGAGCCGAGGATGTGGGACATATGATTGTGGTATTTAAGTTCATTAAAAAACAGTGCATGATTTATATGGTTGGCTCGAATTAGATGCCTGAGAGTTCTTATTCTTTTCTCAGAGCCTATCTCTGTTTCGTGAATCGGCACTGATGGTAAAGTGTTTGGTTTTGTAGAGAAATTGCTGATCTTTAGATTTCTGTACATATTTATAAAGGCAGGGGCCCATCCTATCATAGGTGAAGACATTTTCTGATGCAGAAAATCTAGGAAACTGGTGAAAATTGTGGGATGTGCAATCAATTATTGATACAGCCTCGGGGTTGACTAGAACAAAGTCGTCACAATCATGACTCTGGTAGCACTCCACACGAACGTGGGCGATGTTTCAATGATGTCAGGCATTCCTAATTTAGATTAGCGGTGAAACCGAATAATCATGGTGGATATGACGGGATACAGAATCATCATACGCACGGGGATGACGAAGGCTGAACACCTGTCAGTGGTGTCCTCTACGAACCTGGGAGTGAAATATTCTCCCAGAGCCGAGATTCAGTCACGAAAAAGGGTGCGATGAATTTTAATTGATGGATCTTCGACTTGAAGGAGTTGCACTCGATATTTTGGTCGAAAAATCAGTCGGCAGAGATTTCACAGCCGGAACAACGTCGAACAAAAAGTCATCACCACCAACATACGATTCACAAATGGGCCTAGGTCTATCTGGGGGTCGTATTCAAACATCCGACATCTCTTAAACTTCTTTTATACTTGCGACGAAGCATTTCTCAATCGATCCTACACCTGCGACCTACCTCCATACCCGTCCGATCACCTACCTACACACGCCCTAATGAGGAAAGTCATGATGGAAACGGGACGTGTACAAAGGAGGAAGAAGAGGGAAGATACACCGAGGGGATTACACAAATCCCTAATGACGAAAACAACCCAATGGTACGATATGAAGATGCAAGGCTAGAGCAACGAGGAGATCTTGGACGGCATTTTATATTACGGAGTCAATGAGGATGTCAAGGGCTCGGGCGCGTGGTGGCCGAGGCTGAGGAGGAAATCGCGCTACGGCGTGTATACAGCGGGTTTCTGGACGTTTAGGCTTGGTATGATTCAACACATAGGTGAAGTCTGAGGTGGTCCGGTCATTAAAGTGGGACGAGGTTTATCTGTACTTCACGGTAGTTAACCTGATCCGGCCCAACCCCACACGTGCTTAAGCTCCAATAGGAGTGCAACGGTAGCCATGTAACCTAGCACGTTAATGAACAAAACAAAACAAACCATACGCACGGAGCCGCAGTCTGGATAAGGTATCGATTGGCCTAATCAGTATCTACAGTTGAGTATTTGAATTTGATTTCAATTAACCCGATCAGGCACCCTATGACTCCATGCAGGTGACTATCTGCATTATTTACAAAGGAGGAAACCAATTTGGTGGAAACCCCCTGATCCTGTCTTTTTATGTTCCTATCAATATATTTGGTTTATCTTCAGGAAGTGCAGTGTACACTGTTCAGCCCGTGTGGATTCCGTCCTCTCCCCTTCCAGATCTATTTACTTTATCTGACATTGCTACCTCGACTTCCCCTGCAAGTCGAAACTGTTTTATCCACCCTTTGTTTAGTATCCACTGTGTAATTCTAGCCATATCTTCTGGGCTGGTCATCATTGCTTCAAATGACCTGTCTCTAGCTTGTCGGAGAAAGCCACATCTCCAATTTGCCCACTGCGGACACGCCAACACCATATGCTTGAATTTTTGCGACGGATATCCACATTAACAGCTTGGCTTTTCTGCTCTGGGTACTTTTCTTCTGCTCAGGCAAGAATTGAGTCCGATATGCTCGCTCCTTAGCTGAATGGCGACACTGCTTTGGGCCCTGGTTAGGTTACAGTGGATTCTTAAGGGTGTATCTTTGAAGTTCATTTTGGCGCTGCCTGTTTGTTCATTAGTAAACATATTTGCCGCTATAAGTATCCACAGTTATAATATACACAAAAGAATGATGTAGTTCGATAGAGACCACCCAGTCTCGCTTTTCTTACGTTTCCCGACTTTCTCTGGATTCCTTTAAGAAATATGGCTTCACAGTTTATCTTATTAGATTCCTATTCTATCACTTTCTTTAAATATGTATCTCTCATGAATTGCTATCTTGAATTCTATAGATCGAAATTGGTAAAGCTGGCCTTGGTGTTAGGATTTTTTGTTTGTTTGTTTGAAAATGAAATTGACATCATTATCCTGATTTGGCGCCTTGTAGGCCCATGCATGTCTCTAGAATAGAGTGTAATTTTAGTCCCTACTGAGTCTATGACTATGAAGGACTGTTAAAATTATGAAAAGCTCTATGTTTTGATATAAAAAATTTTGTTGGTAATTTCAATGTTTGTCAATAGATATTGAGGGTCATGCCCCATGCAGGTCTCAACAATCTATAATATTTACACGGAAGGAAACTTTTATGGTGAAAATCCCCCAAACCTTTCAGCTTGTTGTCTTCAGTCTTCAGATATTTTCATCCGGAGGCGCAGTTACACAATATTGCCATCCATGTAAAACAACCAGATCATCTCTAACTGCCTAAGCATTATTTGACTTGTTCCAATATTTCAGCAGCATTTCGAGCGCTTTTGTCATTTGTAATTGCTCTATCCAACCATGATTTAGGATCCACTATGTTACCCTTTTGGTGTCTCCAGGACTGTTTATCATCACTTCATAGGACCGATCTTTGGCTTGTCTCCAGATCTCAGCTCTACCATTTAACTATCAGGGACGGGACATAAACATATGCTTAGGGTTCTGTGACTGGTAGCCACATGGACAACCTGGACTTAATACTTTGATTGCTTTTCTTCAGTGTAAATATGAGTTGAGCCCCATATCCTCACTTCGTGTTTGCATCGTCAAACTGCTTCGGGCCCTAGTCAGGTTACTTTTTTCTTGGATCAAATGGTCCATAACTAACCTGTGCTCACTACAGATGCAGGACCGGTGCATTATTTTTTTAATAATTCATCTTATTTTCTGTTTTGAGTCTACGACTATATAGGTAATCCAACTCCTCTCTACCTACAGGCCAAGGATACCTATACCAGTGGTATATCCCATCCTATGCCTCCCGTACAGCTCCTCTCAGACACTACAACCCCTCACAAGCCCTCATTCGACCATACACTCAAAGGAGTCCTTTGCCCTTCATTATCTCCCCTCTCTAGCCAACGAAACGATGGCCATTTGCGGGTCTTGTCTTGTTCATTTGTGTGCTAAGTAAAGTGATTCCCTTTGCACTCCTACTGGAGCTTAGGCACGGGTGGGGCCGGGCTGGATCAGGTTAACTATCACTAATTACATCTACCTCGTCCCACCTCAGACTTCACCCATGTATTGAATCATATCAAGCCCAACCGTCCAGAGAACCCTCTTTTGGCGCGCCGAAGCGCAAATTCCGCCTCAGCCTCGGCCACCACGCGCCCGAGTCCTTGACACCTCCGCGATCTGTAACTTTTCCCTTCGATTCATTCCCAGCTTTGACTCACCTCAGCATCTCCTCATCTCATCTAGGGGTTGTTTTCTTCATTGGAGGCCTCATCCAGTCGCCCACCAAGGCCTCCTCAGTTTGTATCCCCTTTTAGTTTCTTCATACAGCATCCCTCTGTCCTTCAGCCGATCTCATCATCCCAAAAACTTTGTAGAATGTCCACCCCTCCGGCCTTGCCCCGTCGCTGCCGTACCTCTAACCGTGTAGGTTGAAAACGCGACTGAGAGCTCAAGATCAAGGTACCGGTGCCCCAGTTTTTGTCGAACGCTCTAGTTAATGTGCCGGCGAAATGTCGTACGTAATTCGTCGGTGGCGATTCGTCGTAGGTCGAGTTAATGGTGCCCTTGGCCGAGATGAGGACGCATTGAAGGCCGGTATTTCGACCGTACCTTCACAGCGGCTGGCAGTTGCGGATGGTCGGAAATCTTCTTGCTTCTTAGTTGGCGATTTGGCTTTTGGAGGTATGGGATCGCTTTGGTAGGTGGTGAGATAATTGTTGAGAGGGCCGCTAGATGAGTTTGGCTAGGAGTGATTTTCCAGAGAAATAGAAAATAAGATGTTGAAGGTGTCGGTTTTTGTAATACGAACATCAGCCAGGTTGTAGGCTGTCTGCGGTTCGTATCTGGGGTGTAGGTGGTTGATTTCGTTGGGTTGTGCAGTCGTGAAATCTCTGCAGGTCGGATTTTCGACCAAAAATGAGCCAGCTACACTCCTTCCGATCGCAAACTCGACGAAAACTCTCGAATTCAGCCTTTGTCGTGACTGAATCTCGGCTCTGGAAGAATATTTCACTCCCAGGTTCGTAGTGGTCACCTCTTGCAGGTGTTCACCCTTCGTCCTTCGTCATTAATGTTAAGAGCAAGCCGCAGTGAATTCCACATCATAATAAGGTCAGCCTTGCGCTAGTACTAGTAAGGGCTTAATGTTTTGAGGAACTACCATGATATACTCTACATTTTGACAAGTACCAAGTCAATGCCTATCCTCAGGAGAGAGCTTTTCAAATATCATGGACTCGTAGCGATAATTACTTCGATCTGCAAAAAGCTACTCACTTTCTGAACGATGGAACCTCTCTGATGCGATTGGTAACACGGATAAATTCATCAGCCTCGCAAAGTGAACTATCGCGTTCTAAAATTCGGTCAAGGTCGCGTCTTTGAAAAATATTTAAACTAACACCATGTCATCACTCTTTGGAAACACCAATAATAATAATACAAATACAGGAAGCAGCGGTTTATTTGGTACAAACAGCAATGCCCTCCCGCAATCCTCATTATTCTCAAACTCAGCCACGTCTCAACCTGCCAGTTCGGTCTTTAAATTTCCATCTCTAAGCACAACACAACAACAGAAACCAAGTCTTTTCACCCCCTCATCCCAGCAAGCTTCTGCGCAATCAACCTCATCCGATCTGTTTGGATCCCAAATTAAAAATGCCCCATCAACTCTTGCCCCTACCTCGAATTTATTTAATTCTTCAACCTTACCTGCAAACAACACACAACCTCTTCTCAACAATTCTACAGTAATAAGTGGTGGCTTAAATGCTCCTAACCAGACTCAGAACACTGCCTATTTTGACTCAATCCTTGACAAAAGTCGGAAGCGTACATATGTCGAGCCTTCCTCCGATGACCTTCCGCAGCTCCAGCTTGGATTGGGTGACCTCAGACAGCGTATCAAGCGACTAGGCACAGGTATTGAACCGAACCGAAGCGCTGAAGCACATTATCTACTCGCTGCTTCTGGAATAAAACCTGGTGAGGCCATTCGTGATCTCAATAACTTTGCATCTGCGACGGGATATAATCAACGATCGCAACCCTCAGCACAGCCAGATACGGATATAGAGACTTATTTAATGAACTTGCAGACGCAGACGACTCTGAGTATGATCCAGGATGGGCTCGCTAGGTCAGTCAGAGACTTTAATAATTTTCTTGAAGATAATGTAACTATGGAATGGAATATGCAAAAGAAGAGAATATTTGAGCACTTCGGAATTAGACAAAAAGAAGACACAATTCCTGACGAAAGCATCGGCGGAAAAGGGGGGTCACAGGGAACATTTGTGCAATCGAGGAGAAATAAACCTACTGGTTTGGCCGGGTCTCAGATTCGTGGCGGAGATAGTGTTTTTGGTCGAAAAAGTATGTTTGAGTCGGTAATAGGTACCGCTGGTCCTGTAGGAAGTGGGCATCGACCTGTATTCCAAGATGTAGAGAAGCAAATGGAGGCCAACAATATCGTGCCTCTAGCGCCACACGATCGCTTAAAACGAGATAAGCAGATAAGGTACGCCGAAAAGGTGACGGATCTCAATATCGCTAGGATTCAGAAATACCCTTACCCTCTATGCACCGAATTTATCAGTGTGGTCGAAGCATCATCAGAAAATCATGGGCCAGACCTAATTAAGGCATACAAGGCTTTGATTGAAATAGCTGGTGAAAATCCGTCTGTCAAATCTCTCGGCGATCCAAGAGCAGTAGGAGAAAGACATTTTTCTACCACATATCTCGAAGAGTCCAGCACAAAGCAGAAAATTCTCTTGAAGAAAAAAATTATTCGGGGCGGCTCAAGATGTCTGGAAAAACTAGCTTTTAAACTTATGGAAGAAACCATCACAAAGAATCCCCGAGAAGCAAGTCTTGGCGGGATTCCAGATGTTATCAACAAAGTCAAGGCTTATGTCAGGTTACAAGCATCACGTAAGAATTTGGCCGGAGATAACACTGACCTACAGATGCTCGGTGATGATTATGTATGGGCCCTCATATACTCTCTCTTACGAACCGGACATATAAAAGAGGCCGACCAATATGTCAAATCAAATGTAGCAGCTTTTCGAGCAATTGACCGAAATTTCGCTTCTTATATTCACGCATATGCCTCTGATCCTGATCGGAGGCTTCCGAGCGACTTGCAAATACGTATCAATGGTGAGTACAACCAAAGGCTTCGGATCGCTCCAGGAAATTCGATCGATCCCTACAGGATGGTGTGCTACAAGATTGTTGGCCGGTGTGACCTGAAACAACGTCATCTTGAAAATATTCCACAATCTGTTGAAGACTTTGCTTGGGTTCAAGTTGTTCTTGCGCGAGAAATTAATCGGGTTGATGCCGTAGCTAGTGAGATATACGGCCTAGCTGAAGCTCAAAATATGGTCAAGGAAATAGGACATCGTTTTTTTTCAAAAGGTGGCGCGGAGATAGGAAGTTCTTTTGGTGCA
Source organism: Blumeria graminis f. sp. triticale (assembly GCA_905067625.1). Taxonomy (NCBI): domain Eukaryota; kingdom Fungi; phylum Ascomycota; class Leotiomycetes; order Helotiales; family Erysiphaceae; genus Blumeria; species Blumeria graminis. Next base: position 17,091,035 of record LR898476.1, read on the forward strand.
TTTGTTTTCCTTCAGATTGCTGTTGGATTGTTTGAAGAAGCAGTCTCTTATCTATACTCATATAACTATGTTGATGGCGTTCATCTTGCCATTGCCCTGGAATTCTACGGACTACTCAGAGCTGCAGATCCTTCTACTTCAGAAGCCAACTTATTGAGCTTGACTATTCGAAACCAGGCGCAAATAAGCTTTGGTCCGATGTTGGCCCTCTACACTCGAGACTTTAGAACAGCAAACGTTTCAGCTGCGGTAGACTATATTGTCCTAATGTGCCTAAATAAAGATATTCCTGGTGGTAATGGTCGCAACCAACTCGCTCTCTGTCATGAAGCCCTGCGAGAACTAATTCTAGAAAGTAGAGAATTTGCAAATCTTCTTGGCGACATGCGCAGCGATGGACAGCGGGTAAAAGGAATTATCGAGGAACGAACTGAGCTCATAGATCTAGAGGAAGCTGGCGATTTTTTCCGTACAATAACTTTACAGGCTGCAAGTCAAGCTGACGATAATGGACGCGTAACCGATGCTATTCTACTCTATCATCTTGCTGAGGAATATGATAGCGTGATAAGCACACTGAATCGTGCCCTCGCCCAGGCTGTTAGTACACCTCTCGGTCAAACTTATGAACGACTTGATCCCGTTAAACAGCGCACCAACTTGCCTGAAGAATCTTCACAGCCAATTTCCACCTTCAGCCTATCTGCAAGCGATGACCCCATGGAAATGGCCAGAACGATCCTTGTAATATATGGTGCCAACAGAATGTTTATTGAGATGGTGAAGCCTGTGAATATCGAGGCATGTGGGAAACTACAAATGATACAAAAGGCTAAGAATTGTGTTGAAAACGAGCAATGGAGTCTGGCCCTTGACGTAAGTATTTATTTACTCATCCAAAATATAGAGATTTTTAACGTGGTATATAGATAATGAATGACTTGGCCATCATTCCTCTATCAGCAAATGGCGATGCGAACGCCATCCGTGCCCTAGCGAATGCCTTTACATCTCTTGCTCAACCACTAGCAGCGACTGTTCCGCATCTTCTCATGTGGAGTATTTTATGCAGCAATAAACAAAGAGAAATTTTAGCTGCCAGTCTTTACGGCGGGAATGAGGGCACTAGATTGCAAATGGTGGAGCAAATGAGACAAATTAACATGGATCTAATGACATTTGTCGGCCAGTTGAGGTATCGCCTCCCAGCTAGTTTGCATGAGGCATTAGCAAGATCGCAGGGGATATAGTGTGGATAAAAATTATAGGTTTTGGGAAAAGTTTAGTCTAGACCTTAAGGTCTTATTTGGATTGCAAAAGAACTTTTAGATGTCACAATTCGGCCGCCTTGATTGCGAATTCCTCTTTTGAAATGCAACAAATTTTCAAGCTCATATCTTCCAACTTGCGCTGCATAAAGTAGATTCAGTGCTAAGGACACAGAGGCTGGGGTGCACTCACATTCAAATATCTCAACATTCAAGGCTACTCTGACTTTTGAGAGAAAATACCCTCTTCCATTCATTGATACTATCATCTGAGCTTGCCTTCAGATTGATCCACAATTCACCGGTCTTTATTTTTTGACAAGGAGCTCCGACCAGTCATGAGTCCCAAAGACAAAAAGTAGGTAGGCTTTCCCCAGATCAAGTTGTTTCGAGGCTTTACTGTCATGACCTAGTCTCAAGAGCCCTTCTCAATAACACCAGTCTTCATTCTGGCTAACAAATTTATTTGGCCCCAAAAATTTCCGAATTGCCTCAGTTCGTTAAATCAGTCGGAGCTTATCTTAGCGGCTAATTTTCCGTTTCGCTCCATTTCTTAAACTTTTTCTCTGTGTAGTATCAATACCGACCAGTAAATACACCTGCCTATCGTCTCAAAACCGAGTTAAGATCAGATCTTGTCAGTAATTCTTTAGGTTTAAAATCAATTCGACTCTAATCCACCACGACCACCCCAAATTCCGTCTCATTTCCTGTCATTTCAAATATGTATAAACTAAACTGCCTCTTGCTACGTCACAGCCCTACCCTAATCTATTCTATTGATTAGTGGTAGTTTCTAGCTCGATCGGTACCTGCTGAAAATATCGAGAATATGACTTTGAAATGTCTTTTTACGACAGATACAAGGTCTATGACAGACAACTTCACAAGGGCGTCAAACCTCACGCATGAACGGTCTGAGGTAGAGTTATCTATGCTTGGGTGAGGTGTCCAGTTCAGGAAGTGGCTGCCAAGGAGCATCTGTTTGGAGCATATCTGTAGAACTGGCGTAATCACGTGTAATTCTAGTTTGTTTATGTAATCATATAGATACATGTTCGAATTAGGTCCTGGTCAACGATGTCTAGCCTAATTGTGCTATGTTGCAGGCTACTGTTCCAATTATTCATGGGGTCATCATCAGGGTTGTGAGTAGTTTCGGTTTTGGTGTGGGTTTTTAGATTGATACCTAAGCGTGTCGCATGGTAGTCAGACATGCGACTCGAGTAGCATATGCACGGTAAACCTCAACTCCAAAATGATGCTACGAATCAAGTTTTATATGCTACGTCCTGTATGGCTAGCGTGGTTGGAATATGGGAAATTTACCTGTAGATAGATAAATACGTTGTAGCCCTCTGATAGTTGGGACAAGTCTTCTACAATATTATATCGGAATCAAATCTAGCCTCTCATTAAGCAATCTCATGAATTATTTCCAATGTCGGTGATAACAGACATACATATAAAATATCGACAACAAGTTTTGAAGTCGATAAATACAGCATCGCCATCTCCTAAGAAAGAAAGAATAGACATCATTCACATACACTGACATCAGACCCCTTGATCAGATCCAATCGTTACCTGTGATACCAACACTGATCAGCGGTTAACCTCATAGTTAGCCACAGAGCAGCCAGGCTATTTCAGAAGAGACAAAAGGAGTGAAATCCTTACGTTTAATCGTGCCGCATATTACGACTTTTTGTGCTAGAGGAAGCCAGTTTTGATTGCCACCGCAGGTTAACTCCTACCATCCAGGGATCAAATCAAAGCTTCTAAGAGCTTGCGAAAATCAGTTTCCGTTGTACGTCGCCCACAACTGATCTTTACAAGCTGCGTCTATCACGCAGAATAAAAACCTTCACAAGAGACATTCAAGATACAGACTCCGACCAACCTAATTTCAAAAAGGAAACATAAGTCATAAATATTAAGACCTTCAATTTCTTATTTTGCGAAAACAATATTTTGCCATCGAAACAAATTATCATTGGAAAAATGCTCATTCCAGACTAGTATAAAGGCAGAGTGGATGAATCTACATTCCATAGACGACTTAATCTCGAAGATGAAAAAGATAAAACCAAAGAAAGGATTAGTAGATTTATGGTGTTTCAAAAGCTTTTCTACCAAGCGGAAAGACTAACAGATAATAGACTCTTTGAAAACTTTCAAGATGACTTCGAAGGATGGACGAAAGAAGATTTTGCACTTGCAGATTCTGGAATAAGACGGATGATTCGAGATTTTCTTAACGATCGTGGTATCTCCACCCCAAGGGGCAGGAGCCATATTTCAGTATACTTAGCAAACCTTGTCATAGCGAATGTTATACCAGAATGGCCCGAAGGCGAGCTCGAAAAACAAATGAGAGAGTCAAAAGATTTCGATTCGTACCTTCAACCTGTGAACTCCTCCGTTCCAGCTGTAAAGCAAGAGAACCTTAATTTCAAGGTGAAAGACGTCGACAAATATGATCAAGAAAAACCTTATACGGAAAATAATTACCGGCAAACTTTTGATAAGAGTAATGAGTCATATCTTGCTTCCAATAATCTAGGAGGCTGGGCATGAGTGATTTCCGACATGAAGAAAATTTACGATGATAGTAAGAGATATAATGGAGATGAATATGATCCCCTTGACTTAAAACTCAGAACCTTTTATGAGAGGTGTAATATCATGGGTATCCACCCCACACAAAAGCAAAAAGTCTTCGAGGTCTTGCTTTTGGGAAAAGCCAGTGAATTTTATTACACTAATCTCGCTCCAAATCAATCAATCATCTCCCCTCGAACATTTACCTATGAAGAGATGATACAAATGTTGAAGAGTCATTTCCAAACAGATGAGCGCCGTCAAAACTACCTTTTGGAATGGGAAAGAAAAAGGTTTCTTTGTTACGGAAATGGAGAACCCTGGGAAAACCAAACGAGAAGTCCTTGAGTTATTGTTCACTCGTCTTCAGAAACTTGCTCAGTGTCTTGGCGACGGTTACTACAACAAAGACAACGTCATGAGAAACAAATTACTGAACGCCTGTGGAGACGTCCCTGAGTGCAACCTAGCTAATTTCAAGCCAGCATCATCTTTTGAAGGCTTATGTGCTGATCTAAGATCTTCTATCAGTACAGCAATGAGAACTCAACAAGCACGACAGTACAATGCCGAAAATGATGACCAATTTTGGACTGATAGAGTATACGTAAGGCGAGGCAAGAGTATTGGTCGAGGGAGGAATCCACAAAAGTTTTCTGCTGGAGCTTCACAATCGCGATTCCAACCTCCTGACCAGCGACTCAATTCTTCATTTTCCCGACGATCAAATGGCATAAAGAAATGCTTTATCTGCAAGAAAGTAGGTTGCTGGTCTACCAACCATTCAGACGAGGAAAGAAGGCAGTCATACAACTCATTTAGTGTTACGGTTTGACCATTATTTTAGCTTAGGAGGAAACCTAAGCGTTTAATTAGGAATAATTACGATAAGACTGAAAGAGGAAGGATGGGCAAATAGAGATGAAATAGCACTACTAGCCAGGAGGTCGAAGCAACATCATAGCGTAATGGCTCCTGATAATACTTGGCTCAGTAGCAAGTATTAGGCCTAGGGGGAAGTTATCAGTCAGCAGATTCACGAAGCGGACCAAACGTTATAAGTACCTGTTAGTAGTAGCTAGAGATTTCTTTCCTCTTCATATAGCTTAATAAATCGATTTATTCATTACCAACTCGGTTTCCGTCACATTTAGGCAGCATATCCAACAAACTCAAAATCGCCATTACTCAAAGGAAGAGCATCAATCTTTTCTGACACATTGGGAAGGAATATCTGAATTCGAAAGCGATCTAGAAGAAGCCGAGCAGCTACTAATGGAGATGCAGCTTGAATATGACAGTAATGTCGAATTTGATACAAAAACTGGTGAAGCTTTTATCTCAGAATTAAGCCACAATGAAGATGCCCAAGAAACTGTCGGATATCTGGTCAATCAAGCCGCTATGCACCCTATTACAAAATGCGATGTCTTTAATAACAATTGTTTTGAGTCAATTTTTGATGACAATAACTTGTGTGACGAAGCAGAAAACCGCATATTTACCTTCTCAGATCGATACTCGGAGAAGGTATTTAAAGGCATTATGCCCGATACAGGCGCTGCAGGAACATCAACAGCGGGAGAACCACAATTTCGTGCACTACAACTACTAGACCCATCAATCACTCTCGACAAGTCAAGCGCGGGCCATCATCGCATACGCTTTGGTAAAGGCGAGACTGTATCACTTGGAACTGCACGAGTTGATACCCCTACAGGAATAATTGAGTTCCAAATACTCCCCACTAACACTCCTTTTTTATTATGTATCAAGGACATGGATAACCTAAATGTCAAATTGGATAATATACAGAATATTTTAGTCAAGGGTAATGGAGAAACAGTTCCTATAGTGCGAAAGTGGGGTCATCCCTGGATGCTCTTACATCATCCAGCTGGGAAAACATTAGCATGGTGCCACCTCACCGAGCCTCAATTACGCCGCTTACATCGACGCTTTGGCCACCCTTCAGCCCGAAGATTAATTGAAATCCTTAGAAAAGCCGGGCACGGAGCTTTTCGACCTCAACTTGTTAAGCATTTGACACAAATATGTCATTATTGTCAAATGAATGCTAAAGCCCCCGGTCGTTTCAAGTTTACACTAAAAGACGAAATTGAATTCAATTATGAAATTGTTATTGATATCATGTACATTGGTGGTAAACCAGTATTGCATGTCATCGACACAGCAACAGGTTTTCAAGCTGCGCAGTTCTTCAAGGACATTTCCACAAAATCGGTCCGGAAATCTTTATGCATGTGTTGGATCAATGTGTATCTTGGACCTCCCGACTTCATTGTCCACGATTCTGGAACCCAATTTACATCTTCTGAATTCATGCAAAATGCAAAAAATCATGTCCATAGAAGTTAAAGAAATTCCAGTTGAAGCTCACAATAGTGTAGGGAAAGATGAGCGATACCATGCGCCTTTGAAAAGATGTTATGAAATCATCCAGAATGAAGTTAATGCCCCCCCGGAAGAGATACTTCTAATGGCTATCAAGGCGATCAACGATACAGCTGGACCGAACGGGCTTGTACCTACGCTCCTGGTTTTCGGAGGGTATCCACGGATGACAGAAGATTCTCCTCCATCCCCTTCAGTCACACAAAGAGCCGAGGCTTCTCGGAAATCTATGAAGGAAGTTCGGCGCGTCCTTGCAAAGAGACAAATTAGTGATGCATTAAGAATGAGGAATGGACCCAATACTGAAGAAACCTTGCAACTCCCTCTTCAACCAGAAGTATTCGACTTTAGTTATCTAAATATTCAGACATATAATGAATATGGTCTGTTTGTCGATTATGATGTGGCTGCGATTGCAGTTGGATGTAAATAATGTAAAGGTCTTTATCAAGTATCTTTAATATATATATTTATTATGGAAATACCCTCCCGTGAAGTCTACTCTAGTATGTACATGTAAATGCCTTCTTTTATAGATATTCCCAAAGTCAAATATAGAGCACCTATATCCCCTGAGATATATGTTCGATACAGAGTTGTGAACTGCCTCCCATATTATGCGCAAGTCCAAAACTACGTTCTACCATGTCCGTCAGTTCTGTATTAAGTTTTCCAGCCTTCATTTCCGTGCACATATCCTAAAGTGTAATTTGCCCGTAGATGTATGATCAGCGGCGGAAACCTGCAGTCTAATAAACACAGTTTAGACACCGTGGGACTAGAGTCTAACTCTAACAAGAAGTCAGGGTATACTGAGAAAAAGAAAAATGGACAGGACCTTTTACCCTTCTCGCAACAGATGGCAAAACTTGCACAGTTGAGATCAATGGAAAACCGGTCAAATTTCGTTCTACTTGTGTAAAGAAATACCTCAGAAACGGCACGCAAGATATGCCCGTAGTTCAAGAAAAGGAATCTCTAATTGAAAGTGGTCCTATCCCAAAGATTGCTTCTGATTACCCCCATGAAAATGATAAAAGTACTATAATTGAAACAGTTTGTACAAAAGATGAAGATATTCAACCCCCTGATTAAGTCCATACAAGACCTAAACGCTCCTGTAATAAAGTTTACCTCATTGACAACAATAATTCTGACAACTGTGATGAAAAATTCACCCAAGATAGTGAAAGCAGTAACAATAACAGTTTGGATGCGCAATTTTTCAATGACAATCTTGTTCACTCTCTCCATTCAATGACCTTTGTATCAAATAAGGAGCAAGCTGAACGCGAGCTGTCATTAAACCTTCGACGTGAAGGTAGGATAACTGCCCCAGGAAAACCATTTGAAGAATCGGACATTATAGAGCTTGAAAGCCTTCGTAATCAAGAAGTCAAGAAGTTTATTACATATGACCCTAACAAACACATGGGTCGCATTTTTAAATCAAGAATGGTTCTAGAAATCAAGGGTAAAGCAACTGGTTCACCATATGAGAAGTCAAGACTGGTAATACAAGGGTATAACGACGAAGGTAAGGCTACAGCTCTCTGCCAGGCTCCAACGATTCAACGTTCAAGCCAACGAATCGTGTTTGCAATTGCTCCGTCACTGTGCGCTTTCGGCATTCATTTTTGGTTAAGGGATATTACACAAGCATATGTGCAAGCTAAAACTCACCTTAATTGCACAATATTAGCACATATCCCAAAAGAACTTGAAAGTAAATTCCCTCCGCAAACAATCATGCATCTTATTAAACCACTCTATGGATACCAGAAGCCGGGCTACACTGGTGGGTGACATATTTTAAGCACCATACAAACAAATTGCTTGTGGAAACGTCGACCTACGATCCATGTCTCCTAATCACTAATAGCAAGGAGTATTTTGGTGTTGTTGGAATGCAGACGGATGATACGTTGATTTTGGCCGATATGGAGTTCTCTGAGCGTGAAGAAACTGAACGAGCCAAGGCAAATTTCATTGCCAAACCAAAAGTAAGATCAACTCCTGACAAGGATCTTATCGTCAATGGCTGTATCTTAAGCCAAAATGGTTAAAATTTGCTAGTTCTTCAAAAAGAACAAGTCAAGAAAATTGCTCGAATAGCCCCTGATTTGATGGACAATTATAGGAGATATGTTGAGCAAAGAGCTCGTAACGCTTATATAGCCTCTATATGTTAACCTGAAGCTACTTTCGATATTTCAAGTGCAGCCCAGCATCAAAGTCCTGGAAAGGAAGAAATTGAGGCATTAAATAAACGTCTAGACTGGTAAAAGAAAAACGTAGACCATGGATTGACCTATGTTCTATTGGAACTAAACAGCGCGAAGTTGTACATTTTTGTCGACGGCTCGTGTGCAAATAACAAAGACTTAAGTTCACAAATTGGAACTATCATAATTTTAGCAAACGAGACTTCAAAAATGGACTATGAATTCTTTTTTTTTTTTTGCATCAGATTTTAATTGCGTATGCAGCTATCTAGCTATGACACAATATCAAAGAAAAGTACAGAAAAGATGACTCAATTTACAAGAGGAGCACTCATGCCTCGGATTTCATTTGCAAGTACCACTGCGAAGTTATGGTGGCTTTTTCTTCACCCCAAGTCAACCCTCATCCGTGAATACCCACCCAGGGAAACGTCTCAAAAACCCTGAGTTATCCAGACATGCCTCCGTCATCCATCAACTTTTCTCCGCGCGAAATATAATCTGAGATGTCTCCTTCCCAAGTGGAGTAGGTGCCCAGGCTACTCAAACTATACCAGAGAACATCACCAGGAGGCGGACCACGGCACCTTCCATCGTTTGCTTGTTTTTATAGTGTCAGCTGCACTCTCGCAAGCGAAGTCTTGGCGCGCACAAAGCTCAACTTGTAAAAACTCCTTGCCAAAATTCAAAATTCCACGCCCGTCGAAACTGTATCCATCCTCTGCATCATCCTATCAACTTGTCCTGATCCCTCTCACATCCATCCCAAGGAATTGTCTTCTAGATTTGTGCGCCACGCTTTGCTTCCTCCGTCAGGTGTAAATATCGGCGTGGGCGTGTATCTGGCGACCAGCTAAGGCCAAAGAAAGTCGAAAAGAAGTGTGGTCATTGGAATGAGGATGTACTAAGTCGTACTTGTAGACTTGATGAAGCTTAGTTGAGAATCGGACTCTTTGGGAGTGAAAGATTGACATGGTGTAGTAGTTTGAATCATTGCCTCGTGGGCCAACTTCTTTGATATTGCGAAATTTGACTGAACTTGGCTCTGGGAGAATATTTCACACCCAGGTTCGTAGAGGACACCGCGTACAGGTGTTCAGTCTTGCCCTCCGGACTATGAATTCGTTATCAAAGGTAATATCATTCATTGGTTTTCTGTCAAGGCCAAGAGAGTTACCAAAAGCGTTTTAGCATCTGAAGTCCTTGCAATGAGTAGCGGAGTTGATATTGCTCACGTCATATTAAGCACTCTACAAAAAATTACAAACCAGATTGAGATTGCCAGAATTACAATGGTTGTGTGTACTGATTCTTACTCTCTCTACGAATGTCTCGTCAAGCTTGGTAGCACCAAAGAGAAGCGACTCATGATCGACATCATGGCCCTTCGACAATCCTATGAGCGTCGAGAGATTATGGAAATTCGATGGATCAACGGAGAATATAATCCTTCTGACGCAATGACTAAAAATGCTCCCAATAATGCACTCACTACTTTTATTGATACCAATTGCCTCAGGATACGTGTTGAGGGATGGGTGAAGAGAACTCCTGAAAAACTTTAATTATCTGCATGAAGATATTGGCCTACCACAAAACTTTCATTTTGATAAATTTATTTCCTTAAATCTGATCTGCGATTTATGATTTGGCAACAATTGTGAAATGATTCTCAAAAGAGAAAAACTGCCAGTGTTTGGAGTATATCTGTAGAACTGGCGTAATCACGTGTAATTCTAGTTTGTTTATGTAATCATATAGATACAGCATCGCCATCTCCTTAGAAAGAAAGAATAGACATCATTCACATATACTGACATCAGACCCCTTGGTCAGATCCAATCATTACCTGTGATACCAACAGTATCATATATACTTAAATCTGTGCCACAGTTGTGAACCTAGGCTCTAGTGATACGTAGATAAGGAGAGACGTAGCTGTGCCAAGGAGTCTTAGTTGGTGACAGAGTAGCACTGGCGTAGTCATGTGGGGTAAGGCTATTACAAGAGACTTGTATATGATATAGCGACATCCTAATCGTTAGATAGAAATAACCAAGCAAGCAATAAATCGAATATTACCAGGATCATTATTCATATCATTCTAGTATCATCAATTACACGATAATATTCCAATAGGTGCATTGTATGATTGACTGTCGTCTCGGGAGGAGCTTTATTACAGTTCGGCATCCAAATAGGTAAAGGACGCGGGGGAGACGTTGGTGACTCTCTGAGAAATGAACGATCCATGACGTAGCTGAAGAGCTGGGATGTGCATCATTATTTTGTGAAGGTAAGACGGCGACTGGGGATACACCTGTAGCGGTAAATAGGGCTTCGTGGATATTTTCTGGGGTTACTGGCCTTAAGCAGTACTCCAAGTTGTCGTTAATTGCCCCAAAGGTGCGTGGAACATTTTCAATACGAAAGAACATCCATGGGGTTGCGCTCTCTATGATTGCATCACCTATGAAGTCCACTGAAGCAATTTTTTCTTTCAGAGCAGTGGATTCGCCGGTTTTCGGGCACAGAGCGAATCCCGTCTTAGTTGCTTGGACTTTGGTCAAGATCGGGCTGCTAGGGTCCAGCTTTGATTCCAGATGTGTCTGGATTGCGTACGCAGAAAGATTCCGACGTTTGTCTCCCTCTGGAATGCGGGCGAACAATCTATCGTCTGGGCGTTGGTGTTGTTTATTAGTTGCGCTTGGATGCGGAGAGTTTATCAGCAAGGTCTGGCTACCTCTAGCCGATTTGGTTTGTGGCGGGGGCGCTTGCGCTGCGCGGTGTGCTGCTCCAGCGTAGGTATGAGTTGTGGTAGCGGGCTGAGAGGATAGTCTTCTTTCGTTCTCGCCTGGGGCTGTTACTGTGGGCTCCAATATTATCCCGCTGATGTAGGCTGAAAAGTGGCTTTCAGCAACATTAGAGAGATCTTTGAGGAATAAAATCAGGGCCTTTCGTTGGTTCTCTGGTAGGCTACTATGGGTAAGATCATTGCGCTGCTGATCAATTGTGTTGACTATGTTGCCGAACAGGTTCTCCACCTCTTTGACGCGGGAGGTTGTGGTCTGGACACTTTAAAGCAAGAGTGCTTCCGAGGGAGCTGCTCTCGAAAGGGTCGTTGGAGTCGAGAGTAGCGACTGGTCTACACATTTCGGGGTTGATTTCGGGATCGTCCAGATCCATCATTCTAATCTGCGTTTGGGTGTATTGCACAGCGTAATTTTGGGCGATCTCGTCGCCCGTTGCGGGCTGAGCACGTACTGGAGGGTGAGAGTTCGGGTTTGTATTTTTCGGTTTTGATGCTACTTTGAGTTGGGTTTTGTGGAGTACCTGGGGTAAAGTGGATCTCTCCCGAGTATCCGTAGTTCTCATTGCAGCCAGTGTGAATTACAGGAGAGTAGAATTTTGTTCCTATGCAGCAATCGATGTGAGTGTATGTTGCTACATTTACAAGTTGCCAGTGTTCTAAAATTATGTAAATAATGTGTAATAGCTAGATAGCTGAATACACTATGGAAAAGAAAAGAAAAATAATAATAAAAAAAAGTTGACAGTCTTAGTATGTTGAGCTATCAGGTCATGTGATATAAATCACATGACAGTTTATATTGCAAGGTTTGACCCCTACTTGCTTTAATTTTTCCTTCCTTACTTATATTATAGTACATGAATTTAGAGAGATACAAGAACAATCGAGATTTATACACGTCACAGCTTTCCCTACGATGTTAGAGACGTGATATCACCCTGAAACCCAACAGAACTTTTCACCAACGGTCCAAGTGATATGATCGTTAGATGAGAATGGATACAAAAATACGAATACTAAAATCAAGGTGCCGTGTGTTAAGCTAATTGATTTTTACCATCCCTATCGATTAGTTGAATGCTACAAAGACTTTTTTCAAAAAAACTGTCTTAGTAGCTCTCGAAATATTGGACCCTCGGCTATAAAGCTGTGAGACGTCTTCAATCAACTGCAAAAGTAAAACTAGGTGGATGATTCTTAATTACGTACGCATGAACATGGCCCGTCTGTCAGCCCCGGGTAATTTTCGGGTACAATTTGCGTTTTAGTCAGAGTTCATTAATTCAGCGATTTCATCTTCCTCTTCAGCTGTCATTAAACTGGGGATTGTTGGGACAGCTTCCTGATGGGAATCACCAAGACGTCTTTTCTCGATCTCCTTTTCTAGCTCTTTTTTCCCAAGCTCCCAAACTCGTACTGTGCCGTCGATACCGACGCTTACTATTCTCTTTCCTTTCTCTATAACTACCAGACCTGTTACTTCATCAAAATGACCTTCATAAATATGCCACAGCTTTCCCGTAGCTCTGCTCCACACATTTATATCCTCATTTCGTCCAGCAGTAACTACCCAGTCATCTGTAACCGCAACAGCCCGTACGTAATCTCCATGCTCATAAATTTCCTGAGCGACCCAATTACTAGCTCGAGATAGACACATTGCAGTTCCATCCGCACTACAAGTCCATAAGTCTGAATCTTCATCGTCGCCTGAGAATAATATCTGGTAGACACTAGTCTCGTTTTCACGAATTATCCCTCGGCTATTCCTCCCCTGAGACGAAAGAGAGCTTGGTGCTTCATGCATAATTTTATTTCCTGCCAAGGCATAAATATGCCATCTCCGGATCACAGGGTCGCTACTTGATGAAACTAAAGTAATATTTGATGTAGTTGACTCGTAAGGATCTATAGAAAGATTCTGGACAGCTGACATCGTGCTGTCTTTGTCTTGAATCACATGGAGTTTCTCTCCTGTCTTCGTAGCCCATACCATGATCTTTGAGTCGGCCCCCCCAGATATAAGAATCTAGGGTTGCTATCAGTTAATGATCAAGACTTAAACTTTTACAGGAGTTACTGACATCCGTTCCATTAAGTTTTGAGGTGATTATAGTTTTGACAAAATCTGTATGGCCCTTGAGTTTTTTTGAGAGTGCCTTCGTTTCTCGATCCCAGCTCCAAATATCTCTATCCCAACACCCGGCGTAGACGATCGAGCTGCCAACTCCACCAATCGCAACGGATGTAAGTGGTGCGGTTGGCCCTCGGTAAACAGTTTTGAAACTTTTCGTCTAAACTCGGAGAATTAGCAGGATAAATGTAAAATTTCTTCGTAGCTCACCTCAACATTAACCCTTCGTACACAGCCTGCGCTTTCGGCAATGTATACACAGCTTTCATTAAATGGATCAGGTATAGCATTAAGGATTTTAGACTGCAGCACTATGGGGTTGCCATTTTTATTTTTTGACTTAGCATCCTTGCGGGCTCTGTTGGCCTCAGAGGCATCACTTTGAAAGAAATGGCCTGGGTCTAATGATTTAGACATAATCTTGTAAAGAATTCAACTGGTTAGATAACCATCTGTTATTAAACTCACTCTGAACTTCTCGCGTGAATATAGATAAGCGTGTCACGCTACCTGACATAATCATGCACAAATTGGTATTTACATACTGGATAAGTATTGTCAAAACACGATGGCGTCACATAATTACCCTCGTCCTCGTCCTAGACCAGCTCATACAAGAGGTGCAACTTATCTTTCATATACGCCCGATGGAACTAAGTTAATTTCGGTGGGATCAAATAATACTACTCGAGTGTATAAGACTGGCTTTGATGGAGAACCTACCAACATTGATGATTGCCCGGAGCAAAACACCGGAGTTAAATCTACTGTATGTCCTATCAATATATAATTGTAAATCTTGACTGACAACATACAACTAGAATGACTTCTTCGTTATTGGTTCCGAAGATGGTAATATCAGCAGGTTTTCTCTTCAATCGATGTCTTACGAGAAATACCTTACAAGATGCTCCCTACCTATCAGGGATCTGGCTCTTACTCCAGACGGGAAGTGGTGTGCAGTCGCAAGTGATGAACTTGCCGTCAAGATTGTCGATACAGAGGATTGTAAACAAGTTATGACTCTCCGGGAACAGCCTAAGCCTATCAAGCACTTATCATTTGATCCCAACGGCAGTTACATTTCCTTGTCATGCACCGATGGCGTAATTTATGTCTACTCTCTTCTGGACAAGGCATCGGAATTGGTGAGGAAGATTGACGGCCTAATCAGAGCTGTCGAAACAGATGATGAAATCTGGACTGGTGTGGTGTGGCACCCAGACGGTAGGGCTTTTGCCGCTCCTACTGCTACCAGAGATATACAGGTTGTATCTGTTGCAGACTGGGAATTTCAGAGAAAATTCGCAGATGGACATGACGCTGACATACTGGCCATGGCATGGTCCCCAAACGGGTCTATGCTTGTATCTACTGGCAAAGACAAGAAAATTCAACTCTGGGAGACCAAAACGCAAAAGATTATCACCACGTACGATTATGCTAACGTCATGGACCTGGCGTGGCACCCCTCACGAAATCTATTTTCATTTTCCAATACTGAGGGGGAAGTTTATATCTACAATAACTTTGTCCCTGGTGAATACTCTAACCTACTAGAATTGCCGCTTCAGCCTGCACCTTTTTATCATGACCCCCTTCATAGCCAGAGCAATTTGCCTATTCGAAGTACTCGAAGGCAATCTCAAGATAGTCTCGACGACATTCTCGGCCCCGAGCTTATAGATGACGAGGATGACTTTGTTGTTGATGATGATGGTGCCGGATATGCTCTCGGTAGAAATCAAAATGGAAAAAGAATACATGCTGAATTGGAAAACTTCGAGAGTGACTCAAAGCGCCTCCATCAGTCATGGGAGCCAAAAATTCACAAGTCATTTCAACCTGGCTCGACACCTTGGCGAGGTAATAGAAAATACCTCTGCCTGAATTTAATTGGCTTCGTTTGGACTGTGGACCAGGATACTCATAATACTATAACAGTGGAGTTTTATGATCATGAATACTATCGCGATTTTCACTTTACAGACACATTCTTATATGACAAGGCTTGCCTGAATGAGCATGGTGCACTCTTCTCTTGTCCTTCCCAAAATGAAACTTCGGCAGTTATTTTCTATCGGCCTCATGAAACATGGACGGCTCGAACAGATTGGCGTACCGAGGTTCCTCTAGGAGAAAATATAACAGCTATCTCAATGAGTGATTCATTTGTTACCGTCATTACCACGGCCAACTACATCCGAATCTATACCTTATTTGGTGTTCCACTCCGAGTGTATAGGCTAAAAAGTAGTCCAGTAGTTACATGCGTCAGCTGGCGTAACTACGTCCTAACTCTAGGAAACGGACCTATAGGCGCTGACGGTCACGCCAAGCTTCTCTATTCAATTCAAAATATCAAACGAGATGAGATCTGCCAAAATGAGGATACAGTCGCTCTCCCACATGGTGCAACTTTGAAAACAGTTTTCTTTTCTGATAATGGTGTCAGTAACGCTAATCGATTGATTTTTTGTAATACTAACGTGAAATACAGGATCCTTTTATCTACGATTCAACGAGCACACTTCTTACATTGCTTCATTGGCGTATTCCTGCTCAAGCTCAGTGGGTTCCGGTCCTTGATACTCGGCTTCTCTCACGGCTAGCATCAGGTCGAAAATTGGAGACTTACTTTGCTGTTGCTGTCTCTGAGAATAAGTTTCACTGCATTATCCTTAAAGGAGGAGACCAATACCCATATTTTCCAAGGCCTCTCCTTTCGGAATTCGAGTTTGAGGTGCCTCTATTACAACAACCATCAGACGGCGGGAAAATAGATAGCGATCACGATATAATGAAGAAGCTCGAACTTGACCTTGTTCTCCATAACATACTCAAAGCTCAGCAACAAGATCTAATCGAGAACACTCAAAGTTCTGTTGAGGAGAGAGCTCGATTACAAAAAACCCTAGTAGAAATAGACAAGACACTACTAAAGATGATTAATATAGAGTGTCGGGAGAGTGAAGAGAGAGGCATGCGCGCACTCGAAATGGTAAAACTAATACAGGATAAGTCGGGGAGGATGATTGAAGCTGCTATCAAGATTGCCGAGAGATATGATAGAGCTGTGCTCATCGAGAAGATTAGTGAAATCGGTGAGTCATTACTAGTACAAAATGCAACTGAAGATATCTAGTAGCTCTTTGAATTAGATTTAGGACTAGCCATATGATCGTGAGTAACCAAAATGAAGCTCCCGCTTCAGAAAACGACTGATACTCAGAAAAATCTCCTCTCTTCGAGATAGTGTGTTAGTAATGTTGTGATGTGATTATTGCATTTACTCTAAGTTTATCTCTGCCAAGTGCTAGGGATATAGTACACTATGCGAGTACTGCACAGCCCTACATGGCCACTATAACTATCGACCATTGGGGCACAGCTCTACACAATTGCATAAAGTAATGTGGGATAGTACGGCATGTAATTAAGATTGTAATACTTCCTACATAGACGGTGATGTACTATATAGTGGGTATCAAATTTTTGTATATAACTCCTGTTTACCACCGTATTGTATTGTATTTTTTATTGTCCTATGAAGTCTATGACTGTGTAAGGACATGAAGGTCCTTTCTGCCAATAGTCCGGTAGTATCTATGCTTCGGGTAGTGTACTCCCTCCTATGCCTCCCGTACAGCTCCTCTCAGACACTACAACCCCTCACAAGCCCTCATTCGACCATACACTCAAAGGAGTCCTTTGCCCTTCATTATCTCCCCTCTCTAGCCAACGAAACGATGGCCATTTGCGGGTCTTGTCTTGTTCATTTGTGTGCTAAGTAAAGTGATTCCCTTTGCACTCCTACTGGAGCTTAGGCACGGGTGGGGCCGGGCTGGATCAGGTTAACTATCACTAATTACATCTACCTCGTCCCACCTCAGACTTCACCCATGTATTGAATCATATCAAGCTCAACCGTCCGAAGAACCCCTTTTTGATGCGCCGAAGCGCAAATTCCGCCTCAGCCTCGGCCACCACGCGCCCGAGTCCTTGACACCTCCGCGATCTGTAACTTTTCCCTTCGATTCATTCCCAGCTTTGACTCACCTCAGCATCTCCTCATCTCATCTAGGGGTTGTTTTCTTCATTGGAGGCCTCATCCAGTCGCCCACCAAGGCCTCCTCAGTTTGTATCCCCTTTTAGTTTCTTCATACAGCATCCCTCTGTCCTTCAGCCGATCTCATCATCCCAAAAACTTTGTAGGATGTCCACCCCTCCGGCCTTGCCCCGTCGCTGCCGTACCTCTAACCGTGTAGGTTGAAAACGCGACTGAGAGCTCAAGATCAAGGTACCGGTGCCCCAGTTTTTGTCGAACGCTCTAGTTAATGTGCCGGCGAAATGTCGTACGTAATTCGTCGGTGGCGATTCGTCGTAGGTCGAGTTAATGGTGCCCTTGGCCGAGATGAGGACGCATTGAAGGCCGGTATTTCGACCGTACCTTCACAGCGACTGGCAGTTGCGGAGGGTCGGAAATCCTCTTGCTTCTTAGTTGGCGATTTGGCTTTTGGAGGTATGGCATTGCTTAAGTGTTGTGATTAAGGTATGAGTAGGTATCACATGTTGAATATTCTAGGGATAGTGCAGAGGGTGGATAACGATTATCAGAGCTTGACGATATGATGAATAGCTTGGTTATATTGTTCTACATATCACAATAGTAGATGGGAGTTATATACACATATTTAGTACCCGCTATACAGTACATCACCGTCTATGCATGAAGTACTACAATCTTGATTCCATGCAATACTCTCCCACATTACTCTATGCCATTGTGTAGAGCTGCGCCTCAATAGTCGATTGTAATGATAGCCATGTAGGGCTGTGCAGTACTCGCATAGATGTGTTGTATCCCTGGCACTTGGCGGAGATAAATTTAGAGTAAATACAATAATCACATCACAACATTAAGTAGGTGGTGAGATGATTGTTGAGAGGGCCGCGAGATGAGTTTGGCTAGGAGTGATTTTCCAGAGAAATAGAAAATAAGATGTTGAAGGTGTCGGTTCTTGTAATACGAACATCAGACAGGTTATAGGTTGTATGCGGATCGTATCTGGGGTGTAGTTGGTTGATTTCGTTGGGTTGTGCAGTCGTGAAATCTCTGCAGGTCGCATTTTCGACCAAAAATGAGACTACACAACTCCTCCCGATCGCCAACTCGACGAAAAATCTCAAATTCCCCCTTTGTCGTGGCTGAATCTCGGCTCTAGAAGAATATTTCACTCCCAGGCTCGTAGAGAACACCACTGACAGGTGTTCTGCCTTCTTCCTCCGGCCATTTGCGGGTGTGTCGCTGTGGGGAAAAGTCTCAAAAACCGATGGGTGTGGGGCTCTCCTATGACGGAGGCCGGCCAGCCGGGCTCAGCAGACCTGTGTAAACCTGAGTGTCGGAGTGCAAGACTGAACACCTGTATGCGGTGTCCTACGAGCCTGGGAGTGAAATATTCTCCCAGTGCCAAGTTCAGTCGAATTTCGCAATACCGAACTAGTTGGCCCACGAGGCAATGATTCAAACTACTTCACCACGTCAATTTTTCACTCCCAACGAGTCCGAATCCTATCCAAGCCTTATCAAGTCTACAAGTACGACTTAGTACATCCTCATTCCAATGACCACACTTCTTTTCGACTTTCTTTGGCCTTAGCTGGTCGCCAGATACACGCCCACGCCGATATTTACACCTGACGGAGGAAGCAAAGCGTGGCGCACAAATCTAGAAGACAATTCCTTGGGATGGATGTGAGAGGGATCAGGACAAGTTGATAGGATGATGCAGAGGATGGATACAGTTTCGACGGGCGTGGAATTTTGAATTTTGACAAGGAGTTTTTACAAGTTGAGCTTTGTGCGCGCCAAGACTTCATTTACGAGAGTGCAGGCGACACTATAAACATCGCCATGGTCGGATGGTGCGGTGGTACATCGTCTTGGCCGGTCTGCCATGTAGAGTCTGGATAGCTCGGACACATATCCCACTTGAGACAATAGATCGCTGGTTCGAATCCAGCAAAACACAACCACTTTTATCGCGGCGCTGGTGTGCATGGATGACGAAGGCATGCTTGGATAACCAAATGTTTCGAAATTCCCTTTGGTGGGTACTTACGGAGGAGGGTCGACTGTTTGTGTCAGCGAACATACCCCATAGTGGTATTTGCGAATGAAATCCAGAGTATGAGTGTCTCTAACGTCAAAAGAGTCATACAACATGTATACATAGCACCGGTCATGTGTCATAGCTAGATAGCTGAATACACATTATATGATTTAAAAATAAAAATACCTGAGTGTCTCTCCATCTTCCTGGCCTCCTCCTTACTCCTCCCTTGATTGTCTAAAACCGTGATATATATATGATCATAATTAAGCTATTCATCATATTATCAAGCTCCGATAATAGTTATCCACTTTTCTCTGCTATCACTAGCCTATTCAACTTTCCATAACTACTTATACCTTAATCAGAACAAATTCTAACACCACAGACTCCAAAGTGAAAGCTGAAGATTCGTAGGGGACACCACTGACAGGTGTTGAGCTTCGTCCCCAAGAATGTTCTTATTCTTTTTGCATCAATTTTTTTACTTTTGCGGCTATCTAGCTCTGACACAATATCAGAGAAAAAGTGCATAATAGGTGGCTAAATTTATTATAAGAGCACTCATGCCTCGGATTTCACATTCAGGCCCCACTGCGAAGTTATGCTGGCTTTTTCTGCACTCAAAGGCAACCCTCGTCCGTGAATACCCACCCCGGGGAACGTCTCAAAAACCCTCAGTTATCCGGACATGCCTCCATCACCTTTCAACTTTTCTCCGCGCGATATGTGATCTGAGGTGTCTCCTTCCCAAGTGGAGTAGGTGCCTAGGCTACTCAAATTATACCAGAGAACACCACCAGGAGGCTGACCACTGCACCTTCCATCGTTGGCTTTTTCTCGTAGTGCAAGCTACACTTTTGCAATCGAAGGCTCAGCGTGCACAAAACTATTCAATTTTTCAAACAACTTTCCAAAGTTTGAAATCTCATACCCATCGAGATTGTATTCTTCCTTTGTATCATCCTGTAAACTTATCCTGATTACTCTCACGTCCATCCCAAAGACCTTACTCACAAATTCATGAGCTGAGGTTTTTGGTCTCCTATGGGTAACCGTATGGTCGTGGGCGTATATTTAGTGACCGGCTGAGGCCTGAGAGTAGTTGATGAGGTGCGGCCATTGAAATAAGGATCTACTTAGTCGTACTTGTAGACTTGATAAGGCTTTGGCAGGAATAGATCTCGTTGGGAGTGAAAATTTGACATGATAGAGTAACTTTAATCATTGCCAAGTGAGCCAACTTCTCCGGTGCTGTAAAACTTTAGTCAGCTGAGCTTTGGGGGATATTTCACTCCAAGTAATATATTAGGCACCATGAACGGTTTTTCATACACGGGCAGTAAAATACAACGCGCGCCCCATTCACACAACCCGCGACTACGTTAAGAATGAATCGTGGTTTTCCAAGAAAATTGCTTATACCTACCTATTGGTCTCGACGTCACCCAAAACTCCTTTTCAAATCAAAATCTTTTTCACGATGATATTTCTGAAAATCAAAGCCCCGGCCCCATTCAACGGTCTCTCCTCGAAGCCGCTCAATTAGCAGCCTCGAGAGCTCGTGAAGAAACTTTGTTTGGCTCATTAGCCCGACTTCTCGACGAACATTGTTCTTCTCACGCCCGCGCTATTTTACCAGAGCCTCAAGCTCAAGCCCTCCGCAACTGCACCTTAGAACTAGCAACTATTGCTGCTAAGCACTTCAACGCATACATGTACGGTACCTCAACTATCGAGATATCTAGCCCTGTGAAGACAGCGAAAGTAAACGTCTTCCAAAGCTACGCAGGTGCCGCCAAAAGAGGCGCATAGAAGACCCCTCCCTCCAAAAAGAAGCTAAATGCTCACGTACGAAATAAAGACGCTAAACCAGACGACAGATTGTTCGTTCGCCTCCCATCCAACAGTTCTCTGCCCAACGCATCGGGCTATGCAATACAGACGCACATAAAGTCTAAGCTTGGCAGCCAAAGTAAACATCTATCAAATGTTGTGTCAACAAAGACAGGGTTTGCTCTCCGCCCGAGCGCTGGTAACGCCGATGCCTTAAACTGGAAACTGGCAACAGTTGATCTGTTTGGGACAGCTCTCATTGAGAAAGCCTCGCCCTGGAATTCATACAGGATTAAGAATGTCCCTCGATTCTACGGTACAATAAACCAAAATTTGCAATACTGCCTCGAACCAGTCACGACCGAAGCCGTAACAGCTGCTGTAGCAACAGCAGCTAGCGCTAACCCCGTCTCCGTGCTCCCGTCCCAGGATAATGAGACGAACCCAGACAGCCCAGACACAACCTGGATTGTTCGCTTTCCTCAAGAGCATAGCCGTCTTCCGTGTATTCTTTATCTCTTTGGGTGCCGCGCCGTCACCGGAATCCTTCCTAAACGCTCGTCGGTTGTACAGTGCAAGCCGTGCTATCTCTGGCACAACAGCCGCGCTTGTTCCTCTGCCCCAAAATACCGCCTTTGTGGGTCCACCCAACACACAGAGAAAGACCACAATAACCTCTGCGCCGCACCGGCTGGACATACCTGCCCGCCGCGAAGTGTGCACTGTCACGGCCCTCATTCAGCAGACGATCCAGCTTGTGAGCTACGGCCACAATCCTCTAATCCTCCAAAGACAAAATCACAGGTTTTCGCCATCCGGAAGATATCTTCTGAGGCGCGCATCCGCCGCCAAGCAGAAGCTGGATGCGTTAAGCATTCTGCCGCTCCGCAGGGCTCCAGCACCTCTCACACAGCACAGCGCACTAGCTATCCTGCAGTTTCCCGAGTAGCAGGACCATCAACACTATCTGCAGCCGCATCTAAGCGGACTATTTTCCTAAACTATTTTGAGATCTTGAAGACATCGGCCGGGGCGTCAGATGAGCAGATGGAACTTTGATAAGATAGAAGTCAACGTGGCAACCTTTCAACTTGCTTTGTACCAACTCATTACGTACTAACTTGTCCTCACATCCGTGGGTATTGCATTTACACCAAAGGGGTTTATTTTTGATTTTTAATTTTTTTCCCTTATATATCATTCATATCATTTACCATAATTGTATCTTAGTCATCAGATACTCTCTTATTTTGTAGATCAGGTCTCATGTCCCTAGGTCAGGGAGTCGTGGGCCTCCGACAACTGAGGCAGTAAGCTTTGGCGTCCTTTTTCCATTTGGATTTTAGATAAGACGGGCATAGGCCCGTTTCTAGATAGACGTTAAATATAAAACAAACAAACAAACTTTTTTTCAATCTTCGTCCGCCAGGAGAATTAATAGAAGAGCTAGTAAATCAAATTGTCTGTCTTTTCGTCCCTAATATGCCAGGTAGAGGGTTATTATTCTCAACATCTGTCAGTAGTGCCCGCTACGAACCTTCAGCTCTCACTGTAGGGTGCGCAGAGCCGAAATTGAATAGCAAAGTCCTCACATTGATGTGAATTCCCAATCGTTTTTGTGGTCTCTGTCGTCTTCATCTCTCAACATATTCCCCTATCACCATTATCATGAGGCTGACCACGATCAGATCAGATGGTAGGGTCGGAGCTCTTCTCATCAGCAACCCTTGATCATGGAGGAAAAGCCATCCGATGAGTTTCCGGAGCTTACCCAGTACCGGATGTGGAGATGGCGGATTGGATCAAGTCGGCCTCGACTGTTACAAAGAAGGGAGATGTAGATGAATATGCGCACCTCATGTGGTCCCGGTATTTAGGCCTCGCCTGGCTGGGGCTGCAGGTTTTTTGAGACTTTTTCCCGCGCACACTAATTCCATTGCTTCCGTTTTTTTTGGGGGTTAGAAGGTTCCGTGGAAAAGGCGGCCAAATTCCACGGGTAAACACTAAGCTGAATGGCTATTCATCACGGGCAATATACCAATGATCTTTTAAGGAATATAAGATGCAAGGAGCACTGTGCAAGTTGTTGACTAGGTCTGAGAGAAGCCAAATGTGTTAATATTCATAGACCCAAGTAGCACAATAAAGCCACACGTATATACCCAGCGCAAACCTAGCAACCTTTGAGCGTGGTTCCATAATAATGACCTTGCAACTGTCGATATCATAAAGAATGCTTTAATGCTATTTGACAATCACTGACACAATTACACAGGTAAGCGGGGACCTACTCCAAATTTGATTAAAGTGGTGGAACTCCGTGTATCACTTGAGTTTCCTCCCATGACATCTTGAACATAAAATTAGATAGAATCATTAAATAAAATCTTCATGCTTCATCCATACACTAACCGTGAGACTCCAGCAATGGATAAATGAAGAAAACATGTCGTCATTCCCATTACGCTCATCAATGAATGAATGAAAATTTATTCGTGTTAGGCACAAGCCCTGCACTCAAAGAGCATGACATGGAGAAGACTAGCTTCCCGACGACTACATATGACGATAACTCAGTTTGAAATTCGGACTACTCATGTAGTGGGTACATTCGCTGATACCACTCGAGACCTTGGTGCTAGGGACTTTCACCCTTCCCTCAACCTTTAATATCTACCAAAGGGAAAACAGGAAATACCTTTGGCTACCCTAACAAGCCTTTTTCATCTTGTATATAGCCACCGCGCGAGATATGGCCTCACAGTCTCCCTTTCTCGAGTGAGGTAGATGTCCAGGCTACCCAGACTTTAAATCGGGGAGATGACGACCAGGAGGCGGACCAATTCACCTTCCATCGTTGTCTGTTTTTAGATTGTCGGTTGTACTAGCCGAAATCGTTGCCTTTGTGCTCACAGATACTCTTAAGTCGAAAATACTCGAAAAATGTGCGTGACAGCTCCCTGTCATCCCTCAAGATGTGAAACTCCATTAGAACAACGGTCCCCCATAGACCAAATCCCGAGCTTTGTAGATTATGACTTAATTTCCTCCTCGCAGGTATACAAAAATCGTAACTTTTAAGTGGGAGATGGCAGTTTTTCATGAGGCAAATGCCCGATTGCAATTGGAGTAACGTCCTTATCGGTATTCGAGGCGAGGTGGTGTAGTAAGATTGAGGTAGAGGACTCGCGTGAGAATGATGGATCCGACATTGACGAGAAGTCGTCGATTTTAGATGTCCTTGCGAGTGCAATCGACTTCGATTTGGATGCGATTCTTCTTGGATATCCCAGAAATGCAGAACATACTGAGCGATTATACCGGCACCACTGGAAGGTGAAGAACTCGTCTTTGCCAGCCTCATTACGCTCACAATGTGTGACATTTGCTTGATGTTTTGCAGAAATCTGTCGGACGATTTTTAGGCCTCTTTTAATCCTAGCATGATAGTAGTTTAGTTTGCCACAATCTTATATTGGTTACCAGTTCAGTCAAAATACGACCAGGCTATCCGACCAAGATCCCTCATCTGCCTGCTTTAATCATACAAGGTTTGAATACTACCAAACACAACCTTGTACAACTGATTTTATAGTTTAGCCAAAATGTGCCTAGTGGCCAATTGTAGAATTACCGACGTTAGAAATTCTCCAGAATCTGCCGCATCGATCCCCAGCCCGGTTAACCCATGTCTAAGTGGAAAACATAGGCGACCCTGTTCATGATAATAACTATAACTAAGGACCCATCATTACAGGCATCTTTCACATTTGGGCAAGAGAGATGTTATCTTCAAATCCAATGATTCTACATACAGCAACTTAATTCTAATGTGACCGTAGACAAACAAGAAGTGCAGCTGTTCGTCAGCATAGCTCTTTCTCATGGACTGCTCATTTAAGCTCATTGATAGCGTGACCCACAAGCACCATTTCTAGTTCCTGTCTCTCACATGACGCGACTAAATTGGGAGGTTAAGGTGTTGCGTTACCGCCAAAATAGAGTGAATAATTTTTGCTTAGACATTAGCGGCTGAGATCTATGGCCAAGGGTGGCAGGGTTTTCCTGCTTCATCTGATGGTATGGTATGCCAGTTAGCCGCCAGGCATCTTACTACTTATAAATCCAGAGTAGAAACTTGAAGCAAAGCTAAAAGTCTGTGAACTATTCTAAGTATCCAGTTGATAAGATGTTTGAGCTGGTTTAAAAAAACATGTTCACTTTTCAGCCAGTTGCGCTAGCTTTCTTCAAATGGTACCTTGGATAGCCTACCCAAGCCACTCGAGGGAAGGCTGTTTTTTGACACATTTGTAATCAGATGAGGTCTGTAGCACAACCCCGTGATTCTATAAAATTAAACCCAATTATGTAGCATCAGTAAAGCTTGACAATCCGTGGGTTCCATAGATCGTAACTATCTTTGATTTGTCGAAGATCTTTGGATTCAAATTCGGCTCTCTCTCCTTTTCCCAGAGCATAGTTCTTGCTACTCGTGCAAGGGCTATCTTACTGGCCCTGTCGATAATCTATTCCATTTTAGGAAAGGGCCCGTTTGGTCATCCAACCAATGGCCATAGTAGTTCCCCCCATTTCACTACGTGATTTAACCACACTTCTCACCATCAGCAGTCCTCAGAATCCTACTAATCAAAACCCAGCCAGACTCCGCTGTTCACAAGTCGTTAATATTTCGCATTACCTGGCGCATGGGATAATTGATTCGAAACAGTGACTCCTTTGATAGCTCTCGAGCATAGCCGTTCTTTTTTCAACCTCCCCGGATTGCCGACATAATTATCATCTGGTCAGCACCAGGCACTCATTCATGACGGATAGCCAAGAATGTTCACAACCTCTATGCCTCAACTGGCCTTCAAGTCACCGCCACTTGGTCTTCATTCCCCTCCAGACTCGAACGCATTGAAAGATGGAAGTGATTCAGAGCTTTCAGACCTGGAAATGGATTTGGATCCTTCCTCTAACTCAGAATTGCACCTGGAGCCCAAAGAAATAATCGACGGCGTTCCCGTCTTCGCCCCAAGCATGGAGCAGTTCCAAGATTTTGAAAAGTGTGAGTTGCTTGCTCCTCACCTTTGACAAAATCGAGAGTTAATGGCATTTAGTCATCACCGCAGTGAACCCATGGGGTATGACTCATGGAATTGTCAAAGTAATACCACCCAAAAAATGGCTCGATGAGCAACCGTCCCTTCACGAAGAAGTCAAAAAAATAAAAATCAAAAACCCCTATATCCAGGAAATGAATAATCAAGGTAGCAGAGGCACAACTGGAAACTTCCGACAGCTAAATTTATCTTCCAACCGTACTTACAATATCGTGGAATGGCGTGCTCTTTGTAATCAGCTCAGTCGGCAACCACCAGCTAAGAGAGGTGAAACTCGGAGGGCTCCAGAAAAGTTAGTCAATGCAGCCAAGAAAAAAGTTGAATTTGGTCGACCTTGCGAAAATAGTGAAAGTACTGTCGGAAGAATGAGCAAGCCTAGCTTGGGTAAAAAATCTAAATCAAAGCCCAAAGAAGAAGAGGTTTCTGTCAATTCACGGCGAAATAAATACCGTGAAGATGATACCCTTGTTGACGAAAAAGCATTCAAAGACTTCGATTATAATCTCTATGAAGAATTTGATGATGAGCGGTGTCAAGAATTAGAAGTAGCCTACTGGAAGCATATATCCTACGCTCCTCCAATATACGGTGGAGACATGCCTGGAACACTTTTCACGGACAAGACTAAAGTTTGGGATTTACGAAACTTGCCTGGATTTCTCAATTACTTAGACGAAAAAGTACCCGGTATCAACACCACCTACCTATACATCGGATCATGGAAATCGACGTTCTCATGGCATCTGGAAGACGTTGATTTGTATTCAATAAACTATCTTCATTTTGGAGCTCCAAAGCAATGGTATAGTATATCTCAGGGTGATCGAGAGAGGTTTGAAAAAGCAATGGCTATAAAGTGGCCGGAAGAATACAAAGATTGCAACCAGTTTCTCAGGCATAAAACTTTTCAAATCTCTCCAGCTGCACTGTTGAAAGAGTTTAAAATTAAAGTGAATAAGATTGTCCATAGGCCAGGCGAATTCATGATAACATTTCCATATGGATACCACGCAGGATACAATTTGGGGTACAACTGTGCGGAGGCAGTAAATTTTGCTGTCGATGAGTGGATACCAATCGCTGAGAAGGCTAAACGGTGTGACTGCGCGCAGCAACAAGATAGTGTATGGGTTGATCTCGATTCACTTCGGAAAAAGTTGCCTCGCACTCACAAGTGGTATCTCGGCGAACCTGGAGAGGAAGAATATTTCGAAGAAGATGAAATTGACCAGCCGACGGATATGCCCACACCACCTCATAGTGGCAGTGACATCAAGATCTGCCAGCCGCGCAAACGAAAACATATCACTCCCAAAACGCAAATTCGACCACCTAAGCGTCGAGCTACTGTCAAGGTACCCGAAGAGCCAGATTGTATTCTCTGTCCAAACGCAGGATTTGAAATACTATCAACCGACAATGGCAAGAAAGCGCACCGTATTTGCGGGGAATATATTCCGGAAACATGCGTCGTCGAAGACGTTGTTCATGATATAGGCTTCATATCGAAGGCTAGAATGGGTCTTAAATGCATCAATTGCCGCTCGAAAAAAGGGGCATGTTTTCAGTGCTCTGCGGCAAAATGTACTAGAGCTTATCACGCTACTTGCGCTGCTGCTTCAGGTGTTCTGGTACAAAAAGTCTGGATCTCTAGCTATGTCGAAGATGGGACAGAATACAAAGAAGAAATATTTGATTTTCGATGTCGCTTTCATCGCCCTCGGCGCGATAAGGATATCGACGAAGTGACTTTATCAGAGGATTGTAAAATAAAGCAGTTCGGATATGGGCTGGAAAAAGGTGATGTGTGCCAATTTCAGTATCTCCGCTCTGAAATCTTTGCTGGCTTAGTTATCTCAAACAATCGTTCTGAAAGTTCAGTAACAATAAATGTCTTATTTGATAAGACCAAGTAAGTAATACCAATCCACTTTAATGCCCTTTCCAGCGCTAATCATTGAGTAGTACTTCTATCGAGATCGACTACAGGTGGCTGCTCGTCCCACCACTTGAGCAAACATTGCAGAAGCCGTCTTCGGGCGCAATACCCATGCCTAAGTCATTCAAGGCTAAAGAGTCATTGAATACGAAAGCAAGGCAATTTGATGACGTACCAATGACACGTGATTCATTCGTCGAAAATTTTACTTGGGCAGAATATAAGATACATGATCTTGATCCAAATCCCGAACAGATTCCGATTGATTTATCCAAGGAAAATCAGATATGGTATTACCTTGGTAAAACATCGACTGAAGCCAAAGCCCAATTCACCGAGGACATTACTAAGCCACGAGATAATCCTAAGGGTCATTTTCTAACCACTGTGTCCAAACCTTCTCCAGCTCGCACAAAATCTTCTCACAATTCTTCTCGTTCCTCGAAAAGTTCGGGTCATTTAGCCAGTAACCTGCTTCGAAGCTTGACTAAATCAAACTTAGAGCGTGCTGATAAAATTAAAACACAGCAAAATAAACTAGCCTCCAAACCGCACCAGCGTACCAAAGCACTGCCAGATATAACATTATCATCGCACAAACGTCCCCCTAAACTTACGAGTGATAGACGTGCAACAGCTACCTCAATAAAGAACAACCGAAAAAAGCTGAGTAGCTTTCCAACTCCGAACTCTGGGCAAAAGCACCTAAAAAACCAAGGCCCGAAAAATAAATCTATCACTCAACCCAATGGATTAAATTCTCTCCCCCCTCTGAGTCGTAAATCACAGCCTTCACTTCTTCTTACACAACCAAACTGGCCCTCCCTTAATCCTAAGGTCCCGAATTCGGTCAAGACATTTGATAAAAATAGGTCGTCTCCAGTACCATGTTCTGCACCAAATGGAGACCAACAGCAAATATTACGCCAAATAAAACCTCGTCCATCAGGCACTCGACCACTCAATGATACAGATGAACCGGTCGTTCTTCCAGCTAACAGTTATAAGCCGACGTCTATCTTGAGTCCTTTTATGAAATACAAGTACTTACAAATCGAACATAATAAAGATGTGCGGAGTTACAAGTCTCCATATCGTATTGGTGGTGGGTTTTCGAATGGCTACGAGCGAACTAAAAGCAGTTTGAAGAACCAATATTCGAAGACAGAGATAAATAACATGAAGTTATCATCGAATTACCCCGTCACTGCTCCTTTTGCAGGAAAACGTGAAATTCTCGAATCCACGGTCAGAAGGAATTACAACCCCTATCAAGATCCACGCTATTCGAACATGTCAAATAGCAATAGAAATAGAGGATTTAAAAACTATGACAACCAATCACTACCAAATAAATCTCCTTCGAATGCTCATAATCCGAACGCTGCTAAACAGCCGCAGCTAAGTAAATCAATACTTTCCATGAATATCGAACCAGCCGCAAAAGGCCCATCGCATTCACCGTACGTAAGGATCACGAATCGTAGTAATAGCGTTGCAGCAATTCTGAATGATGAGCCAAAACGTAACAGCCACTCATCGCGATGTGATATTTCTTACCCAAACAACCAGCTAAAAGTCTCCAGTCCACAAGCCCGAATTGAGAATTCTTACGAAGACAGACGAAATGTACCAGATTCAAAGTGTCGTAAGAGTTGGCAAGATATTTGTCTCAATGAAAATCCAATTGAGATTCCGGGTTTGGGACAATTGACTAATAATACGATGGGTAGGCAGCATAGTTCTCGCCATCCCCAAGCTCACGACCAAATTAAAAGTGAATCATATTTGAAGTCTAATAACGACATTATCCAGAAAGAACAAAAGATCAAATTTCCATTACCGTCCGCGTCAGGATTTCTCCGACAAAACTTTCAAAACTCATTACTTTGCAACAATGAGCCTAATTTCCCTGATGTTCCGCCTGATATTTCGACACTTATTGAGCGAATGATGAATAACCTCAAAAAAGCAAGTAACCATAATAATGGTATGCACTGAAATATTGTAGTATCCCTTCACACGAGAGAGATGATTAATGCTCTTCAGTAATAGCTGGGAACTAAAGTGATTCGGGCGTTTGATGTAGTTTGTACTATGGGGTAGTATGCAAGTTTCTGAATTCAAGGTTAAAACGGTACATACAGCGAAGGAGTTTGTTGAATTTTAATGAAGGCACACACGGGAGACTGTCAATCAAAATTATTATCTTTCAGTGACGATTTTCCTTCATAAGCGAATATTATTTTATCCGTAGACAATCTTCGTGCACAACTGTTACATAGGTTTCACAATGCAGGGACGTAGTGGTTTCTACTCGTGCTATGATACGTTATGACTAACATTGGAACGTAACGATTACATGCGGTCATGCATAAATTAGCATGAGTTACAGCTGATAGGTGTCATGAATGCGTTTTTCACATTAGTAGTAAATCGTCATCCACGTAGTGTAGCATGCAGAGCCAGGGAAATGGAAACAGGTTAATGATAAATTAGATAACACCGATCGCTACACTCACCCGTAGATCACTCTTAAAGCAGACTAGCTACGGCGCTATCTGGAAGTATGTGGGATTGGTTAATTATCATGTAGATAACCTGTAACATAACACAACAAAATAACACAATAAGATACCATTCGCATCCCGTAACATTTATTGCCATAATCACCCAAGTAAATCCTAAGCCCCTGAGTAGTCACAACCATTTAATTGAAGATACCAAGTGTATACAACCATATACATCACCACCCTTCAATAATAGGAAGGAATCAATTATTCTGAAAATATTTCTGTTAATCCTAATAAACAATTGGCATAATATCTCTATTGATTCGACAAGCCATCATACTTGGCTTCTCAATATTTTTACCACCTCGAGATTAGCATTGTCACACATTCTTTGAACGTGCTCTTGTCTTGTTTGTTTATTCATTGAACGTGCACTTTTTGACGCCAGAAGGTACTCCGATGGAACGCCTAAGCGAAAGCGGTCCATCAGAATATCACTAATTTCAATTTATCTACCAGATATTGACTATTGCTATTTCATGAGAAACATGATTACGGACCTCATTATTATTTATACCACACTAGTCGTTGTTCCGCAATTTGTAACTCGAGCCTCTACTTTGGCCAATGTCGGCCCAGGCACAGCTCTTTTTTGTATTTTTGTTTTATTGTCCTGTCTGAGTCTATGATTATGTGGGACATTCAGGCACAGCTCGTTGCGCTGTTTAGCTCTTGTCACCAACGTAGCAAGCAAGGTTCGGATAAGAGACCGCATAGGGCTGTGCCCTGACATCCAGGGCTAATTTTCAGGCTTCGCTAATCAGCGTCAAGGTCAGGGGTAGCAATCCAATCTGGCGGCACTGATCATGTGCTGAGCGGTCTAGAGTAGCAAAACCAGCTCTAGAAACAAGCCTAATTCGTCTCTTAATCTATGCATCAGAAGGGTGGGAGTGAGTGAGTGTTTATTGTCCTAATAAGTCTATAACTGTATAAGTACATGTAGGTCCTTTTTGCCTACAGGCCCAGAGTATCTATGCCTCGGGTTGTGTTCTGGAAGGGGGAGGATGTATCGTTGTAAATACCAAATTTCCGATTTATGTTTACCTCATATAAAATTCTTCATCCTACTCTGAAAAGCCGAGTCTCTGACAACACCCATGATGATGGATGGGTTTTTGTCGATGATCTAACTGTTCAAGCCTTATGTTAAATTACAAGATGGTTGGTCAAACATAATCATCCCTACAATTTAACATAATGGAGTTAGGGTTGTGGTTGTTGGTTGCTTAGGAGTTAAAAAGGGTGAGGCGTCTGTTGATTTTTTTATTTTTTTGCATCAAATTTTAATTGCGTATGCAGCTATCTAGCTATGACACAATATCAGAGAAAAGTACAGAAAGATGACTCAATTTATAATAGGAGCACTCATGCCTCGGATTTCATTTGCAAGTACCACTGCGAAGTTTTGGTGGCTTTTTCTTCACTAAGTCAATCCTCATCCATGAATACCCACTCAGGGGAACATCTCAAAAACCCTGAGTTATCCAGACATGCCTCTGTCATCCATCAAATTTTCTCCACGCGAAATGTTATCTGAGATGTCTCCTTCCCAAGTGGAGTAGGTGCCCATGCTACTCAAACCATACCAGAGAACACCACCAGGAGGCGGACCACAACACCTTCCATCGTTGGCTTGTGTTTATAGTGTCAGCTGCACTCTCGCAAGCGAAGTCTTAGCGCGCACAAAGCTCAATTCGTAAAACTCTTTCCAAAATTCGAAATTTCACGCCCTTCGAGAATGTATTCCTCTTCTGCATCATCTTGTAAACTTGTCCTGATCCCTCTCATATCCATCCCAAAGAGCTATCTCTCAGATTTGTGCGCCACGCTTTGCTTCCTCCGTCGGGTTTAAATATCGGCGTGGGCGTGTATTTGGTGACCGGCTGAGGCCAGAGAAAGTCGACGAGAGGTTTGGTCATTGGAATGAGGATGTACTAGGTCGTACTTGTAGACTTGATGAAGCTTAGTTGAGAATCGGACTCTTTGGGAGTGATAGATTGACATGGTGTAGTAGTTTGAATCATTGCCTCGTGGGCCAACTTCTTTGATATTGCGAAATTTGACTGAACTTGGCTCTGGGAGAATATTTCACTCCCAGGTTCGTAGGACACCACTGACAGGTGTTCAGTCTTGCCCTCCGTCTGTAGATTTTATATACCCTGTATTGGTAGTTTCATATTAGCGCGTGGATGAGACTAGGTGCGAGGTCGCGATACTTCTATTAAGAGCGTAGACGTAAAGACGAAGATACACGCAACGATTCAACCCCATACTTTATCAAATCTCCTTCAAAGTATTCCTGTAACAGTACTACTGAATTACCCGTCTAGAGGAATCATATTCTGATACTTTATTCGTTGAGTGAAACAGATGAGGTAGTGCTTTTTTTTAGTTCATTTTATTGTCCTGTCTGAGTCTGACTATGTAGGATATGCAGGTCCTCTCTGCCAATAGGCCAAGGATACCTATAACAGTAGTATATCCCCTCCTTTTGTTATGATGACGAGGTCATGAGGGGACAGAGGAACACCTGAAATGGATGCAGATGATTGTGGATGCGCGGATATAATTGATGTGACTGTAGTGAGAAGATGCGTTGATTTTCAAACTATCTGCGGAAGTAATGCTTCCTTATATATACATTCAGTACCCCAGTCCTGATCACGCACTCACCACAGCTGCTTCCTACTTCTGTCACAGTAACCACTTCCATAGCCCCTGCCAATATATCCTGTCATAACATTGTCGGAATACTTCAAGTGTACGGGTTTCGTGACAAGCTTGTTGTAACAATATTCGTATCAATTGATTCCTGTCTAACTCCCTCCCTCCTAAGGAACATCTAATAATTACATTGGGGAGCCAATTTCTTATTCCCGGCGCTATTCTATATAAGGAAATATTATGATAATAAGGCACGTGATATGATATAGAACTTTAATCAGACACTGGCAACAAAAATAAAAAATAAAAAATAGAGGCCATGAAGACAGAGCTTCATTTAGACTGGCTGCTTCGCTCCACCCATCCATTGCTCTCAATTTTCAGGTAGTTAGAATGGACAAGTTCTTTTAAGGCATGACAACATTTGGATTTGGTCATGGCATCCGCTGGGTTAGTTTCCCCATCAATCCAACGGATCTCGGCAATTTCTCGTCTCTCGTACGACTGACGAAGAGACATTAAGTCTACCATAAGTCTCTTTTCTTGAGCTGTTCCGAGTTTTACAAGGCAATCATATAAAGACTTTGAATCGGTACATAGAACTAACGGTAATTGCGCTTGTAAGATCTTATTGAGAGTTGACTTAATCGATGCGGTAATATCGAAGCCATGGACCATTCCATACAGTTCTGCTGCTAAAACACTCCGTGTAATTCTTTTACATTTGATGGATGACCAGTGAATTATATTTGCCCTGTTATCATCATCTGCGAGAACTATGACAAATCCGATTTGAGAAGAATAGTCATGATTATTTGCAAATGATGAGTCGGTAAATACAATAACCTTTAAAGAATTTCTATTGAGCCTTACATATTTTAGGCCTCTAAGAGGGTTGTCAGACTGCTACTTGAGCCTTTTATTCAGTAAATTTATGTCGACTAGGCTCGGGCAGGTTGTTTGAGCAGCAAAAGACAAATCAAAAGTTGCTTCTGGCTGACAAACGCTTGCGATGTATGCTCCACGCGCTCTCTGGGCGATGTACTGATCCTTTGTTGACAAATTTCTTCTAATACTGCCTCTAGAGCTAACAATATCAATTGCATTTGAATCAATAATTTTTAGGTTCTTTGTTGTAAAGTGTGTATGGGTTCTAAGAGGAAACTCACTCAAAGAATATAGGCACAGCTTCAAAGTACTTCGTAGTAGTTCAATCAAATAAATTATTCACGTAAATCGTTCTTATTATATTATATTATTTTTTTGGTCAGAATATTAAAGAATGCTACATCTAGGTTTCTCCATATTACTCGTGTTCTTTGTCTGACGCTAAAACCAATTTCAGTCTAGTGCAATTGTGCGCCAAGTTATTCCTAAGCAGCCTTGCCGATCATCACCTACAATTGTGTAGCTCTAGAGTAAGCAACTGGTGCGAAATTCCAACACTCCTCCTAAGCAGTTAGTTTGCCGGATAAATCTACACAAGCTGGAACAATTGACAGCACAAAGGCTTTGCCTTCGATTGAGGCAGTGGTTTGGTCAATAAATCGGCCAACATCATGTTAGTGGGAGTATACTTTACTCTGATCTTTTTATCTTCAATACATTCCCTAATAAAATGGTATGCGACGTCGATGTGTTTGGTCTTAGCAGAGTCTGTTCCTCCGGCAATTGACAGCGCACTCTGATTATCACTTAGAGTTAATAGACCATCATCGCTCATAAGTGCATTTCCAACGTGAAGTTCCCTAAGAAGACGAATCACCCACACAGCTTGTTTGGCTGCCTCTGACAGGGCGATATATTCTGCTTCAGCTGTTGAGGTAGAAACTGACTTTTGTTGCTTCGACTGCCAGCATATAGGACCACCTCCAAGCATCACGACATAGCCACTGACTGAGCGACGTGTTACAACATCCCCAGCGTAATCAGAATCAGAATACATGAGTACTTCGTGTGATTTAAGATTTTCGGGTGAGGAAGGACCAAAACAATAGGTTATAGAGAATTCGGAAGAACCTTTGAGATATCTGAACACCCTACAAACAGTGTTCCAATGTCTTATCACAGGGCAGGAATTATATTTTCCTAATTGTGAGACTGCGAAAGATATGTCTGGTCTGGTGCTGTGTGACGCATACCCTAAGCTTCCAACCGCACTGGCGTAAGCTGATTCATCTGCAGGGGACTCATCCTCACGGCCTGGTAGAATCCCATCGTAGCCATCCAGAGGAGAGGTGTATTCCCTCGCCTGCTGTAGACCGAAGGATTCTATCTTTTCAGCTATGTAATGAGCTTGGGAGATTTGTAATGTCCTTGTTGATCTTTCTCGAGTGATTTTCCAGCCGATGATAACATCTAGTTCCCCTAAGTCTTTGATCGGGAAATACGACGAGAGCTGTTGTTTTGCCCTGACAACTTGACTGAGAACCTTACCACACACGACAAGATCGTCAACGTACACGCCAATTACTATCTGTAGTTCCGGATGTATGTAAATACATTGGTCACTTACTGATCTCTTGAACTTTATCGAAGAAAGTTTTGCGTCCAGTTTCTTGTACCATGCCCGTCCAGACTGTTTTAATCCGTATAGGGCTTTATCGAACTTGACATAGTTAGTGCCTTGAACTCCCTCCGGACATTTCATGTACACATCCTCCTTTAAGTCACCTTCAAGATAGGCCGTCCTAACATCAATTTGATGAATTTCCCAATCGTAGAAGGCGCTAACGGCAAGAAGTATCCTTAAAGAGTCCATTCGCAAGGTCGGGGAATATGTGTCTAAGTAATTGATTCCATGGATCTGACTAAAGCCCTTTGCAACCAAGCGAGCTTTGTATCTTCCATCAGACTTAACTGTAAAGATCCATCTAGAGCCAACGATCTTCTTTCCACGAGGGACGTGAGTTATGGGCTTAAATACCTCTTTTTCTTTCAATGATTTAAGCTCTTCATCGATCGCGGCTTTCCACTTAGTTTTATCTGGTCCATTTGAAGCATCCTGAAAGCTTCCAGGGATAGGGCTACCTTTTCCTACATGCAGAGCATGAGGCCTCGGCTGCCGATCAGACCTAGGCTCGATTGGATTTCGTAAGCGTGAACTCCTCCGAAGGTTAGGTTCCAGGGGAGCTTCTGGGGTATTAGAGACATCCTGAGTTTTAGATGGACCTGGAGGATTTGTTACATCCACATTTTCGCTTTCATCGGCAGCTGATAAGCTATCAGTCGGTGCAAATATATTTCCGTCTCTTTCTGGTTCCTCTCCTGCCTCAATAGATGTTTCTCTAGCTCCTCCAATAGATGTATTTCTGGTTGGACTTACTTGGAATTGATGGGTAATTCTCTGTGTATCAGATGTATCCATCTCCAGATCCGATTCAGTGCCTGTATCAGTGTTAGTTTCGGGAGTAAGAGTTAAGTCATCATCCAATGGTAGGATTTCTCCAGAAATTGTTTGGTGTGAAGGTTCACCCCACTCCCAGAAAGACTCTTCTAAAAACTGTACGTTTGCTGAAATTATTGTCTTATCTCTTCCTGGTTTCGAGGGAATATAGACTCGGTATTGTGTTGCTGATTCACAATAACCCACGAAAATGCCTTTCAGGGATGTCTCCTTCAATTTATATCGCTGAGGATCTTTTTTGTCAATAAGCGCATAACATACGCAACCCCAGACTTTCAAGTGAGATATATTAGGCTGATGACCGTTCATAGCTTCAAACGGCGTCAACTTATTCTGGTGGATAGGGAGCCTATTGCGCAAGTAGCATGCCGTAAGAACAGCTGCATCCCAAAAACGAAGGGGAAGTCGAGCATGAGAAAGCATGCACCTGGCCATTGTGACTAATGTCCTATTTAATCTTTCAGATACTCCATTCTGATGTTGAGTATAAGGCGCGCAGATCTGCTTCGAAATACCAGCAAAACCAATAGTCTTGTACTCCGTACCACCATCGAAACGCATTGCCTTTATTTTCTCACCTGTCTGGAGTTCCTTTTTCTCCTTGTAATCTCGGAAATAGTGGGGAACGTCGGACTTGCTTTTCATCAGATAAAGCATAACATCGCGAGAACAGTCATCAGTAAATGTGACAAAATAAAGACTTCCAAAAATTCCAGGAGCTCGGCATTTACCCCATGTATCACTGTGGATTAACTCTAATTTAATCAAGGATTTTGGTTGAGGTACACGGTTGATTTTCTCGACTTTTTTACACAGATTGCAGACGTCACAATTTTGTAGATCTTTTTTATTGACATGAAAATCATCTATCTGTCCGGCCTTAGCGATCGGAGGCT
Source organism: Blumeria graminis f. sp. triticale (assembly GCA_905067625.1). Lineage (NCBI taxonomy): Eukaryota > Fungi > Ascomycota > Leotiomycetes > Helotiales > Erysiphaceae > Blumeria > Blumeria graminis. The sequence goes on from LR898476.1 coordinate 17,129,046, forward strand.
TAAATTCGGACACCTTGATATTCTCGAGAAGTCGAGGACCAACATGCCCAAATTTATGATGTAAGATTTCTGTTGGTGATCTCTGTATGTCGTAGGAGAACAATGCATCTGTTTTACCTTCAGGATAATGGTGAGTGGACTCTGAAGAAGTGTTGAAACAGAGCAGCCCGCCCTTGGGTCTCGCTGTGGCAATAGTTTCTCCAGAGCATGACAGCACACTAATTCCGCCGCTCGAGGAGCACATTTCAAAGCCTTTCGAAAGAAGCTGGACTCCTGAGACAAGGTTTCTGGTACATGTCGGGACATACCACACGTTTTCGATCTCAATACTCTTGCTGGCTCTTCTTTTGTCATAGGTAAAAACCCTTAGCTTTACAGTTCCGACACCCGAAACAGGAATAGATTGGCCCGATGCAGTACAGATAGAGTTGTCAATGGGTGTGATACCATGAAACATCGAACGGTCGTGAAATATGTGATGTGTAGCACCGGTATCGAGAACTACATTATCATTCTTTTGGCGATCTTCTGATACTAAAATAAGTTCCTCCATTATCCAAGCCCCTTCCTTGGGATTATCGTTATTTTTATTGGGTATTTGACTTTCAGCCCTTGGTTTAACCCTGCGCCGCTTAATTTTCTCCCGTATCATCATGGCCTTCTTTGCCTTCTCGGGATTTTTTGACGCCCACTTTGACCCGTCTGGAGTATCCATCCAGAGAAAACAGCCCTCACGCAAATGACCTCGACGCTTACAGTAAGCACATGTCTTTTTGTTATCAATTGTCGATGGTGACGAAGTTGAACTGCTTGGACGATCATTATTTAATAGGGCAATCATTGGTGTTGGGTGCAAATCTCGATAGACAATTTGGGACGCGCGAATCGAAGTGACAGCTGATTGAAAACTGATTGAGGGATCCTTTAACAAAATCACCGTCGACATGTAGAATCCATTACAGCATTTAATGAAGTGGTTTAGAAGACGCTTCTTCATGCTGGAATCAGATATGGTTGCACCGTAAATCAAGTTCACTCGACCTCAAATCTCGGCCAACTTTTGTACCAACTCATTAACATCCACTCCATCTTCAATATCGAAACTCCAAAACTCTTGCATCAAGTCATCAACATCTTCACCCGAACTTGGAGAATAAAACTCCCGTAAGTTATCCCAGCATTGTTTGGCGGTAAAGGAAGGACCAACAAGGTGGAACACAATGTCGGGAACGAGTTGAGACATGGCAACACGAATATTTTTATCCTGTTTTCTGATGTTTGAAATGGTTGAGTCCTTAGCTTTTAAATCTCCTTCAGTAATTTTGTTGACGAGAAGGTAATCATCGATTTCATATAAAGACAAAGCATCTTGAAAATGAATACTCCATCTATTGTATGTTAAAGTTGATAGCTTTGGCGCAAACTTCATAGACTTGAGGATATCTGCGGCCGACATGGCGAAGAAATAATTTTATAATAATATTAAAAGTCGGATTTATTTATTTGATGTAATATATTAAACTCAAGTAGTTTGGTAGCTAACTTGGTCTCATAATCTGTTGTAAAGTGTGTATGGGTTCTAAGAGGAAACTCACTCAAAGAATATAGGCACAGCTTCAAAGTACTTCGTAGTAGTTCAATCAAATAAATTATTCACGTAAATCGTTCTTATTATATTATATTATTTTTTTGGTCAGAATATTAAAGAATGCTACATCTAGGTTTCTCCATATTACTCGTGTTCTTTGTCTGACGCTAAAACCAATTTCAGTCTAGTGCAATTGTGCGCCAAGTTATTCCTAAGCAGCCTTGCCGATCATCACCTACAATTGTGTAGCTCTAGAGTAAGCAACTGGTGCGAAATTCCAACATTCTTGCATTGTGATTCCTGTGTCAGTGTAATTGAGTCTGTTGTGGCTTCCCTCTTAATGTAACCTCCATTAAACTTAATTTGGGTTGAAACGGTCAGTTTTTCTCGATCTTTAGCAATAAAACCGGCCTTAATTAGCTGACTTTCTTCACTGGAAGCAAATTTGTTGTTTGCTAGGAATAGTGTGTCATCTGTTTGTAGGCCAACTATACCAAAATTTTGGTTATTGTTAAGGTATAAGAGGCAAGGATCATATGTTGACTGTTCCATTGACAAGCCCTCAGTATGATGTCGATGATAAGTATTGAACCAATGATTTCCAGCTTCTGGTACACCATAGAGAGGTTTTATAACTTTCAGGATAGTTTCTTTATCACCAATTTCAACTGGTGGACGAACATAAAAATCCCGATTCAGTTTTGTTGTGGACTGAACATAGGCTTGTGAGATATCGCGCAAGTATAAATCTAGCGGCAATATTGAGGCAAGGGCGAGAATTATTCTTTGGCTAGCTCTCTGTATTGTGGGCGATTGTGTGAGAACGATCCCTTTTTCTTTATTGTTATATGTCTGTACCACCAGTCGTGACTTGTCAAAAGCTTTATCTGTCCCTCTATACTTTATCTCATCCACAAATCTTGAATTGAAGATTCTGGCTCCCAGTGGGACTATTGACAAGGTGATAAACTCAAACACCCCCTATTCTAGCAATCCGTTTATTTCTTTTTGCCTGGATTCTTTAAATGTTGGAACTAAGGGGGCATCAGTCTCTTCGATAAAGGTTCTAGCTACTGCCTGATCAATGTATCTTGCGGGGGGCCGGCAGGATCTTTCTGCGTTTCTTCTGGGATTTACTGACGCTAAAGAGTTATGAAGGGGTGGATTATCGAGAAGGCCTCCGGTCTGTAAACTAACATCGTCATTATCCTGATAATATGGCCTAATTACAGTAGACCTGAATTCACTTGATCCTGAAGGTAGCTCAACCTTGCAGGTTTCATTTTCTACACTAAGTAATTTGAAAGGGCCTGTCCATTGACCTGATTGGCCAGAGACACCCTCACGCCATACGAGGACTTCAGAGCTAATCGGCAAGTCGTGAACACTTGTGGTATCTGGGCCTTTTCGTTGGCTTAAAGCTGTATTTACTAGGTTTTCAGCTCTAATCTTTTTGACTCCACTCATTGCCTTTTTGAGGGCGATAGCTCGTTGGGAAATTGAGGGAGCTGGAGTATCTAAGTGTACCATCCGTGGATATGCACCAAAAACAAGTAATGTAGAGACTAATCCGTCGGGACCAGCGCTATCATTAATTTCTTTAATTGACATTTGGAGCTTTGTTTCCTTGGTTGCGTTATCTCCTTTCAATTCTGCATCAATTATATTATAAACACGCCGTAGTATGGAGTGGTAGCGTTCGACCATTCCTACTGACCAATGTGCTTCAATTGGGATATTCTTAACAGAAATTGCCATGGATGTTGCATTTTGGTGAAATTCCCTACTGGTAAAGTTTTTACCGGCGTCAGTTACAATATGGTCGGGCGGGCCAATATAGACATCAATCCAACAAGTTCGTATGGCATCCGAGGTATCCTTGGCTGTCATGCTCCGCAGCCATCTTGCTGCTTGGAATCTTGTCGCTTCATCAACTATGTGGAGAAGTGGATTTCTGTTAATATACATGATATCAACTACTATGGAGCTATTGAAATCTAAATCTTCATCTTGGAGACAAAATTTGAAACGGCTAGGGGTCCTCAATGTTTCTGATAGAACTCGCAAATTTTTGTTAGTTGGTCAATTGTTTTCTTTTCAACCATGTCATGACCTGATTGTTGTAATATCCTAAGCACTCTTTCTGCTGAAGGATGACCAAGTCTCTGATGAAGTCTTTTCAATTCAGTTTCTGTTAAAAAGCACGGATTAGAAAGGAAAGAGTTTGTTATAAAAGAGTGTAAGAATTTTCCCCAAAGTAAGAAAGCATGACCAAAACGCCGTATAACTGGAAACGATTGTAAGTTCTCCACTAGTAAATTGTTGAGGTTATCAAAAGTAACGCCTAGGGTATCCATATCAGAAAGACAAAGTGAAAATGGTGTAGTGGCGCTCACAACGTGAAATTCAATCTGTCCAATAGGCGTATTTAAAGTGACAGAGCCGATTGAGGTACTACTTCCAATGCCAAATTGGACATTGATTGCACCAGATTTCGCGGTATTAATTGGTGAGGGCTGAACCTTGTTAAGTGAATTATATTGATCAATGCCAGCAGTAGAGTGCTTTGAAGCGCCTGTATCGATTATTATAACGTAGAATGTGTTGCTATTATACCTTCCGGATGTGATAAATGAAAAAGGGTCATTGTCAACTTCACTATTAGCACTTGATAAATCGAGACTGGTGATTGCATGCTCAAAAGATTTGTTTGCCAGCGTTATTGCAATATCTTCTGGCTGTTCTATAGATCCAAAGGAAGTGTAGAATATGTTATTAACCTCATCTTTAGTCTCTAATGAGGTGGTATCTAGTGTTAGGCTTTCAATTTGAATATCGAGTGGATTATCTGTGGAATTGTTGTCACACTCAGCCTCATATTCTGCGATGTAGTGGTCTGGATTCCGATCAAAGCGTTTTGAAATCTATTCCTTAAACCTCTTCCTTGCTTCTTGTTGTTGGTCTTCTGGGTGATTCTTAGACCAACAGCCATAAAGATTGCAAACGTAGCACTTTCTTTTGCCAAAGTCGGATGATGCTTGGTTGTTTATTGAGTGAGATCTAGCTATTGGATGGACCTTTAAACAAGAGCTAGAGCCTTGTTTATAATATTGCCTATCTGGGAAAAAATTGGATGATGTTGGCCCATCAGATTTTTCAGAAGTTGCAATTGAAGCTCGGAGATCATTGATTAGGCCGGATAGGGATTCACTAGGCTTGGAGCAGGCATAGCTACAGGCTGGAATGTTGCGGCATGCGTTCACAAGTTTCATGTGGAGAAAGAATCTGTTCGAAATTCGGGATCCATACTCAACTGTAGTTGACGCAGCTCCGTTAGAAGAAGATTTAAACGGTTTTCTGTTGATTTTCCGGATGATTCATTCTCTTGTATCACGAGGCTTAGACTCAGTGCTTCCCACCTTGCATATTTCCCTCTTTTGTACTCAATATTTTCAAAGTAACGTTTTGTGGCATCACACATCTCATCAAATGTGGCGTTTTTGTAAACACTTAAATTTGAGTAGTAATGACTTAAAGCAGGTCCTATGAGCATCGTAGGATATGCCTTTGCAAAGAGCTGACTAGGTATCTCGGTTCTGTCACACAGGTCACGGAAAATGGTGAGCTTATAATCAATACTATCATTTTCACCATTGTATTTCATATCTTTCTCATACATTCGAGTAAGATTTGATACTTCCTTAGCGCATCCTGAACCTTCGCTTCTAGTTAGAGACCGAGTTTGGTAGATTGTCTGTGGGGCATTTTGTGAAGGCATGTTAGGGTGCGACGATAAAGTCTGGGCTTTCATTTTTCCATCTATTTTCGAAATATCTTGATGAGTCTCAGTTTTTAGTCTAGGGGTAGGCTCTAATTTATACCTGAAGAGGTTAGAGATATATTTGAATTGAACGTTTCATTTGAGTTTTCGATTTCCTCTAAAGTCCAGGGGGTTGGATCATCTTCCTTAAGTGTTTCCATTAATGAAGTAACAATGCTAACACCTCTATTATTCTTAACCCAAACTCCGTGTGTACGCAGGTGGGTCCGAAGACCTCGAACGTAGACGAGAGAGGTAGCATTGAAATCATCCTCTTCAAAAGATATAAAATCTTCCTTGAAAGCTTCCCAAAGGTTATTATCTTTGATCTTGAACTTTATGTAGTCGTTGACTTTCTGTTCGATGAATTTGTTAATCTGCTGTTGCCTGGATTCTGCTTCCTTATCGAGCGCCGTCTGCTTTGATTGTGATCTCTTTGAGGGTCGGGATCCGCCTGTAGATAGCTTGGAATCGGTGTACGAGTCGGGCATTTTGAATGCAGGTTTTGCAAAGGTTAGTGATGATGAAAGTAGAAAATGGGGTCGTATGAATTTAGGCTGTTGAAATATTACGCAGAATTGAGGGCCTTGAGAAAGGGGTCAACTATCGAATCTATACTCCTTAGCAAACGCAATCGAGCCGAGGCCTTTATCAGGGACTGAACGATTGAATCTCTCTTCACAAGATGTATCTGATCTGTACGTCTACTGATCAGTGTCGGAATACTTCAAGTGGACGGGTTTCGTTACAAGCTTGTTGTAACAATATTGGTGTCAATTGATTCTTGTCTAACTCCCTCCCTCCTAAGTAGTATCTAATAATTACATTGGGTAGCCAATTTCTTATTCTCGGCGCTATTCTATATAAGGAAATATTACGATAATAAGGCACGTGATATGATACAGAACTTTAATCAGACAAACATACTATTGACACTGGTTGCTAACGCATTTCATGCATTGCAGACTTTACACTCGTCATACCCGACGACTAAGGGGAACTACCCCATACCAACAATTTCTTAAAATTCTTCTAGGGCCCAAATGCCTCAAAGAATTTTCAACGTTTGTGCAGGAAACTGGCCGCTTCAAAAGCCAACCTGCGACCTTGTCCACAGCTCTCAGCATGGACGAAGAATAATATTTATGGTGGAAACCGTGAAAGGGAAGGAGTCAGGGTGAGGAGCGCTGATACTGGACCGTTATATTGGAATTTCATTTGTTTATTAATTTTGACTGTTAGAATTTGTTTTTGTTTTAAACCGGCTACAATTTAGGTAGTGGTTTCACGCGGTTGGAATGAGTTGGGCTGTGGTAAAGAACACAGGGATCCCTTCCGGCTCCACCGGTCTTGTACCCATAGCGGATCGGGAGCAGTAGCTTAGGACCTTAAAATTACAAACAAAAAAAAGACACTGGTTGCTAGTGTGATTTGATTTGATTAAATTTAACGTCGTGCCTGTCTACAGCTCGTGACCTTAGTCACGTGCTGGACGGCCCAGTCCCTACAGAACTACCCGACGCTCTAGCGCGCCCTACAGCACCTAGAAACTACAAAAGAGTCCGACCTGCTGTCCGCTACTCTGCTTTCCAATTTAAATGTAGCAAATTTCCCTCTACCCGGGATTTTACTTTTTATTTACAAGTAGTTTGAAATTACTCCCGCAGACTATTCACGCAGTACCAAAAATCTCAAGGGAAATATCTAATGTGCCCGTTGGACTTCGTCGTAGAACTTTGTCAGCTCCACCCATTTTCCGAAGGCGTGTGCCCCTTTAGGCGTGCTGAGGACCCATTTAATACCGGGGCTAGAGTGCCGAGGTCCACCACTAAGGCGAGCCCGGCTTCTTCCTATGCTGCAGTGAAAGAAGTGGTCCGTACTTTTTTCTTCGCCACAGGAGCAAGTCATTAAGGCATCTTCGTGTGTAAAACGCCGATGATACTGTGCGAAATCTCCGTGTCCGGAGCGAGCTGCAATCAACGCCCCAAGTGCACGCCGGCTTAGACCTTTCAGTTCTGGGGATATTCCTAGGCTAGGGCCAATCCCTAGTTCTTTATATCTAGTGGGGCCTTCCCGATCCCAGTAAGCAGTGGTGGAAGCGTTGTACAACAGAGAAATTTCTCTTTTTGCTATCGCTATGGATGGAGATAGGGGTAGCGCAGTCATTAGACAAGCCGACTTCGCTAGAGCATCTGCTGCTTCATTTCCAGGGATTCCAGAATGTCCGGGGCACCATCTAACACTGACTGCTCCTGCTTTAGTACAGGATGCTCGTGTCCTGTTTATCCAGCTAGCCGCCAGCTGCCGAAATTTTGCAATCCGGCGAGAGCTTGTTGCGGTCGGTGTTAATAAGAGGAGTCGAAGAGCCGCTTCTTGGTTATCTAGGCAGATGGTTAAGTTGGTTGCATAGAAGGCCATGGGATTGTGAAGGGCAGCTTCTAGCCCCTCTGTTGCTCCGGAAATTTCCGCGTCGTATACCTCTGCTGAGGCACCTAGAGGGATAGTTCCGCGGGCAATCTCATGGTTCATGCCGCGTCGAATTGAATATCCAGCTCCTGCTTGATTCTCAATCAGAGCGCCGTCGGAGAAAACAAAAAGGTCCATCATGGATTGTCGGGCGTACCATTGAGTAAAGGAATAGACTCCCGCTGTTCGGCCAACAGCGCCTATCTTTTCCAAACATTCATCACGTCCGGCTTCCCAAGGGGGAGGGATGTTATCTTCTGAGAGCTCCGGGGAAATCCTTTGTCGGATTCCGCACATTCTCGAAGAATTCCACCGTCTACGAAGAGGGTGTCTAGGATCTGCTGCTGCAGTGCGGAGGGCGAGGCGATCATGTATGCGCTCAAGCCAGGCTTTTGCGGGCCCCCAACCTGTTTCACGCAGAAGAACAGCTATTGGTGTAGTACGGTATACAGGAAGTGCTGCGCGAGCAGCATCGTTCATCCGTTGTTGTATCCGAAGGACCAGTGCTTTCGGAGTTCCTTCGGAATACCATGTCTCAGCTCCGTAGAGCAAGGTCGCAAAAGCTGCTCCTTGGAGCGCTTGCCTCAAAAGAAGAGGGCTCATTCCTCGGGTGACTCTCGAAAGACTTTTAATGTGACTTGTAACAGCCAAGGATCTTCCACAGGCTTGTCTGACATGTTCTCTGAACCGAAGGCTTCGATCGAAGATGACCCCGAGCCAGCGCGTGTGGGCGTTTGGTGTGATCTCGACCCCATCCGCATATACGCTGGGTTCTAGTGGAGGTCCATGTTTTCGGTGAAAATATTGTAGTTCCGTTTTTGAGACTTCGAGAGCAATGCCGTTCTCAAGTCCCCAGGCGAGGGTCATATCTAACTGCGTCTGAAGTAACTCTCCGCAGCGAGCGAGAGTCGGTGCGGACGCCAGAAATGCAACGTCGTCTGCATAGCCGAAACGCTTTGGGGAGAGGTGGAGCATACCTTCAATTGCCAATAGAAATAAGATAGGTGAAGCTGGGGATCCTTGAGGGAGTCCGCAGTGTATCTTAAACGCCGGAGATATGGTTCCATCCAGTGTGATTGAGGCCTCTCGCTCAGACATGAAAGAGGACACCCACTGTACCACATTGAATGGCCATCCTTGACCCCGTAGGCAATGACACAGGCGGCCTTTTTGTATTCCATCAAATGCACCTTTGACATCTACAGTGACTATTCCGGCTACATATTTTTTGGCCCAGGCATCCTGAATATCGCACGACAATGCAGTGGTGAGATCGGTAGCTGATCTCCGAGGAACTGCACTACACTGATCACGGGAAAGAATCTGATGACTCAGTGCTAGAAATGAGAGACGACGCGCGACAAGTCTCTCCAATCCCTTGCCAAGGCACGATAGAAGAGCGATAGGGCGGTAAGATAATGGGAGAGCTCGGTTGCGATTTCCCGACTTTGGTATTATAACTACATTAGCCTTCTTAAAAACGATAGGGTGTATCCCCCACTTATCGCATTGACGGAATAAGGAGATTATTCGGGGCCCAATTATTGGCCAGGCGCGCCGAAGAACTGTTGCGGTAATATTGTCAGGCCCAGGAGCGGATGTCGGGACAATGCAGCACGATTTGTAGATCTCTACGTCTGTCAGCGGAGGCCATGTAATACACCTTTTTGCCACTGTAGGGGTTGCGTCGTCAATGTCTCTTTGACTAAGATGACGACTAAGGAGAACATCCTGAAAGAGCTGCGCCTTCTCTGATGGGTGAAAAATTGGGCCCACAGGTCCCTCTAGAGGTGGAGTGTGGTAGTGAGCCTCTCTCTTGTGCCAGCGCGTGACTTGGTAGGCCTCCTTGAGATTGGAAACTTGTTCTACCTTGTTGTACCAGAAGGCCCGCTTTGATTTCCTCACTACTTTTCCAAAGGCACGACGTTCGGGGGTTGCTGGTAGACCCGCACGACGGGCCCTGCAAAAGTTAAGATGAGCCTGAGTGCACTCCTTATTCCACCAGCCAGCTTTTGTTGCTTGTTTACGAGTCCTTGGACAGGCAACTAGGAGAGCTCCTGCGATGATATCGACAATTGTGGCAGCCTCTTCTTCAATGTTAAAGGAAGGAGGGGTTGCCAGCTGGTTCGTCACGACATCTTGAAATATTTCCCAATTACAGGCGGCGAATTGAAGCTTACCCGGTACAGGTTTCTCGGCTTCCCAATCGAATACTTGACAGAGGATTGTCCTATGATCAGAGCCGACTTCCAGATCTTGTCGAATTTCGCAAGAAGCGGTCACATTTTTCCGGACAAAACAGAGATCAAGAGCAGCCCCGGCGTCATGTGTAGGAGCTCCCTGGTGATTCAGAAGTCTGAGCCCCCTCGAGGCTGTCCAGGAGAGAAGAGAGTCGCCTTCGACACTGTCACTCCTAGCTTTTGGATCCCAGGACAAGTGGTGGATGTTAAAGTCCCCTGCAAGTATATCCGGGTTTCCAGTGCAGGTCATTAGTTGTTGAAGGCCCTCTCCGGAGCCAATTGCTCCGACTGGAGCGTTATAAATATTCCAGCATTCAGTGACTTGTTTATTCCTTCGTGAAATCCGGACTCGCAGGAGATCCCGAGAATGTATGGCTGATTGGAAGGGAGATAAACCTCGCCCCTTGCGGACGTACGTCATTACTCGAGGCCGGATTGTCCAGTTAGGAAGAGGAGAGAAGCCTTGGAAGCCCGGGTGGGTTTTTGTTATTCTACGAGTTAAGTCTGTGTAAATCCAAGGTTCTTGGATTAGTACCACATCAGCTCCACATTCGGAGGCAAGTTCTAGGGCGGCATCGTGAGCAGGGCCACGTCTACCTACATTGACCTGGAAGAAGCAGAGACCTGTAGTCTTCTGTCTTCTTCGACCCCGGTTTCGGTCCCTCATTGTTCCTCCTCAAGGGAAATCAGGGGAGCAAACCTAGATGCCGAGCCTACTGTTAGAGCAGGGGCTGGAATCGTGGTGTGCGAGGGTTGTGCCGATGGAGACCCAGTGAGGGTGCCAGAAGGGGGCGGGAGGGGATTAAGAGCGAGCCAGGACTTGTGTCCCTCCTGGCGCATAATCCGTGTTCTTTCCTTGTCAGGGCGAACGAATACTCCGTTAGCTCGGAACGGTCGAGCCGGGCAGCCGGGGGATGAGGCCACATGTGGGCCAGCACAGTTAAGACATTTGATAGGCGTAACACAAGGTCCGTTGTGGAAGTCTGCTGCGCAGAGTCCACACCGAGCTCGGCGGGTGCAAGCATTGATATTGTGAAAGCCGTGGCAGCGAGGGCAGACCTGGAGGCGTGGACGATTATCAGCAGGGCGAATTTTGGCGGATCGTGCGAAAATTCGAACGCTGGAAGGGAGCTTATCTGCTGCTGGCTTTGCGACTACTAGTCGTAGAGTCCCTTCCCATTCAGGGGACGCAAGAGAATTACGTGTCCAGCTAATGGAAAAAATCGATTTTACGTCGATTTTTGCCGCTGCTAGTTCTTCCCGGATGTCGGAATCAGAGAGGGCTTCAGGAGATCCGGAAGCGTTGTACCCATATTTGGGGACTGGACTGAGGAGGAAATTCTCTCGTTTTTCCTGTCTTTCGATTGGCACAACTCCTGTGGCGGCTTGCAAGGCAATGGCTGCTTGCATGAGCTCGGGAGTTTGATCAGGTGAGGGGGCCACGAGGGCTATTCCAGATGGGACCGACCTGATGTCTTTGATCAGTTCTGGTTTTTCGAGCAGGCTTCTCAGCCTTGTACGGACCAAAAGAGAGTCTTGGTATCGTAGAGGGTGGTCGGGCGCTAGGCGTATCATAACTCTAGAGTCCGGCCTTTGTTTTTTAGTCGCGGGGGGGGCCCTAGATGTGGTCTTTGGTGGTTGTGTCGGGACGGTCAGGTTTTTCTTCGCAGCATTTGCGTAAGTAGTAGCCTTTGGCGGCTCCGCTAGTGGGTCTAGCCGCGCGCTGACTTTTATATTGGGAGCAGCTTGAGACTGCTCGAAGACAGGAAGGCCTGCAATTACTCGAGCTGCGCTTCGTGTCACAATAGCCTTAAGATCCGCTGCGATTGTTGGCGGAAGGGCCCGTAGGTGTTGGGCTCCAGCATTTTGCCAGGCCAACAATGAAGCTGCAATGTCATTTGTCATAGCAGCCGTGGGGTGTTCGATAATTCGCGAAGTTGTACGCGCGCCAGATCGAGGAAGAGTTGAGGTAGGGTTCTTCTCTTTTGCGACATTGTCCTTTATGGACACGTGTATGGAGCTGTAAAGACCCTGCCTGGGATTTCTTTTCATTATGTTTTTTGGGGGAGGCTGTTGAGTGGCCATTGCTTGTTCGGGAGAAGGCGTCGGTGGAAGAAAAAGGTTTTCAAAGGGGGGGTTGGAGGAACATTCAGTTTCCAATCCGGGGTCCATGAACTCGTCTTCTGAGTCCATGTCGATGGGTTCAGCTTCGCGTTGTTCTATCGTAGCTGGGTTTACTAGACATACTTCCTCCTGGATAGCAGGGAGCGATTGACGAAGTCTCGCACGTTTTGCGGCGCGCGAGGCAGCTCGAATGGGTGACACAAGTGTCGCAGGGTTTTTTCGCCTCCTGTGGGGCATCTTATCGACCTGGGAAGATCAAGGATCTCGAGCTAGAGTAGGCGGATGTTATTAAAAAAGTTGTAAACAAAATGCTTGGTGAAGGTATGAAGTGACAGGTGGTTGCTAGTGTGGAACTCCCGGGGTTGCAGAGCTATACACCGTCGTCACATTATGTGCTGTTGCCCCTCGGTAGCCAGCAGAGTGATGTGCACCCCAGTCTGTAAGGATTCTCCTTCCCATCCTAACTTTAGTTTATAATTTTACCCTTCTCCTGATGTTGCTACGACAACAGAATAGTTCTTGGCACTGATTATTATGTTGGTACTAGTTTAGGGCCTATGTTATAATGAGCTAGTGGGAGGAAAGCAATTATATGTATGATGGCTTGGCCTGTAGCTGTAGAGTTCTCCACGCTTAGTCTTCTGTCACAACCACCACCTTCGGATCACCTCTGGTCACCTATAGTCACCTCTAGTTACCTTTAGCACCCTTAGTCACTACTAGTATTTGCACGTACCTTAGACCCTTTATACACTTATATTACCCATTTTTAAACCTTTAGTTCTCCAAACTATCTCCAGTAGATCTTTAGTCATCCCTCGCGATCTATCCGACCTCTTCTCGCCCTTCTATTCCACTTCAGGTCAAACGCCTACGCTCCAATTTGACACAGTATAAACGCATTGCTTCACCTGGCAACGCTCAGATGTAGGGATGTTGCCAGAGTGATTAGGTACTTAGCTGTGCTATCAGTGCCTAAATCTCATCTAGCTTACTGCGGCCGAGTGCCGCGATTGTGGGAGCCCGATGAGGCTCGATCGGAGCTGACACGAGGTATTCACAACACTCCCCCTGGCTCCGAAAGGATTCTTCTTGATGTGACCGTAGGATCTGTGATCTACTGGAACGATATTGTAGAGTTAGCTTTGGTGAGGCTATCGGCTAGTTGCTGTGTGGAATTGACATATGTGACTGCTATAGACTCCTGCTGGTATAACTGTCGACATTAGTTGTTGCGAAGCGCTATGTGCTCAGAGCGTTTGTGATTGTCGTGATTCTTGATTAGGGATATGGCTGAGTGGTTGTCCACATATAGGTTCGTGCGATGTGACCCTTCAATGAGCTCAGATATATCTAGCTCTGCGAGGAGGGACTTGACCCACTGCAGCTGGCGGCAGGTTTCTGTTGCGGCAAGATACTCTGCCTCTGTCGTGGATAGAACGACCTCTCGCTGTAGTCTTGAGCGACAGCTTATCGGCCCCGATGCGAGTCGAATTAATGAGCCGGAGGTTGACCTACTGGTAGTGGTGTCGCCAGCGAAGTCTGCATCGCTGTATACTTCAAGAATCGGTTTCTTCCTTTCTGCTTTAAACACAATCCCACGGTTGGGTTCCTTGGCTACATTTCTCAGCACTCTACGAGCTGCCTGTAAATGCTCTTCCGATGGATTGGTCAGGAATCTGGCCAGGTGATTCACTGCGTGGGCAATATCTGGGCGCGTGTTGTTGGCCAGATACTGTAGTCCTCCGATCATCTAATTGTACTCGGTAAGCTACTGTTTAGAGCTTTGCATATCGCTTGGTTCAATGAGACGCTCAAGGGGTGTATTTGCGGTCTTGCATTTTTGCAGTCCGTGCCTCTCAAGAAGTTTCCGGGTATACTGTCCTTGGGATAGCTTCAGGATTTCTTTATCTAGGGTGCTGATCTATATGCCAAGGAAAAGGTCTGTCTTTACTGTCTTTGGCTTGTACTTCTTGTGTAATGCTAGCATCAGTTTGTCAATCTTGCTGAGATCTGGTCCCATGACCTGGAAATCGTCCACATGCAGGATGACAAAGAGATCTTTCTGGCTATTAGTGTAGAGGCATACGTCCGTTGTTGTCGGGAACAGTCCCGAAACGGCGAGAGTTGCTTTTGCGTGATCGTAACATAGGGCTGCCGCTTGTTTCAGACCGTAGAGCCCCTGTTATGAATTTGTTAGATTTAATCTGTATGTGGTGATGCAGGGGTTATCTTCTTAATTCGGTTAGGTCTGAGGCTACGGGATTTGTATTTCTTCAGGCTGGAAATTTGAATTTGTTCTTTAGTTCTAACAATTTTGTTTCTTTTTATGTTTATTGTATAATTTGCTTATTGGGAACTCGATATTTTGATAATATGATAATCTGAACATATGAATTCGTAACTTTGATAATCCGAGCCTCGATTACCTTCATCCATACCTTCGTACCTTCGACCTTCGTAACTTTGTAACCTCGAACCTTCGATAATTTGTCTTCGTCGAAATCGACTCGACTTCTGCAGCTTAACAGCTTCGAAAATCTGCCAATAAGTAGATTCATAACAGCCCCTTTCGGATCAGTAGTATGCGACCCTCGATTCCGAATCCTTCAGGCATTTTCATGTATAGATCTATGTCAAGATCTGGATTTAAAAAAGCCGTTGGGACGTCTCCTTGATGTCTATGCCAACCGAACCTATGCACTAGGACGAGCATTATACGCCCGGTTTCTGCTCGTGGCGTTGGTGCAAATGTCTCGTTATAGTCAAGACCTAGGCGCTGAGTAAAGCCTTTAACTGTACAGTAGGCTTTGTATTTTTCTAGTGTGCTGTCTGCGAAATATTTCTTCTTGAAAACCCACTTGCTTTTCATGACGTTGCGACCCTTGGGCAGGTTTTCAAGCCTGATGATCTGTATTGTCCCTGTATCTTTCAATGGGCGAATTTCGTCCATTGCGGCTTGTCGCCAGCGATTTCCTTCTGCGCCCTGCATTGCTTCTGACCATGTCTTTGGTTCGTCGGAGGGCCTTGTAGTTTTACCATGGTGGAGTTTGTAATAGTCTGGCCGTTCAACTGGTCTCCCTCTCTGACTGTGTCTGATCAGAGTTTGTGACATTGTCGGTTCTGAGGAATGCTGTCGTTTGTGGCCGACTACTTGTGGGATGTCGTCCCATCCGGTCATGATTTTGTCGAGTATGGTTTCTTGGGCGCTTAGCCGGACCGCTACTGGTTGCTGCTGATCGTTAGATGTAGGTGACACTGATACCGCTTGCTGATCAGTGATAGTTGTATGCTCTGAGACTGCGGGCTCCCCCTGTTCCTGTGGCTGCTGGACTTTTCGGGGCGATTTCTGCTGCTCCGTGTCTTCTGGTGCCTGCGGCGATGTGCCTTCTCTTGGATCTGACTTTTTGTGCGAGTATTGCTCGATTTGCGTAGCATTTAGATCGTCTTGGTCGGCAGAGTTGAGTGACCATGCCTTTTGCGGAATGTCTGGTATGTTTGGTAGTGGAGTTGATGCTTCGTTTTTGGAGACGGGCGGTGCCCTAGTTGCTGAGGAGGGTTTATTCATAAGCTCCCCCTCAAACCCTGATGCGGGTTGAATGCTCCGAGGCGGAATGTGGCCCTGCCATGTGTCTGCGGCTAGATTTGTTTCGTTGGCCCAGTAGCTTGCGGTTTTCTGCTGTTGGATTGAATCAAAGGCGTCTCCAAACATTACATCCTCGTTGAAGGTGGCGTGCGGGGTGAAGCTTTCTATCCATTTATAACCTTGCGCTTGTGACCAACGAGGGTGATAGATTAGGTAATTCTTGCTGGTGTTCTTTTGTAACCCAAAAAACCACCCTTTTTCTGCTCTTGCTTCGAACTTGCCGCTCTTGGGTTCTAACAATTTGCATGCGCGGCAGCCGAAGCGAGGTAGCAATTTTAAGTCGACCTTTTCGTTGTGCGGTAGAATTAAGCCTTGTAGGAAGTCGACTATAGGCACCTTTTTGGTGCGGAGGCAGAAGAGACGATTGCTTAGAAAACATGCGTGCTCTATAGCCCATGGCCAAAACATTGGAGGCATGTGGTGTTACAGGCTGTGCCTATCTCCTAGTGACTGTCGCACGGACACTTATCATTATTACGTCATTAGCCTTGCTATCTAAAGAGATGTCCAACTTGGCCATACAAATACAGGGTTGCAACAAATATGGAAACAAGATATTGTTGCAGCAAGTCTCATATGGAATCATGGGTCGATACGACCTAGATTCGCTATGAGGAGCCCACTCGGAATATCAAAGATATGGTGAAGTAGAATAGATAGTGAGGTTAGTGCATTGGGAGTTGGGACACCTTAAGTAGCCTCCCCTCGGTGGACAGTTCCGAGATGTATGTAGAAAATAGACAGTAATCGGCCACCATTCCTTTACTATATTGTTTTGTTGATCGCCCATCACATGTGGGCGTCGATCATGATTGACCTTGCAATTCTTAAAATGACCTTATTGGAGGATTCTGCTGTACCATTTTGCTCCGGCGTGTAAGGTGCTGATACGTCTGTGCGAATACCATGTTCGTCACAGAAAGTCTTGGTTCGAGTGAATTCGGACCCTCCATCTCGGAAGATCACTCGGACTAGTTTTCCGTGTTGGTGCTGCTGGAGCTCTACTAGATCTGCCTAAGTACACGACCTGGTCATCTCCGTCGCTATCTCCATCCGATATTTCCTCGGCCATACTTATGCGAGCCGCTTCTTTCCAATTTTGGTTTCCTTAACTAATTCCCTTTCTTTTTGGTGCCAACTCTGGTTGTTGCTTGTGGCAGTTCTTATTCAGATGCCTGTGTTTACAGAGCTGGCATCTCTCTTCGTCATAGCCGACCATGTTGCGGTCTCGTGTTTTTGGTCGTCTATCTGCTGCAACCATTGCTCTGCCAGTTGCGGCAGGTCTTTCCTTCACTAGCCGAATAGTGGCCATCATCGCGTTGAGGGGCACATATAGCTATCTGCTGTCGTCGTTCGTGTCTGCCTCCAGTTGTCAAGCCAAGGTACATCATCGGTACCGAGAACGAAAAAGATGCTGGCCAATCCAGGTTAATCGTGTACGGGTTAGGTACGTCGCCATTCCTGGGATTCACCGTGAACATCGAGTCTGCTGCGTTGTTCACCGAGATTAGATTTCGCAGGAACTCGTTGCAGTACTCGTCCGCTGTGGCTGTCATCTTGGTCTGCTGGAAAGCTCTGACTGCGGCTTCGTAAGGGCTGCATGCTCCCTCTTCTCGTGATGTGGCTATGCTGTCGAACAGCTGCTTGGCGGTGATTTTGCGGATATTTGGTGGCCTTATTGCGGCCGTCATTCTGCGAACCATCATCCCTTTTGCGTCGATCTCTCCCTCAGCCCATTGCTTTAGGCATTTGTTGTGCTCTTGCTGGCTGCTGAGGAACTCTTCATTAGTCATGCCACTTGTCCGTTCAGGGGCTATTGGCCTGATTGCCGGGGGAATTCCGTCGATGTCATGGAACACATGGCCGTGGCGGCCACGTTTAACAAGTTTTGTCTGCATGTCGGTTTCCCACTCGACAAAATTAGCCCCTGTTCCGAGGATAATCATGCTTTCGTTATTCATGTCTATTCTTGTTATTTTATCTGCAATAATTCAACGAGAATTAGTCTTTGATTTGCAGAGAAAAGCACCGGGCTCATAATCTGTTATGATAACGAGGTCATGAGGGGACAGAGGAATACCTGAAATGGATGCAGATGATTATGGATGTAGGGATGTTGCCAGAGTGATTAGGTACTTAGCTGTGCTATCAGTGCCCTAATCTCATCTAGCTTACTGCGGCCGAGTGTCCGAGTGCCGCGATGGTGGGAGCCCGATGAGGCTCGATCAGAGCTGACCTGTTATGAATCTACTTGTTGGCAGATTTTCGAAGCTGCTAAGCTGCAGAAGTCGAGTCGATTTCGACGAAGACAAATTATCGAAGGTTCGAGGTTACAAAGTTACGAAGGTCGAAGGTACGAAGGTATGGATGAAGGTAATCGAGGCTCGGATTATCAAAGTTACGAATTCATATGTTCAGATTATCATATTATCAAAATATCGAGTTCCCAATAAGCAAATTATACAATAAACATAAAAGAAACAAAATTGTTAGAACTAAAGAACAAATTCAAATTTCCAGCCTGAAGAAATACAAATCCCGTAGCCTCAGACCTAACCGAATTAAGAAGATAACCCCTGCATCACCACATACAGATTAAATATAACAAGTTCATAACATGACCCGAAGTATTCACAATACCTTTGCCTCCCATACAGCTCCCCCCAAACAGTACCACCCCTCACAAGTCCTCATTCGATCATACACTAAGAGCAGCCCTTAGCCCTTCATTATCTCCCCTCTCTAGCCAACAAAACAATGGCCATTGGGGACTATTCTCAACACCTGTCAGCGGTGTCCCCTACGAACCTCCAGCTCTCACTGTAAAGTCTATAGAGCCGAGATTGAGTAACAAAGTCCTCACTTCGAAGAGGATTCCCAATCGCTTTCGCCGTCTGTATTGTCTTCATCTCTCAACACATTCCCCTATCACCATTATCATGAAGCTAACCACAATCAGATCAGATGTTAGGGTCGGAGCCCTACTCATCACTCACCCTTGATCACGGAGGAAGAGCCATCAGATGAGTTTCCGGAGCGTACCCAGCACCCGATACGAAGATGGTGGATTGGATCAAGTCGGCTTCGATTGTTGCAGAGAAGGGAGATATAGATGAATATGGGCACCCCATGTGGTCCCGGTGTCTAGGCCTCGCCTGGCTGGGGCTGCAGGTTTTTCGAGACTTTTTCCCGCGCACGCAGTTTCCATTGCTACCATTTTTATCTTTTTTGGGTAGAAGGTTCCGTGGAAAAGGTGGCCGAATTCCACGGGTAAACACTGAGCTGAATGGCCAACCATCAAGGGGAATATATCAATGATCTTTCAAGTAACAAAAGAGGATAGGAGCACTGTACAAGGTGTGGCCTGGGTCAGAGAGGAGCCCAATGTGCTAGATAGTCACAGTCTCAAGTAGTACAATAAACAAACTTCTCTCTCTCTCTCTCTTGGCCTGTAGATAGAGGACCCATGTGTCCAATATAGTTATGAACGGATACAACACAAATATAGGATAAATGATTGATTGATTTAAATTTAAGTCTCTACCGAGACATACAACATGAAAGCAAGGACAGACCACGGGGACTACGCCGACTACCATCGACGTTTCAACCCCGAACATGAAGATCTGAAATGCGTTTGCGGCCGAGAGAAAAGGTCCTGGCATTTTTCAGAGTGCCGACCTGCTTTGCTACGTTGGAGAAGCAATGAGAAAATGGCCCGACCCGGGGCCAGGGAAATGATAGGGAAGAATGGATGGCAGAATTTCATTCAATTCTTAACTACAAGCAGATGTTACAGTCTGCCGAAGAATGAACAGGGTGGGAGGTGACCACGCAGAGTTTGTTTCTGACCCAAGAGGAGATGGGTGTGGAAGATAGGGATGCGGCGCAGGGCACCGTAACTGAGACATTTACTGTTCCTTTTGATTCATTCTTTTCTTTTGTCGCTTCTGGCTTCACTGCCAATCATGTAGCTAGCAATGAGCTTTCATAGCCCATCTGCCCGTGTCACGTCTAAATAGATATTGGGTTCTTCCTGTCACGTAAAAGATTTCAAATTCAAATTCCTAGACAACGGAAGACTACCAAAGAATAAATGAATTAATTGGCTCTGCGGAAAGATTTTACTTCAATGTTTAAAGTGTATACCATGGACAGGTATTCAGTATTTGTTCTCCGCTCATGTCTTCGCCATCCCGCGATTGATGCACAATGAATAATTTAACCGATTAGTATTGTGTGTGATCCAGGGACCTCCTGCCTCAATGGATCTCTGACCAGGCAATTTGCAGTCTGCTTGGAAGATTAGGTTAGTCGGTCAACCATTGCACCATGTGAGCCGTAAAATTCTTCCGGGCTTTCACACAGTATGCAGATTCAAGAATTATTCGAGACTCATCAGATAACAACTAACCTCAGATAAACGCGTCTCGATGGCTGCGGGTCAGAAAGTATATCCCCGGGCAACAGTCCGAAAAATAGTAAAGGCGCACTCAAAGTGTAATGTCAGCAAAACTGTAGACTCCCTGGTATTACCCCTACCTTTTCAAGTTACATGTAAATAAACTGATAAATATTAGATATTTTTGGACTATTCTCTCTTCTTACAAACGTATGCAACAACATCTTACAACACGGTGACCCTCAAAGATTCATATCTCGTGTACTCCAATTCGTGCTGAGCAGCTCTTTTAGACTTATGAGAGAGGCCTCGATCAACGCGAGGCAGGCAGGAGAGCGGGGAGTAAGCATGAACAGCGTGAAGAAAGTCACTGAGGTAACATAATCTCAAGCACAAATCACAGGTAAAACTAACCTCGTGATATACAGGAAACACTAGCGAAGTACAAAGGTTGAAGAGGGCTGAATGCTTGTGGTCGATTCTATTTACATTGAGGGTCATTATTCAATATTCAATTTATAGTTACCTTTTGAATTTGTTGGAATGCCTTATTCCTTATTTGCGAGGGCATTGAGTTGTCCGGTAATTGGTACCTACCAGGTGGTTAATTGATTAGTTTGGTTCGCTATGAACTTCCTACGGCTGACTCTTGTATCAGTCCTTGTGTATTCTGCTACCTGGCTTTGATACATCATCGAGATCATCTTCACACAAGATTTGATAATCTTGACCTAAGAGACATTTGTACCAAAGCCTTCACTCGGGAATGCCACTACGAGATATACTTGCATACACAAACAGCCGATCTTCTCCCGTGGATACCGACCACAGGGAAGTTTCGAAATCTTTGATTGTCCAAGCATGCCTTCGCGTTTGGTACTGAGGGTCAAATTAAAAATGTAAATTATAAGTTAATAGATGAAGTATTTTTCTGATCTTGAGGAATCCTCCGCAAATACACATACGTCTCCTGGGAAAATTGACGTATGATGAAAAAGTGCATGAACGTCTAACCCCAGTATACCGGGACTACACACTCTAGAAACATTGCGATTCTGCTTGAGTCTGCCCTTCAAGCATCCCAGTAAATATCCCAATAAGAAATAACCATCTACTATGCATCACGACTCATAAATAGACACAGTTTGACTGAAGCTATATCATCCAAACAATCCCATATTCGACACTTCTGTGCCCAAACGCACCGGCATCGCGAGTATTGTGAATAATCCTTGCTAGATTTGAGCCAGTGATTTCCCATCTCGAGTGGGTTAGTTATCCAAGCTATCTAGATTCTACTTAGGGGACTGGTTTGGATGATGTACTGCTTCCCCATACGATCATAGCAATATCTTAATTGTCTCATGCACTTCACCAAAAAAAGTCATATAGCCCACAATGCTTTTTAATCTATAAAATACTCCGCAGGGACCAAAATCTATCTTGTTCCAAAATTTTATCTATCACAAGCGTAATCTTGACCATCCATCTAGATGTCTCTTGATTCCGTCCCCACTGTCTATCACTCAGGTTTATGAACCACGACTCTTGTACTGCGGGAAGTTCTGTCTTCGTGGGTGACTATTTAGTGACTATTTTAGGCCAGAGGGCGGGTTGACTAGAGTTGTGGTTGTTGCAACGAGGATGTACTATGTCGTAATTGTAAGCCTGATGAGGCTTTGGTGGGATTCAAGCTCATTGGGAGTTAGAGAGTTTTAAACAATCATCTTGTGATCTAACTCCTTAGAAATTGCAAGATTTGGCTCAAAATTTTACATTCTTGGGTTCTTAGAGGATACCACGGACAGATGTTCTATTTCCCCCCCTAGCATGGTAGGTTGTTATAGTAAGTCAGGAAGAAGTTGATAGCTATTAGTTATTGAAGATATCTTGTCGATTTGGGAGAACCTGAGGCTGGATTCGTGCAATTGTTGAGTGGCTATATATACATTTGACTAAGCAGCAAAAACACTGAGTCTTAATTTTGATTAGAGGCATTTACCATTTACCATATTTAAAAAAATTTGTTTTTAATTTAATCACACTAAGAATACTGTAAGCTCTTCCGATTTTGATTCTCAACGTCTTTGTCAACCTGCATGCTATCCGTTGATGTAAATATTTGATGTAATTCTAGGCTGGGACAATTAGACGAGAATCAAATGGATCCAAATGTACCGCATCATAAGGCTTGACAATAGACAATGTACAAATTTTGCAATCGCTAAGTGTGCATGACCGGCAACGAATCAATCTCGAGCTTTATGATGCGCAACTTTAGCCGAGAAGCAAGCCCTGTAATCAATAACATTCGGGGCTATAGCCTTTGCGTAACTAAGGCAGATAGGGTATTGGATGGACAAGGATTAGAGCTCTCCAATTGTGTCAACGAACCCTAACCACATCACGAAGTCTCGATGAAAATTAAGCCATTCTCAAAACCCCTCTACAATTCTGACAGAGACAGCCCAATTTTAAACTTCAAGTACAACCACAAAGAAAGCATTCAAGTCTCCCACTCTACACTTTGAAGTTTCTGCTTCTCACTCGAACTTGCACAATGACTACATCCGTAACAATTAACTCTCAAGTAAAATCTGATGTCAAGGCTCCGAAAAATAAGAAAGCTATGAATGCCGCAACTTTAGATCAATCTAACTCGAAATCTGACATTCAATCTAACACCAAAACTGGACCAGAAGAAGCTTCCTCGAATGATATCGCAGATAATAGCAACATTGTAGAGAGTGCATATGAAAGTCCATATCTCCGGGAGTTACAAAAGTATGTCAAACAATTTGCACTAAAAATATAGCTTCAATGTGAAAAGATTTCTGACAGCATACTTCAGGAGTATACGAAACATAAACAAAAAGATCGTGAGTAAATGTTAAGAATTTTTCAAAATAGAAAACTAATTATCAAGTCAAATGCCTCGAGGGTGGATAATATCGTTGCAGAAAACCCTGAAAAAACTCTCGACGAGCTAGTAGCCTCTCGCAAAATTAATGCTGATCAAAAAGCTCAAATACTTAAAAAACCAGCCTTACAGGCATCTTTGGCTCAATTAGAAGAACAAGTCTCTCAGTACATGAAATTTGACCATGATTTTAAGACTCGTTACCAAGAAGAGAAGGCAATTTTCGAGAAAAACCTAAAAGAGCAAGCTAGTAGGGAGTTGCAGGATGCGATTACAACAACAAAATCCGAAGCACAAGAGACTGCAGCAAAAGAATTGGAGGATAGTCTACTACTACTCTCCAAGTTCCTCAAACTTGCTGCAATCAGAAGGGCAGAAGAAGAAGTTGCAGAACTAAATGAGAGTAAAGCACTAGAAGGACTTCTAGCCCAGGTATACTCTGGTGATTCGGCAGCTGTCGCTGCCATGCTCAATTTGATAAATGGATCTGAAAAGACCTTGAAGTCGGTCTCTGGGGAGGATCTCGATACTACATGTAAGAAGATCTTTTTATGCGAAGTTCATGAGACAACTGACAGTATTAAGATGCTACACTCAGGGCTGCGTCACTGGCACAAGTACCATATGCCGACGTTGATGAACTTCTTGAAAGTGACGAAGTTGTAAAATCATCGGAATACACTGTTCAGGGAGATCCAACCATAATACATGCAGGTCTTACAGAAACTGATGCTAATACAGATACCGCCCTCACGAATGGTAACATTGAGCCTTCTGGGAGCCAGGGTATCATAAGAAATTCAGGCTTTGGTAACGAGGCTACCAATGCCGCAGCTGAGCATAAATTAAACGGAAACAGCGATCTATCTCAGTCTCAAGAATGGATTAAGTTACCAAGCGTAATTCCGACTGAATCTAGCGAAACTGACAGCTCTGCCGCTCATTCCAAGGTTCAAAGTTGGGCTGACGATCGACCTGAAAGTCCTGCTGATGTAAGCAAACCTGTGTGCGCCCTAGGAGTTCTACTAATTTAATCTAGGCTCCAAGTATTGCTCCTCCTGCAGTAGATGACGGCTTCCGAGAAATACAGCGAAGCCGTGGAGGTCGCGGTAACCGTGCAGGTCGGGGTGATGGCTACAGAGGTCGAGGAAACTACAGAGGTGATGGATACCGTGGACGTGGACGCAATGGAGGAAATAGTCGCGGTGGCCGTCGTGGAGATGAATAGTTACCACAGCTGGTAGTACTCTCTCAACTTCCCAAGCCCGTCTCCACATTGCCTGCACGGTCACATGAAGTTGGAAGGAACTGTCCCCAGGACCTGAAAACGTCGGTAGAAATATGTGGCTATGGCAGACGGTACTCTGAATACCTAATCAACCCACTCATGTCTCAACACCTTCGATCACTTACATTCATGTAACTCTTCTGTCTCGCTAGGTCTTACGAAAAAAATAATGCGGGTAGCTTGAATAGCTAATTCCAAGCAAAGCTCAAACCATCAAGCACGAAATAAAAAGTAATTCGCATTTCCTTGCTCTAATCTATTGCTTTTGGGGCTAATCTGGAACGCATCCAGAACTAAAAATTAAATCATCTACAAGGAATGTGGCCGCTCGAATTGTTGCAAACACTAGATATTTGGATACTTCACATTATCGTACATGATATGACTGCCTCGATGGTTAAAATACGTATTACTTTAGGAATCATGTTCAAAAGTTATTCTCACCACACTATACTCGAAAACTATCCTGATGGTAGAGTTTTCAATCTGTGATCACCATAACATTTTCTTTTATAAGTTACTCCAACTATCTTGAGCACAATAAAACTTTTCCACGCTCCACGTATGATTCCTCCGGACACGCGCAGACGATAATTTATCAAGATGTTGTTCTCTTGCGTTCGATGAAATTTAGACTTTGCTAAAGTATTTATTGTATCTAAGATTATGAAAGACTGCTAAATTCTACTTGATAGACTTTTGAATTCTCGTTGGTGTATCAATACGTTCATTTCAACCCATTTTTTTAAAGGAAAATGTCACACCTCAGTCATCACTTTGTTATTATTGATCCTTTTAGTGTCCTTTCTCTGTCTATGAAAATGTAGGACCTGTAGATTCTCTCTAACTCTAGGCCAATAATACCTAACTTGTAGTATTTCCCCTACTATGCCTCCCAAACAGCTTTCCTATAAACAGTACGACTCTCACAAGTCCTCACTCATCATGCACCTAATGAAGGGCAAATTTCACCTCTGACTCCCCTTTCCAGATAACAAATGATGGCCATTTGCGGGTGTATGATAATCAGGTAAATTCGTAAAAATCACCGGGTCCCGAGCTCTCCTACCACCGATATCAGGACTAAATCCGATGACAAAGCTACCTTTCCGAAGCATTCGAAGAGGCCGGCCGGCTAGATGTCACAGAATTATTTTGAAGGAAATTAACTCTCTGAATTTGTAGCCTCATTCAACCCGTTCCGAAGGCCGTGCTGAAATATCATGAAAGGCTTTACAGAGCGTGATTTCTGTAAAGTGCCCTAGCGCAACCTTTTTTATGCCTTCTGGGGTATTGGGGAGTGCCGTAGACTCATGGCTAGTAGAAGCCCTCACGGATAGCCACTCGTTATCTCGGTATTGGCGCCCACAAACGTTCCAAAGTCGAAAACACCTCGAAAATTTTCAGTCTTAGCCGGCCATTTACGATGTCTTCCACTTCTCATTGGATAGCTCAACCGCCAAACATCCTCCGAGTTGTGTAAACCCATTGGAACAACAG
The DNA here is from genome assembly GCA_905067625.1 of Blumeria graminis f. sp. triticale. NCBI lineage: Eukaryota > Fungi > Ascomycota > Leotiomycetes > Helotiales > Erysiphaceae > Blumeria > Blumeria graminis. The sequence goes on from LR898476.1 coordinate 17,155,040, forward strand.
TCCCCCACAAATCAAGATCTGAGATTTGTATGTTACCACTTAATTTCCTCCTTGCCGGATAAACTTAGCGTCCTAATTTTGTAGTGGGAGATGATTAGTAAATTAATGGGGCATGCTTCGTAAGCAAATGGAGTAGCGACGATATCGGTCGTTGAGGCGTGATGGTTTAGTAATATAGAGGTAGAGAACTTGTGTAAGACTAACGAGACCGACATCGATGAGAAGCCGTCGATGTTTGATACACTCGTGTTTACCTTCGACTTCGATTCGAATGCGATTCCTCTTTGCCACACCAGACACGCAGGACATACTGAGTGATTCTTTAGGCACTCACTCCACTTAGGAATGAGACGCCTCAGACCGCGATTCGTGCGGAGGCAAGTAATCGGTTGGAGACGTCATGTCTCGATAACTAAGGGGTTTTGAGACGTTTCCGCGGGTCGGAATTCACGGATGAGGGTTGACTTGGGGTGAAGAAAAAGCCACCATCAACTCGCAGTGGTACTTGCAAATGAAATACGAGGCATCTGTGCTCTTCTTTTACATTGAGTCATCTATTCTGTACTCTTTCTCTGATTTTGTCTCACAGCTAGCTAGCTGCATTCGCAATTAAAATCTGATGCAAATAAAAGAGTAATCGTTTTTAGTAGTTATGTCATTAGCTATCTAGCTATGACACAATACATACAATGTTTTAGCCCCCCAGACCTCTTAGATCTAGTTCCGTAGATTCCTTGTTAATCTGGTATTGAGGTGTCCTAGTCTAATTGCCTGTATGTGCTACCATGCACTTGGGTGTGTCCAAATATTTTTATAGAGCTTCCCTTCCTCTCCTCGTTCGATATAATTTTGCGTGTTCTTAGCTCTATACCCTAAAAATATCGGTAACTATGATCTCTGAATTGAGGAGAATTTAGTAATAGGTGTCGCGCGTGCTATCTTTCTTCCCTACGAAAATTGCGTATATTGTCTCCAACTTTTCCAACATATGCAGATGGACTCGTGTATTTCCAATCCCAAGTCTTGCAAGGAAGAATCGTGACTCTGCCATCCAACTGTGACCTTGAAGTTTTAATAGTTTGAAAGAAAGGCTGGGTTGGATGGTTTGAGCTTGGATCCTATATTACTGGCCAAGTTCTTCAACTTTTCGGTCTCCCTCCGCGTGCTAAGGCTCCAGGTTCCAGTCTCTATTATATGTCTCCGGTTCGAATACTTTTACTTTTTGTTTCACAGATCAATGAGATATAAACTCGAGCCTTCTCATTACTAGTTTATAACTTTCACTTTTGACTAGTTTGATGGCTAGCTCGTTGCTTATTTTCCAGCATTTGCAAGAACCTTAAGATGAAGAGTGCACTCTTGAGACGCTATCCAGATCTGGTGGAATAACTGATAAATTTTGGGCTGGACCCGAAGGATACTTGCCTGACCTTTAGAGAACATGTATCATCCGATTTATTGAGCAATAACACCAGCACCATTGGAAGATTAGAAGCTTACCTTTGGTGGCTTCAGGTGTAAATTACAGTGCACGAGATTAGGTTGCCTTCGCAATGTAAATCATGAGATGGAGATTCATGACTAGTAATCTACGTTTTTGGCAATGGAGACCGCACACGTCAAAAAAGAAACTGGACGTTGTGGGAATTGAACCCACGACCTTTCGTAGACGAACCGTAGTGCGAAACGAAAATCATACCCCTAGACCAAACGCCCATGATGTTGTGCCCTAGAATAAAACTATACTCTAGACACATCCAGGTTTTTTTACGAAAGTAATACTTTTGGTCGATTATAATTATCCACTTCATATATGTTTTTGTGTTTATTGTACTAATTTAATCTTAGAATATCTAGCACATTGGGCCCCTCTCTAACCCAGGCCACACCTTGTACAGTGCTCCGTGCCTCTCTTTTTTCTTGAAAAATCATTAATATATTAACCTTGATGAATAGCCATATAGCTCAGTATTTACCCGTGGAATTCGGCCACCTTTTCTACGGAACCTTCTACCCAAAAAAATTGTAGCAAAGGTAACTGCGTGCGCCGAAAAATTCTTGAAAACCCTGCAGCCCCAACCAGGCGGGGCCTAGACACCGGGACTACATGGGGTGCCCATATTCATCTACATCTCCCTTCTCTGCAACAATCGAAGCCGACTTGATCCAATCCACCATCTCCGTATCGGATGCTAGGTACGCTCCGGAAATTCATCGGGTGGCTTTTCCTCCGTGATCAAGGGTGAGTGATGAGTAGGGCTTCGACCCTACCATCTGATCTGATTGTGGTTAGCTTCATGATAATGGTGATAGGGGAATATGTCGAGAGATGTAGACGATAGAGACCGCGAAAGCGATTGGGAATCCCCATCGAAGTGAGGACTTTGTTGCTCAATCTCGGCTCTACAGACTTTACAGTGAGAGCTGGAGGTTCGTAGGGGACACTGTCACGAAATAAGTCGTGATCTGAACAATCGAACGAAGTCAACGAAGTCTATTCTGATTATCTAAAACTATTTTTTATTTATTTTTATAATTATTAACGTCGTGCTAGCTCACAACACAACCGCAAGGTCTCGTGTTGGCCAGCTCAGTCTACATAAACTACCCGACGTGTCGATACCTTTAAATAAGCCCGATATGTTATAAATGGGCCAAGACCTACCTGCCAAGCACCCCGAACTATCGAAAGAAGCCAAAAGTACTCACGAGCTGAGACTTTTGTATTCTAATACAATAGAGAAGATAGTTATATATATGAAAGGGAAAGTTATCCATCACCTAGACCAGAAGTCTTCTAAATTTAGCTCTATCAAATACAGGCCAAGTGCATATAATTTGGGGTACTAATTAGTCTTGTTGTTGCATGCTTCAAAAAAGCTCGTTTCATGAAGCCATTTACTAAAAGCTATGGCTCCTTCAGGTGAGCCTAGGATCCAGCGAATTCCCGTCGTTGGGTGTTTGTTTCCGCTGCAAAGGTGGGACCGACTCCGATTGAGTCGGCAAAAGAAGAAGTGCTCGGGCGACTTTTCTAGCCCGCAGGGGCAGATTAGAAGAGCGTCCGAGTGCTGAAAGCGGCGGTGGTAGTCAGCAAAGTCTCTATGGCCTGAGCGAGCTGCAAGAAGGCGACCAAGAGCGTAGCGGTTAAGGCTCTTGAGTTCGGGGGAGCTCCCAATATTGGCGTTAATTCCCAGTTTTTGGGATCGTTCAGGAGCGTTTTTAGACCAGTACAGGGATAAAGAGGCTTTGTATCGAGAGATTATGTCTCTCTTTGCTCGTGAGATTGTTGGAGATAGGGGGTGCGAAGGGGTTGCGCATGCTTGTTTAGCAAGTGCGTCAGCAGCTTCATTACCCGGTATGCCGACATGTCCTGGACACCATCTAAAACTGTTAAAATAGCTTGTATCAGACCAAGTCGTAATCATCACGTGAAGGTTAAGATTAGTATACTAGGCAAGCATCGCGAGACATTAGATTTTGTAATAATTAGAGACTATCCTTTAGTAATGAAGTTGCTAGACAACAATCGAATTGCTGCACTAATGTTTAACAAAAACCATGATATCCAAAAGACGTCTCTACGTTGTAGATACGGGGTTTACAGCGTGAATATATTTTATAGGGGTGATAATAATAATAATTATTCATTATCCTGATTTGACTCCTTGAGGCCCATGCAGGTCTTATCAGAAGATATGTACATTAAGTAGGATGACTCAATTTGACGATTATAACAGTCACACTCAGATTTCATTTGCAGATACCACTCGAGGTTAACCCTTACGGCGTAAAACCTCTTCCGTGCATACCCACCACAGAGAAAAGCGTGAAAAACCTATAGCTAACCGATTATGCTTTAATCATCCCACAAGTACAATATCACCGCGAGAGTGTGTAGTGTGTAGTTCTTACTGGATTCACACCAGCTTTCTCATGTCTCGAATGGGGAATGTGTTCAAGCTACCCAATATCTACTTGGGCGAACGACCCGGACGGTACACCACTGCATCATCCAACCATAATATGTACAATAGATACCAATTCTATAGCATTTATACAATAGATTAGGAATCAAAAACGAAATCTAATCCCAACAGAACGACATTCAAACAACTTACTAGAGTACTCTCGTAACTTTGAGTGAACTAACAGACTTTTAGTTTATGACCTTTATCATGCCAATAAGTTAGTAAAAATAATACCTCGACTATTCTACTCAATATCCGTATAATATCTCGTAGGATTTGTTTCCTGCAGTATTTTGAACAAAATATTCAGTAAAACTATTTTCAGCCGAAATTCGTAAAATCCTACTAGTTCAACCCCTCCCTGCGATAGGATTAAATTTAAAAAAAAAGGGATATCTCGCTTGTAATTTTATAGTGTAAACCATTTGCATGTCATCAGTCTTCGCTCTCATCGAATTAGAAATTGTCTTCATGAGGCCCGAACTCCGTAGCAGTTGATGTGGTACGGATAAGTTGGGCTGGCATGCACTGATCCATGCCATATTCGTCAGCCTTTTCAGTAGCGAGTTGGGTAACCGTCCAAGATTCAAACCAGAGAAATTGGCATCATTCATATCCTCAACGAAAATAAGATCAATAGCTTCACTATCAGCGATGGCTAGAGCATGAATTTTAAAATATCCAACATATTATCAATTTGAGGGAAGATTCTGTTATAATCATCAGTCAAGTGTAATAGATGACCATCGTCTTTCATAACCGTTAGTGACCAGTCAGCGCCTTCAACACGAATCCATAATTAACGCGTCACACACAGTAGGAAATTTCAGTTTTGCACAAGTATTGATGATAAGGATGAGCAAATACTTATTTAAGCATACAATCATGTCGGTACCTGATACTCGTTGAATTAACCGTTGTCACTCATCCGCAGTGATACAATTCTGCTTGGACCCTAACAAACAGAGATAATTTTTCTATGTTGATTGTAAGAAATTACTAATGTGAGTCAATGGAAGCTTGATGTTCTGTCACTGGGCTCCACAGAAATTCTCCATGCCCAATCCAGATTTTTAGCCATAGGCGCGCAATGATATGCATCGCGCCTTTGATGCCCAGTTGCTCGGAAACGTTTCCACACGCCATCACAGTGGGCCGCCACGTGTGTGATTGTGAAGTGTCTGACGAATCTTGGCATACTTATTGGGTGCTGGGATATCCGATGTGCGCACATGTCTGGATTAGAATAATCAGGGAGCAGGTGGCTCAGTGATGCGTCGTTAGGGACGCTACCAATTCGAGAGAATTTCTTGGGCACCTACCCCACTAATGAAAAATCGTTGCTCGTTCGGGCATGGCAAAACACAAACAAGTAAACACGTAGCTATTGTGTAAAAGATGACGACAGTTTATTTCGACAAAGTCCTTGGAAAATCTCTTTGGTCGATACTCAACCACACGAGATTGCGTTGTGTAAGTAAACCTGCATCGTTTTAAATATTTGCGAATCAAATAAAGAACTTAGTTGAGTACTATTAATGGAGTCCCTCAATCGGTACGTGGAACACTGATACTCTTAAGTGACCAAATGAGCGAAATTCTGGTTATTGGTTTTGAAAAAGGTGGGACATGAAGCTTTCTCATCCGCTACATAGAAAGCTCTACGAATGAACAAGTAAGCCCAGAAATGTAAATTTCCATCACAATGATTTACGCTTGAAAAGGCAAAACATCTTTACAGCCAAGATTTGGTGCAGAATGATGAGAGCCTATTTGAGTGACTCAAGATTTTCTATTGTTATTTATTTTCGCTGACTTATTCTCACTTGGTAAAAGGAGCACAAGTCTGGGTGAATAATGCTGGAAAGATTCCACCAAGTACATTCAACGAAATGGGTTCCAAGTCAGGTAGAATAATCTAAAACCTTAGGCTATCGAAAAAATATTTTATCTCAATATGCCGGTCCTGTCGGAGGCTCAAAATAACTTGCAGCTAATACGCTACACATCAGACAGTAGGCTTCGCAAAAGAATTTCCTGTGACCTCTTAGTGACGTGTGACGTTCAACTCGAATTACTTCAGGCTGCCCTTAAATCTAAGACCTGATACTACCTGATCAAAACATATCCCTGCATTTGATACGTACAACACCAAGTAAAATTTGTAGCCAAATGAAGGCTTGTGGAGATATTACCGTTAGATAGAAGCCGTGAAGAAGGGGTAAGATAGAGTACATTACCCGAAATGTAGATACTCTTAGCCTGTAAGTAGAAAAATGAGTGTATCCGAGTCTAGTCATAGACCCAATGTAGCAAAAAATGCCAAAAAATACCTTATGAAATCCCACCGAACAAATCAGGGTTAATTTTAAAAAATATCAATTTTCTACTAGTGGAGAACATGTCATCCAAATTCTCGTGTGGGACAAGATAGAAACCAGGGATCTTATTGTTTTGCCTGGGCAGAACACGACCATCTGAAAATTTCTTATTGCAGTGTTACATCGAAACTAACATCCCAAGAGTTATCCAAACCATCTCTTCTACACTACTTTCTCTGGGCAATAAGTCTCTAATTATGTTTGACGTACGTAAGAGCTCTGCAGCCAACAAATCCCAGTCTGGGCCATGCTTACTATCATGGTTGTTGAGATCTAAGTTATTTGGAAAATAAAGTACAGAAGATTCGCCTAGCCATGACGTCTCAGATGGTACCTTACTCCAATACTCTCACCCGTTGCTACCGTTCACAACCCATCATCCCTGAGCGGGATACCTATTATCGCATTCAACTACCTTCCTACTCACAAATATTTTACTATCCACCCTCTGTGGACAAGATCGACTCATTTCTACCATGGAGTCATCTGAGCACCTTGATCGCGATATTCTCCCGGGCTTTTTCAAGCCTCTTCAATATGACATTTCACTTTTCAATCTGGAATTTGGTGGAGATTTTAACTATGAGGGAATCGTCCGCATCGTCTCCCGGGTTGAAAAGAAAACGAGGGAACTTACCTTGAATGCTTACCAACTTACTCTCTGCAGTGCAGAGATCTTCCCTGACCCAGCGAGTTCATCAAAATTCTTAGTGCCTCAAAAAATTTCATATGATGTACCTAGTCAAAGGGTCAAGATTATTTACGAGGAAGAAATACCCGTTTCAGCAGAAGCGGTCATCATCATCAAATTCCAAGGCACCATCAATTATTGCATGACTGGCTTTTATCGGTCGAAATATAAGCCAGTAACTATACCAGCTGCATCGCTACCTCGAGATGGTGACTACACATTCATGTTTTCAACTCAATTTGAAAGTTGTGATGCGCGTCGGGCTTTTCCTTGCTTTGATGAGCCTAATCTCAAGGCAACCTTTGATCTACAACTTGAAATACCAGAAGATCTGGTGGCTCTTAGCAATATGCCTGTAAAATACGTTTGCAAAGTTAAACAGGGGCTTCAGACTGTGACTTTCGAAACAACTCCCATCATGAGCACATACCTTCTTGCATGGGCCATTGGAGACTTCGAATATATTGAAGCCTTTACAAAGCGAAAATATGAGAATAAGTTGCTTCCAGTGCGAATTTATACCACACGTGGTATAAAATACCAGGGTCAATTCGCTCTTGAACACGCCCCTCAGATTGTGGACTATTTTTCGGAAATTTTTGGCATCGACTATCCTTTACCAAAGTGTGATTTACTTGCCGTTCATGAATTTGTGAGAATCTTTCCGTTATTACTTTACCAAAATTTACCCCAGAATGTGGCTCGAATAGCCAATAGAAACTGTTTTAGACTAGGCAGAAAGTATATCATTGATTTTGACAACAGGAGTGCTGACTATGCCCTTATTTAGTCACTTGGAGCGTAAGATGATCATCCAAGATCTTCCCGAGTTTCTCAAGTAACGTGCAAATCAACTGACTTTTTAAAGTATGGAAAACTGGGGCTTGATTACGTACAGAACGACAGCTTTGCTTTTCGATGACCAAGTTTCGGATGTCAGATACAAAAAAAGGATTGCTTATGTTGTGGCACATGAACTAGCACATCACTGGTTCGGAAACCTCGTAACAATGGACTGGTGGAATGAGCTATGGCTAAATGAAGGCTTTGCAACTTGGGTAGGTTGGTTAGCTACTGACTATTTACATCCAGAATGGGATGTCTGGCCTCAATTTGTGGCAGAGGGTATGCAAACTGCATTCACACTCGACTCACTAAGGAGTTCCCATCCAATTGAGGTTCCTGTAAAAGATGCTCTAGACGTTGATCAAATTTTCGACTCCATCAGCTATCTCAAAGGTAGCTCAGTCATTCGTATGCTGGCCACTTATCTCGGTCAAGATATTTTCTTGGAAGGTATTAGTATTTATCTCAAAGCTCATGCATATGGAAATGCAAAGACAGCAGACTTGTGGCGTTCTCTGAGCCAAATATCGGGCAAACAAATTTCGCGCATGATGGATTTCTGGATAAAACGCATCGGGTTTCCTATCCTTTCTATTGTCGAAAAGCCTGGTCAAATCATCGTAAGGCAAAATCGCTATCTTTCTATAGGTAATCTACTCCCTGAAGAAAACAATACGCTATGGTGGGTGCCTTTGGGTCTTGAATCCAAGGATTGTACCACGGTAATCCTGACCACCAAAGAGGCAACGTTTGATGGGATCGATGATACGTTCTACCATATCAACCAAAATACCGCTGCCTTTTTTAGAACGATTTACCCACCTTCAAGACTCATCAAACTCGGTAAACAGATAGATCAACTCAGCTTATCTGATAAGATTGGCAAGTATCCATTTTACTCATAACTAGAATTTTTCTCATTGTAACTATAGGTATGGTTGGCGATGCTGGCGCCCTTGCGTTCTCTGGTGAAGCCTCAACGTCAGGCCTTTTGACCTTTATTGAGGGATTTCAGTCTGAGTCAAGTTTCTTTTTGTGGTCACAGATCCTTGATTCACTCAGTATAGTAAAATTAGCCTTCCATGTGAATAAATCTATATCCAAGGGTCTAAAATTATTCATCTTGAAGCTAATCTCTCCTGCCTTGGAAAAAGTTGGATGGGAGCCCCTTCCAGATGAAGACATTTCAACCACTCAATTACGTTCTTTACTTATCCTAAATGCTGGATTAAATGGCTTCTACCCGTAATTAACCCCTCTTTTAGCTCAAGACTCAATATTCATTAATTATTTTACAGTATAATACTCGAAGCAAAACGCCGGTTTGAGCTCTACATGACCGGTAAAGATAGGAAAGCTATTCACCAAAATCTTCGCTCTGCAATCTTCGGAATTGCCATACGAAAGGGTGGAGTAGCTGAATACCGAGCTCTCAAAAGTGAATGGCGTACTACAGCTTCGGTCGACGGTAGAGAGATCGCCTTATGCGCCCTTGGACAGGCGCGATATCCAGAATTACATCAGGATTACCTCGACTTTCTTTCTACCGAAGTAGCTACCCAAGATGTTCACACGGGTGCGAAAGCCATGGCTATTAACTCGACGTCTCGCATGGCTCTTTGGGAATACATTAAAGACCATTTTGATGAAATTCGAGAAACTTTCGGCTACAATAATACTGTTCTAAGTAGATTCTTACGGTTGAGTCTTGATAAGTTTAACGATCGAAATACGGAAAAAGATATTCGAGCATTTTTTGCGAATAAAGACAATAGAGGCTACGACCGAACATTAGCAATTATTAGTGACACCATTTTAGGGCGCGTTGCCTACCAAGAAAGGGATATGAGGCGATTAAAGGAATGGTTGAAGTTACATGGACATATACTGGATTGAGATGCACATTGGAGAATGCTTATAAACCATCTCCATATGATAGGTCGATTAATTATGATTGAAAGCTATTTGGCGTCTATTACGATTAGAAACTCTATAGATGATTGGTAAGCTTTTTCGAAGAAGCCGCTTAATATAGCACGTGAAATACTGCATTCCATGTTTCTACAATAGTTCAAATCCATCTTTGCAATTAATGGGAGATGGGTTAGACTGAAAATTATATCTTGTTATAATACGAAGAATAATGCGGTTTCCTGTAGCTTTGAATGGTAAGCTTTCATACCATTGAAATCAACCCGACAAACTAGAATTATCTTCCAATCCCTTGCTAATCAAGGGTGAGAACGTAAGCTTTCGTATATACACGTTTATTCGAAAGATATATTATCGACAGCTGCTAGACGGTGATGGACTTCTGCTGCATATCAAGATCTCAAATAACTCTTGTATTCCATACAATTTTGACCTTCAAACTATTAAGAGGTACTGTCCTAATCCTTGCCTTTTTGAGCACTACTTTACCTTGAATCCAGAACTTGTGATAGTTTATTGCTGCGCTCTTTACTCACTGGGACTAAATATACTGAACGCACTTTACTGGTTTCCCGAGGAGCTCACTCCCCAAATAAGATGGAATATATCATCTGGTAGTAAAGAGTCTACCGAGGTTTCTTTGATTTCTAGACGTGACTGTTATTCGGGCTAAGTAGAACACCTAGGCGCAACATGTAAGATGTGGTAAGAGCTCTTGGGACGGGGAAGACGATGAAAATTCAACACTTGCTAGCGGTATCTCTTTCGAGTCTCCAGCGCACGCTATAGACTCGAATTTGGCTCACAGACCCCTTCAATTTTAAGCCGGGAAGCGTCCCTGTCCCGTCACTGACTATGATCTCGGGAAAAGGTTCATTTTTGGGCAGTATGAGTTGTACTATGTAATTGCAGTATTCAGGTTGTCGTTAGAACACTGAAAGGGGTCTGACCTAGATCATTGGTGAGGCGCTTGGAGTAGAGGAAGAAAGGGGAGATGGAGAAGAGAGAGAAAACATTATATGTATTTCGAGATACCAATTAATTGACCTTATCACTGACTTCGTGACGGCACCTAATTTGTATTACTTCGTGTTTTGCCAATATACGAGGACAATCAAGCTATGCATAGGAACTTAACCATCCGTCCAGTCACTCGTCAACTACTTATCTTCAACATTGACATACTATATTTAAATTTCGGGTAATCTGTTCGTCACATCCCAAGTTCCCTCTTCATACTTCTAGCACGAGCTCTTTCTGGAGCTCTCTGGCCGTTGAACATTTCGACGAAAAAAAGAATTAATTGTTTGCACGGTGCCGAGTCATACTATGTAGAATTAGGTGATGCTATTATGACTCTGTTGGAATAGCATCTCTAGCTTGTTTTACTTGGAGTTGGTGGTTCTTGGTTTACATGCAAACGATTTCCTTCGTTGTGGATTTCGTCATTCGGATAATACTTTATCCGAACGCAAAATAGTTAATATCTTGTAGCATCATTGTAACCTAGATAACGAATGAACCATGAATGCGCATTTTTTCTGAACAATAGTTCGAAATACTTACACAAGTACTCTCATAACTTTAAGTGAACTAGTAGACTTTTAGTGTATGACCTTTGTCATACCAACAGACCCTCTATGCGGCTACATCCAGAAGGTGAAGTATTGTCAAAGTTCTCATTTTACCAGATACCCAGGCGAAATTTGTAGCCCTTTCAACCAAAAATCATCCTCATGCATGCTTGATACGAGCGTCTCTCGTGCTATGGCCAAGAAGTCGATGCAAGAGTCAGGTAGGTACTGTTACAGGCTAGTGCCTTGTTTAGTTATAACTGGAGTTTATCTGGTTCATTTATCGAGAAGTCTTAGAGTACATGGCTTGGCTGGATTAAGGAGTTGTGTAAAGGATAACTTCTGCATAAATTCATACGCGACGCGCGGTATCGAGTAGATATGCATGTAGTCTTCGTAGTACTTCTTTCTTTATACAGAATATAAATTAATTCACGACACACATTCATGCGAATAGCTAATGTGATTAGTCCCTTCACAGGTACCGAGACACTGTATAATCTGCGGGAATGAAGACCATAGCGCGGAATAGGATAGAATTGAAGCCCCTATTGAGTGTATGATTACGAAGAGCTGCTAGTGCTAACTTACGAGCCGTAAGAGTCGATATGTTCTGAGAAATACTGATATTCATGCCCTGATCCTGGCATAAAAGCTTGGGTAGCTTTGCAAGCAATCCATGGCTGTAAAACTTGATCACATATCTGTTTTTTATCGTACTTGTCGTCCTTTCTCAGTATATAAATCAATCGGATGTGTAAGCGCTTTCTGCCCAGAGACCAAGGTTATATATGCAACGAGTTGTCTACCCTCTTCAAAGCCTTTCTTGCTCCAATCTTCACAAGTCCTCATTCGGTCATAAATTGAGAGAGGCGTGTTGCCTTTCAATATCTCTCATCTCCAGCCAACAAAACTTAAGCCATTGAAGGGTGTATAGCAGCCAGGAAAACCTGCGAAACCCACATGGTGCAGGAGTCTCCTAATACCGACATCAGGACTAAACCTGAAGACATAGCTTTCCTTCCGAGGCGATTGAAGAAGCTGACTAACCCAACGACACGGACTTGTGTGCACCAAATATAATAACTCACTACTTTTCGTCATTTGTGACCTAGGAAAAACCCGAGGTTATGTTGAAATGCCAGAAAATTGTTGACAGAGAATGTGTACCGGAAGGTAGATTATTCAAACTACTTTTTGTTGTCTTGGGTAGTGAATAAGGCCGTAGACTCATTGGAAATAGAGGACCTCGTAGCTAGTTCTAGAATTAATCTTTGCTCTGCAAACTCTACGATGAGAGATGTTAGTTTATTGAGTCTTCGCTTCTGCCATCATATAAGATTGTTCTTGCTGTCGCTCATCCGCTTCATCCTACTTTTTCTAACCTCTACACACACGCTATCTCTCGCAATTTACTCCGAAAACGGCTGTATCACCGTGTACATGCCGCAATATTCGGACAGTATTTTACACCTAGTTGAAAGATAGCACCGCTAGCGGTTATTGGGTTTCTATCCCTCCTTGTGAGTTATAGAGTCTAAAAGATTTAATCAATTGGATTCCATTAATAAATTGTAATACGATGATTAGTTGTAGGGCGATATCGTTGGAGCTTTTGAACTAGCCGGAATTTCAATGCAAATGTCTTCTGATGACTTCTAATTTTCATCTATGGAGGCGTCATGAGAAATATTACAAATATCAGCCTGGCTCTGCTTGTTACATTCTGGCCAAAATTGTAAAGGCTTTGATCGTGATTAAAAGATAGTCGGATGGTCAAGTCTCGCCGTTGTTAATGGGCCATGTTTCCCGTCGAATAAAAGTTTGCTATAAACCAGCACGCTGTTCGTGCCGATTACAAATGCTCAAATCATTGTCTTGTCACCTGATTGTGTTGCGGTTTGTATATCTGGAACCTCAGGTTGGAGCTTTTCGCTTGTGAGTAATGGCCATTTCTTCGCATCAGGTTTAAAAAGCGTATGCAGCTATGTACGGATAATGGCTTTTTTTTTGCATCAGATTTTAGTTGCGTATGCAGCTATCTAGCTATGACACAGTATCAGAGAAAAGTACAGAATAGATGATTTAACGTAAAGGAAGAGCACTCATGCCTCAGATTTCATTTGCAAGTACCACTGCAAAGTTATGGTGGCTTTTTCTTCACCCCGGGTCAACCCTCATCCGTGAATACCCACCCAGGGGAACGTCTCAAAAACCCTGAGTTACCCAGACATGCCTCCGTCATCCATCAACTTTTCTCCGCGCGAAATGTAATCTGAGATGTCTCCTTCCCAAGTGGAGTAGGTGCCCATGCTACTCAAACCATACCAGAGAACACCACCAGGAGGCGGACCACAACACCTTCCATCGTTGGCTTGTGTTTATAGTGTCAGCTGCACTCTCGCAAGCGAAGTCTTAGCGCGCACAAAGCTCAATTCGTAAAACTCCAGCCAAAATTCGAAATTTCACGCCCGTCGAAAACGTATTCCTCTTCTGCATCATCTTGTAAACTTGTCCTGATCCCTCTCATATCCATCCCAAAGAGCTATCTCTCAGATTTGTGCTCCACGCTTTGCTTCTTCCGTCGGTTATAAATATCGGCGTGGGCATGTATTTGGTGACCGGCTGAGGCCAGAGAATAGTCGACGAGAGGCGTGGTCACTGGAACGAGGATTTACTAGGTCGTACTTGTACACTTGATGAGGCTTAGGTAGGAATCGATTTCGTTGGGAGTGAAAGATTGATATTGTGGAGTAAATTGAATCATTGCCTCGTGGGCCAACTTCTTTGATATTGCGAAATTTGACTGAACTTGGCTCTGGGAGATTATTTCACTCTCAGGTTCGTAGAGGACACCGCGTACAGGTGCTCAGTCTTGCCCTCCACGGATAATGGCTGTTGGGACGTAAGCAAGGGACAGAATGGCGTTAACGGCTTGGCATATTGACGCGTATTATGGAAACGATTGTAAAAATAGTAGACAGGACTGAAAAACAAATAAAATCAGGCGATCCTTTCCACTGACTAGTAATGCTATCAAGCCCATTCTAATTTACTTGATAGATTGTCCCTGTAAATATATCTATTTAATTTAGCAAACGGAAGAGTTAACCAAAGGTTGATACTACCCGAAGATCATTAGCATCCTTTACACGCACGTGCAATGATAAGTAAGGCTGAAGTGAAACCACAGATCTATGGGCTTATCTGTGTATGGAGGAATGTAGTCGAAAGGTGCCCATTGTTATCCTAAGCGAGAGTAGTATCGCCAATCACAGACTCTGATTCCAGTCCGTGTCTGCTTGGGTAACTGATGGATTTGTGGAGAACCCCGTGCACTATAAATCCCATACTTTCCGGGGCCGTCTAATGGGTACGTCGTGGCAGGGGTAGCTACAGAAGTCGCCACGTCCCCGTTGCACAGACTTTGGGACGAGGGTCAAAGCATTAGGAAGGTTTACTACTATTGTATTTCAAAATGCTGAGAACAGCCTTGTCGAAATCCGGCGAGGATCACACTAGTCGAAAGCAACCATCAGCAAAATAATGGATAGCCCTTCTTCCTCCTTATTTCTCATTTGAATTATGTCAATGTGAGTGGTTGTTGATGACGAAACTTATATCTGACTCATCTATGCAGGAACACAAGATTTTCATGATTTGACAAGACATAGAAACTGGATAAAGATGTAATTGATGAAAGTACCGAAACGCTCGTAAAAAGTATAACAATATTACATGTGACATTATAATCATTTGCTTGAGCAGGCCGCATAAAGATATTGAACCTTTGGGATGTTGAAAAAATAGTGATTTGCGTCCGAGAACGATCACGAATAACAGAATAGAATTGCTTAGGGGATAAGTAGCTTTTCTTGGAGTGCAAGATAGCGCTACCAAAATAGCGAGAATCCACACTGGAAACAGTACCAAGTAAAAGGGCACTGTTGGGAGAGAATGGATGGATGTAATCTTACCGATTCCTATCCGTGATGGGATATTACGCCGAGCAAAATTAGAACAGAATGACAAAAGTAATTCTGAAAGTATATATCGAAGGCAAACTGTGAAGAGAAAGCTGACCATGTGCAGGATGATTATTCAGAGGAATTTTCCTTGATAGTTTTTTAGTTTTCAATCATGCAAATTTCTGGCCAAATAAAGCCAACCTTGGTGGTAGAAGATCTCCGGGAGCATGCATCCGTGTCAACCTCCTGGGTATAGGGCTATAGCCTGATACGATAAATAATTCAATTGCTTGGGAGATGACGTGCTATGTTAGAGGTCTGAGAACTCGCTTGAGATGATAAAAGTCCGAGACAAACCTGCTAAATCAGCGAAAGGCCTGAGCCAGATATTGCTGTAGAAAGCAAGTTGAGACAGAATCGCAGCTTAGATGGTAAGTCTGATCAGAATATGACTTATTTCTTTTTGGTAGTTTCCTTTCTAATCAGATTTACTTTTGCTAATAACCATCTTCGTTGATGATAATCATGATGACTTGACTTGTCTATGAAACAGCATTCTGACACTATCTGGTAGAGGGTAGTCCTTTGTCCATGATTATATATACAAGAATATAGTATAGTTTTGACATGGTACTTTCGTGTCGTGGATTTATTCCTTGATATTGCTCAAAGAGTCTGCCTAAATTAAAAGACGCAGCAGAATTCTTGCGACCTGAAAATGACTCATTCTTCTTTCCTATCTTCGCGGCAAAAAATTTGTATGAAAGTCTTTCCTACTCGAGTGGCTTAGTTGCGTAGATTACTAAGAACCAACTTTAGTAAATCAGGCACATATTTCATACAATTATTCAAATTTTGACCGTATTTATAGTATCGGCTTCCCTCTCAAAATCGGCTGCATGGCTTGCATGGTGCCCCCTCCCCCCCCGGTGATCCCAAACATTGGAACCTGTTTCTGGGAATCGAGTCTCCGCCTCTTCAGATGCCACAACAATTCTTAGCTTGTTCCTATCCGTATATCATCTAGACTCATATGCCTTTCCTTGAGGCCTGTCTCCCCAAATTAATGCGCATGGAACTGAGTCCTCCTGTGAGTGCCCATAGAGTTGAAGGCGTATGCTTGGAAGACTACGTGTCGATGAAGGGTGAGGTAATTGAAAGTAAGCTACAGTAGGTCGTATATGTTAATGAGACAAGGCTTCAATTGAAAATTAGCAAGCTGAAAGCGAATAATTGACGTGATTAGAAATCGTGAATGATTGCCTCTCGGCCAAAATCCTCTGTTGTGCAGAACTTTGGTGAAGATTGCTTTCATATAATACCATACACGCACGTTCTTAGAGCGAAACTTTGAGAGCTTTTCAGTTTTTGTTCTCCCCCTCGCTAATATCAGATATTTCGGTGATGTAACCTCTCTGAGATTTGTCTTGCTAATTATTTCGGAATATTCCTAACATTCCCAGCATGTCTCTCTCGCACAAGTACCATGGTATAATTTATAATCTCGAAATTGAAATCAAAAATGAAAGGGAATCCAATCTGAGCGTAACCTTCGGTTAGCTACTGCGTTCGTAGACCCCGAGTTACGTACGACTAAATTGTCAAGGACGAGACCGGAAGACTCTGATAACAATAAAATTCTATACGTTTTCAGGTGACGGGCTAGCGGATTCTTGACCTCAGCCCAAAATTGTTGACAGTTTTACATTGGATCTACTACTTAGCTCAGCACACACCGCAAGACCGTTCATATCATCATATCCTATAAATAGAGAGATATTTAATGACATCTCATATTAACTCTAGCAAATACCAGCCCACATTGTTACATACGCATTCTATAATTTAAGTACTATATTTTGATCACATTTGGCTTGTGCATGATAGAGTGAAGGAGCGTATCAATCACGGTACCAAACATGGCGTACAGCTGCTTCCCGACAATCTAGGCAAATTATGAGTGCCTAAGGCTCCAACTATCGAGTTGGCTTCGTAATATCTGCCCTACAGCTTAATTATTGCTTCTCGAGACTCTTGGACGGAGGCTGATACCGACAAGCCTGAATAGGGTGAGAGAAATTACGTAGTCTACAAGAGGACGAGATGAATTCCGAAGAAAGCATGAATATCAGCTCACCATTGTTTTTTCTTCAGGGTCTAGGGCTCTTCACATGAGGAAAGCATCAAAATAACCCGCACTAAATTTTGGGTGCATTCCAGTCCCGTAACCCGTAAAAGAGAGCTTGGACACACAAAGCCGATGCATCATGTGACAAATATGTCAACTGCCCCTGTCCCCTTAAGCATTAGCTACTCGGGTAGTATGTTCGTACCAGAACAACATCTCGACAACTTGGCTTCTAATTCAACCGTCTTCACCACGTACCCAAACATCCTGCAACCCATCCTCTGATATTCATCACTCCAAGTCACTTGATTAAAATAGGCACCTGTCAATATGAATCCCGAGTAGTACGTTACTTCCTTGCGCCCAGGACACTCAGATATCCACAAATATTGCGACTAGCTCGTACCTTTATGATGACTGACTGTAGCGCCATAGTGTACCTCTAGTCTAAATTCGCTCCCACCAGTAGCCACTAAGGGCTATTGAAACCTTTGAGCTCACAAACTTATTACTCACGACTATGTTAACAGATACGACTACCTCTTCAAGCTACTTCTCATCGGAGATTCTGGTGTGGGAAAGTCTTGTTTGCTCTTACGATTTGCCGATGACACATATACCGAAAGTTACATCTCGACCATCGGCGTAGACTTTGTACGTTGAGACTTTGAGATGCTCAAGCTAGAGTTGACTTCAATATAGAAAATTCGAACTATCGAGCTAGATGGCAAAACAGTGAAGTTACAAATCGTAAGAACCCTATTTCCGTACGAACCTGTAAATCACATGTTGACTCCGTTTCAGTGGGATACTGCGGGGCAAGAAAGATTTCGAACCATCACTTCATCATATTACAGAGGTGCACACGGCATCTGTGTCGTATACGATGTCACAGATATGGATTCATTCAATAATGTTAAGCAATGGCTCCAGGAAATTGACAGATACGCTACAGAAGGGGTCAACAAACTCCTTGTAGGCAACAAAAGTGATATGTCGGATAAGAAAGTCGTCGAGTACACAGTTGCGAAGGTACGTGGCTCCTATGACCCACTACCATAAGCTGCTGGCGCGATGACAAAAATCATCAAGTAATTATTCATATTTAATCCTAACACGTAATGTAGGAATTTGCCGACAGTCTCGGGATTCCATTCTTGGAAACATCGGCCAAAAATGCCAGTAATGTTGAACAAGCCTTTTTAACCATGGCTCGTCAAATCAAGGAGAGGATGGGGACAACTACAGCAAACAACAAACCAACAGTACAGGTCGGACAGGGTCAGGGAGTTCAATCAAGCACTAACAACGGCTGTTGTTAAACTATTTTTACTACGCTTAAATACTCGGTTGCTATGATTTTCTGCCCCATGAGATTGAATTTGTATTTGGACAGGTAATAGCCTTTCAAACTTATCGGGTTTAACAGTAGCTATGAAGCTCCTCATCACATTCAAAAGATAAATAAATACTTAATAGGTTGATGTGGCATGGGAAGTTGTGTTGTTAGTCATGGCGTGCCAGGGTTTCTGGGATCGGATTTGATCATTTTCTGTTGACTCAATTTTCCTCACATTTTGCACATTGATTTTTTCCGCGTGGTCCTTTTATACACTATGCTCTCGATAGTTTATCATATGAGAATCTCAAGCGGTGACGCATCTATCAGTGCCCATGTAAACCTAGAGTTAATTCCAACGAATTTTCTGTCTCAGCTAAATTAGGCTCTCGCGGCTGAACAAATAAACCAAGTCGATTCAAAGGCAAATAGCGCTCGGGTTCTCTGCTGGGTATCTGCAGACGTTGAACGTACATACTGAAGTTTTAATGCTTTGAGCTGTTACCAAGAGTTTGATTTATGTAAAGCTGGAAAATCTATGATCATACACTCAAGAGAGGCATGAGTTCTGCCAGTGGAGATCCAGGATGTCAACGTCTATGGCATTGAGGCAGGGGTGTGTTATGAAACTAAAGTAGGAAGGTCATCAGGCATTCACGAAAAAGGATGAGGCTGCATAATCGAAGAGCCATTGCCATGAACATGCAAAGTAAGTGTTTTCAATATAATAAAGCATGTTATTGAACGATATCGAGCTTATACTTCATCCTAGAAGTACAATGGTTACCATTTTGCCCGCAGTTTCAGCAATTCTTTAGGTCAAAAATTTCACGTGTGTCAGTTTTTGATTGCGTGGGAACATGTATAATAGTTGAAGGTATAAATGTGGTCTAATTGCACAGAGGACAATTCAGACCAACCTAAAAATCTGCCTGTATATGATCAAGTATAGCGTCTAGCCGCCTAATAGCCTTCGAATTGTAGGCTTTCGGGTTAACACTTTCAGACTGTTCACATGTCGAGCGAGTAAATGATTCGAGCGGAACTGCATCCCCCCAGACCTGATCAATATAGTCTTGCCGCACGTCAGCCCACTGGTAAAGATGGGCCATTAGGTTATCGAACTCGGGAACCAATCTCAAGTGTTCATTGCGTTGCAATTCAGTCTGACTCTGAAGAGTACCATTATCCTTTGATGCTATTGAAAGTGGAAAAGGTTTCACACGCAGGCTCCGGGCACAGCTTTCTTCAGGACTTGTTATGGCATCGTCAAAGAATTCCGAAGTTGTTAGGGTGGTTAGATAGTTGATCACGTCTTGGCCGTCAACTTGTTCTTGTTCGGGAATTCCAAAAATAGAGTAGGTAGCCTCTGTGCAAACAGTGATAGCTTTTTTTTCATCTATGGAATATTGGGCATCTTGAGGTGCAGGAGGCGAGTCATCCGAGGACTTCCGTGCTTTTGATATTCCTAATGAGTCAGATATTCTACTGCATCCAGTGTTCTGCCCCTCATCATGACAAATATCTATGCTGTAGGCTCCCATGCTGTTAGTTGAGCTTGCTCGAAGTATATTTGAGACAATGGTCCTTTTTCATATCAGAAATGTACTAGACATGTATCGATATGGAGGGGTATAGATGGAAAGAGCATATACATTAGTGCTTCAAATTCCTGATAATAAAAATAGGTATAAGAGCCAAGTTAGTGGGCAACAACAGGCTCAAACCGAGAATTTGTATAAGGAACTTGGGTATTGCTCTATTAACCGTCTTAAGTATTTTTCAGACTGAGGGGCAGGCTGGTCCTATTTATAA
This sequence comes from Blumeria graminis f. sp. triticale, assembly GCA_905067625.1. Lineage (NCBI taxonomy): Eukaryota > Fungi > Ascomycota > Leotiomycetes > Helotiales > Erysiphaceae > Blumeria > Blumeria graminis. The sequence goes on from LR898476.1 coordinate 17,175,682, forward strand.
ATTCCCTGCCAGTGGAAGTTGGATGATATTCACAAACTCCACTGTCCTATTTAGAAACTTCCAACCTACTAGGCTACATGCAGTAATGTGCTGTTGTTTGGATGTGATCCGCGCTTACCTAGCAGTGAGAATTCCTGATGCTCGAGACACTACTGGCAGCACAAGGTACTGCTTTCGTCAGGGCAAAGACCCAATAGAAGAATATTGAGACCCATTTTTCTTAGACTCTCTTGGATTTTGCTCCACAGCGCCAGCAGTATTTTTCCAAAAAATGAGCAAGAAAAAAACTAGAATCAGTTAAATGTTAGATCCATGTAATGACAATTGGCAGTAGTGGAGTGTGAAGGAAACGCAGCATGTGCGCGATTGAGGCTACGTCATCCGGAGCCAAGATGGAAGTGATAGGCGGTGCCACTTTGGGCGTTCTCATTATCATGAGCGCAGGCTCAGCGATGATTAGACTAGGTCTTTGCTTGAATTATCCCTGGAAGTGAAAGCCACGAGGGACTGGTGTGATCGTTGTTACATGAGATGATTTTTGTGCACTAACGCCGACAGGTTCATATGCATGGAGTTCGACTTGAGACTTTCACTATTTCAACAATTACTCGGCAAAGATGCTTACACTGAGTCTAAAAATTTAAAAAAGTGTTAAAGACACTCAGCTGATAACGTCAACTACGAAAGAGTCGCCACTCCCACTTTACTTCTCATGGATTGTTATTATCCCTTTTACATGATTATATAATAATTATTCAGCTGTCTAGCCATGACGCATGACCAGTGTCATCATTCCTGAAAATTTTCTGTTATTCCAATATTCTTCTTTAAAACTACTTGTAGAACAAGAGGGAAGTTCTTGGTAGAGGGAAATTTACTATCTTTGAATTGAAAAGTAGAGTGGCAGACAGCTGTTCTGTTCTAATATTTACGTGCTAGGTACATGTCACCTATTGCACTCCTACCGGGGCTTAAGCATGTGTGAGGCCGGGCCGGTTCAGGTTAACTACCATGAAGTACAGATACACCTCGTCCCGCCTAAATGACTGGACCACATCAGACTTCACCTTAGTGTTGAATCATACCAAGCCTGACTGTCCAGAAACCCGCTGTGTAAACAACGTAGCGCAAACTCCTCCTCTCCCTCGGCCGCCAAGTACCTGAGCCCTTGACACCTTCGCGATCTGTAACTTTTTCCTTCCGTTCAATCCCAGCATCTCCTAATCTCATCCAGGGGTCTTTTTCTTCATTGGAGACCTAGCCCAGTCGCCCATCAAGGCCTCCTCAGTTTGTATTCCCTTTTATTCCTTCATGCAGCATCCGTCTATCCTTCAGCCGATCTCGTCATCCCAGAAACTTTGTAGAATATCCACCCCTCCGGCCTTGCCCCGTCGCTGCCGTACCACTAACCGTATAGGTCGAAAATGTGACTGAGAGCTCAAGACCGAGGTACCGGTGCTCCAGCATTTGTCTAACGCTCTAGTTGGTGTGCCGGCGAAATGTCGTACGTATTTCGTCGGTGGCGATTCGTCGCAGGTCGAGTTGTTGGTGCTCTTGGCCGAGGTGAGGACGCATCTAAGGCCGGTATTTCGACCGTATCTTCACAGCGACTGGTAGTTGCGGAGGGTCGGATATGCTCTTGCTTCTTTGATAGCGATTTGGCTTTTGGAGGTATGGGATTGCTCAGGTAGGTGGTGAGATGATTGTTGAGAGGGCCGCGAGATGAGTTTGGCTGAGAATGAATTTCCAGAGAAAAAGAAAATAGGATCTTGAAGATGTCGGTTGTTGTCATACGAACATCAGACAGGTTATAGGCTGTGTGCGGTTCGAATCTGGGGTGTAGATGGTTGATTTCGTTGAGTTTTGCAGTCGTGAAATCTCTGCAAGTCGGATTTTCGACCAAAAATGAGCCAGCTACACTCCTTCCGATCGCAAACTCGACGAAAACTCTCGAATTCAGCCTTTGTCGTGACTGAATCTCGGCTCTGGGAGGATATTTCACTCCCAGGTTCGTAGAAGACACCACTGATAGGTGTTCAGCCTTTGCCCTCCACTCGGATAGCTGGTCGGACTCTTGCAATTTCCAGGTGCTGTGGGGCGCGTCAGAGCGTCGGGTAGTTCGTAAGGAACTGGGCCGACCGGCACGTTTCAAAAGTTACATGCTATGCACTGGCACGACGTTAAATTTAATCAAATCATAATCCCACACTTTGATCGATCAACACCTAACACATCGCATCACCCATTACCCTTATTTACAATAATCTTCAATCGGTGCAATGGCCCCAGCTGTTGCATTGTCATCGACAACGCCCTCCAATCCAGGAGGGCAACTTCACCCAAGCCTGCTTGGCATTGTGAATACAATGCACAAAGCAGAACAACAACGGAAAGAAAGAATGGATATAGCCCAGGAATTTCTAGAACTAATCGACTCCTGGGCTAAGAGCAAAGGAGAGAAACAAGCAGCAGCAGTTGTCGCGACTCTGCTGGAAAACATCACGCCTGTTATCACTGCCTTCGCAGTAGATCAGGTAGAAGCATCTAACTTTCCAAGTAAGAAGCCCCCCACCATGGCAAGCACTCCAAAACCAGTCGCGCCTAGGAAAAATACAGCTGTTGAGGATCACAGCCACGCTCTACCCCCAAAGCCTCAAGACACCAGCTCGCCCTGGGTGACAGTAGCCCATAAAGCAGCCAAGCTACCGACACCACCAAATGTGCAAGTTCCGCGAAGGCCTGCTCCATCAAGCCACCCGAAACCACAGACAACCCAAAAGGAGGATAAACGCCTGTTCCTTCGATTGGGGAGAGATCACCACTGGCACAAGCTCTCGCCAGTTACGATCAAGAAAATAATAACCGACAAGGCTGGGATAGCAGCCTCAGCTATCACCTCCATGTACCCAGTCAGGTCGGGGATCGCTCTCGAATGCGCATCAGATGCATTGAGAGATACAATCATGAGGATTGCACCTTCTCTACAGGAAGACAACACCGTGATTGAGGAAGCGTCCAAATGGACATCATTGATCGTACCTCATGTGCCATTGTACATCAGGACGCTTGAAGGCAGCATCCCAATCACCAACGATATGGTGAAGAACGAATGTCAGGCTGTATGTGGCGCCACACCAATCCAGGTAAGGCCCACAGAAACAAAGCTTGGACAATACTCAACAAGCTGGATTGTTCATTTCCAACAAAAACCAGCAAACACAAAGTTTCGTCTCTTTGACGAGAGCGGACCAGCAATTCCCTTCTCGCGCCGAAGACCAATCGAGCAATGCCAACGTTGCTGGGGATTCCACACAACGCGTTCCTGTACTCGGAGCCAATGATGTGGGAGATGTGGGGGAACTCATGAGACATCAGAGTGCCAGGCAAAGGTGCCAAAGTGCTCAAATTGCGCGGGACCTCACCACTCAAATGAGGGCAGCTGTATGGCCCGGTCAAGACGACAAAACGGGATAATTCTGCCCCGCACCCCGGCAGAACTTCACATCATCAGAGAACGCGGACATCGTGATAATCACGCTGCTCTAGCGTACTCTGAAAGGAAGGGTAATGCGGTTGAAACCGTCATTGCCCAGGACTCAACAATGTCGTGTTCATGTTAGGAAACCCCTCAACAAAAGCACCAAAAGGCAAGTACAACACCATCCACTTTCACCAAGTGAATGTCGGAATAGGTGGGGAAAACACGTATATAGCATTGCAGCAGGCATGGGATGCCGGTGCACATGTAGTCATGGTACAGGAACCATGGACAAGAAAGAAAGAGGGGGGATTTATAACGAAAAGTCACCCTGGCTACAATAGCCACATACCATTCGGAGGAACAGACATCCGGCCCCGCGCGATAACTTTCACGCTCAAAGGTAGTCATGCGACTCAACTATTTCCACCGTTGTCAGGCCCGACATCTGACTACTGTTTTGTAAAGATGGGCAGCCCAACCTTTGTCAACGTATACCGTGCCCCAGGCACTAGTGGAACCTTGGAGCCCCTAGTACGTTGGGAAATTAGAGGTCTAGTGGTTGTTGGAGGCGATTTCAATTCTGTGTCACAGCATTGGCAACCGCTAGCAACAAATCAGTACGGCAATGGTAACCAGATTATGGAATGGGCAACAGCCCACGACATGGACCTAGTTAGCATTGTTGGAGAGCCAACGCACAGGGACGGGAACGTCCTAGATCTAACATAGAGCAACACGGCCGCTGTAGCATCAGTGTCCAACCGCTACCACTGTACCTCAGATCACTCGACCATCGAAGGTACCATGCTTAACCCTACAGTGTTAGATCTCTCTGGAATTGTTTGGATTAGGTTGTAGTTGGCAATTCCTAATCTAATTGTGTTAGATTGCAGGCTTCTATCTTATGTATTCATGGGTTCGTAATTACGGTTATTATTAAATTAGGAGGCCTTCTATAGCTGTATAACTGTAGAGAAGACAATAGAATTATCACTGTGGAAGGAGGTCAGATAGAATGAGAAGCGATAGCGTGCTATTTACAAAATAGTGACGGACAATAACTACTAAGTACAAATTTTCTCCACACGACTGATCAGCATGAGTAGCGTTATTGACGCGACTCCTAAGCTTGACCTTGACTGGCTCGGCAAGTTCCTACACCAACCAGACATGTGGCTCCTAGTCTGATGTCTTCCAGCACAAAAGGGACGTGATAACATCCGCGATTGTACTGGTGAAGGTATTCAGACTACTAGAGTGTATTCTCTATCTAAGGTTTTACAATACAAAAGATATGTGGTGTGTGTGTCCGAGCGTGGCACGTGAGCGGTGTGTAACCTCATGGAACCTCATTATCCTCCTTCTCTACATAGCTAGTCCTCTAGCTTGCAAAATGAACTAAACAGTAATGATCGTGATAATAAAATAAAAACAAAATGAAGTCCTGAAATTCTCCCACCGTCTCAGAGGCTTCCCACCGCATCAGCGATCCTCCGACGATCCTGCTCCAATAACCTAGCATTAAATCCTCGTATTCCGGGACTTTCAGCATCATAATTGCACCTTCCTTGTGCTCAGAGTGAACCGTCTTCAACCGAAATAGCGAATCTTGATGTGCCGTAAAATGCTTCTTGACCCAATTGTAAGATAAACGTGTACTGAGTTCGTGGCCGTATGCAATGTGCTCAAAAATTGTCTGCAGATCTGTGCGATTTAGATGGTCCAGGCGCTCGATTGTCGGTTCCGACGAATCTTGCGGTTTTCCTGCGTTCACCTCTTCAGCTACACTGTCGTTGGGGACCGATATGGCATTGTTGTCCTGCAGAATAACGTCTTCTTGACCGTCCGTTGGATCTACTATTGGATCATAGCTTTCTAACTGTTGATTCTCTAATTCAGCGGTATCGAATACTGTTTCCAAGGTGATAAAAGCAGAGGGTCGCGAAAGGTAGTCTGCCATAACGTTCGTCTTGCCCGGCCTGGAAAGGATTCTGCAACCGTAATGTTCAATGATGTCGATGAATCTCATGATTCTAGGCGGCTGTTCGGATTTTGTGCGCAACAGCTTCAGTGAATCATGGTCAGTGAGCACGGTAATATCAGCTCCTTCCAGCCAGTATCGCCAGTATCGCCAGTATCGCCAGTGTTGCAAGGCTAGAACGATAGCCAAAAGCTCTCTTTCCTGAGCGCTGTACCGTTGCTGGGTCTCCGTGAACCGCTTTGAGAAGTAGGCTACCGGATGAAGTACACTCTTGCCGTTCGAAGACAATCGTGCTTGATATATGCAACACCCGGCATCGGTTTGAGACGCATCTGATTCGAGAATAGCTGGTAAACTATAGAGATACTTGACGACGACTGGTGTCTGAGTAATGGCGTCCCGAATTAATTTCCAAGCGTCGTATTGTGCCTTTGTGAGCTTGACTTTGGCGTTCTTGACTCCACCAATCAGTGCGTAGAGTGGTCCTGCTTTAGTAGAGAAGTGGTCGATCAGGCGGCGCAGGTAGCCTGCGGCGTTGAGAAAGCTGCGTACTTCCGTAGCAGTCGTGGGAGGTGGTCTACCGCGTATGGCCTCGACTTTTGCCGGGTCTGCCTTGATTCCATCCACGCTGATCTTGAAGCCTAGGAATGTTCCTTCCGTGACGAACCACCTGCATTTAGGGACATTCAGAACAAGTCCGTACTCTTGAAGTCGCTCCAGGACCTTCTTGACTCGCTCCGCAAGCTCTTCTATTGTTTCTCCCCAAATGGCGATGTCATCCAACAGTCCTGCGAGGAACTCTCGTAGCGGACCGAGGACTTCTTCGACGGATGCTTGAAACGTCGCTGGCGCGTTCGTCAGTCCGAAAGGCATCACTAACCATTCATAGATTCCGAAAGGCGTCACAAACGCAGTCTTCTCTCTATCTTCAGGATGCATGAGGATATGCCAAAAGCCGTTCAATAGGTCTAGAAAGCAGTAGTATCTGTGTCCAGCTGCTCTTTCGATCTCTGCATCTGCGTTCGGGAGTGGATGCGCATGCTTCTTCGTCACCTCGTTCAAACGTCAAAAATCACAACAAATACGCCAGACTACTTCCATTTTCTTATCTTCGCATTCCATTTCATCTTCGGAGTACCGTCTGCCTTCTTCTTTGGTGCAAGCAGCGCCTGCGAGCACCAAGAACTCTTGCTCTTCCTGATAATCGAGCCGATGTGGGTTGAACAGAACTCGCGCATTGCTTCCTCCTGAGCTGGTGAGTATCGTCTCGGAGCTTGACGGATTGGAGATGAATCGCCTGTATCAATGTGATGCATGACAGTAGCTTTTTCTGCGGTATTCCTGCTTGCTGGATCAAATACGCCGGGAAGTTGTTCATTCCAAGATGCAATAATGTTATGGTATTTGACGTCAACATTGTCCAGCTGTGCAATAACCTCCTCCGATGTCGACATAACACGCTCCTCCGTAGCGAACGAGATTGTCTTACTCTTGTAAGGTACCAGGACTGGTGTACCCGGGTGAGATTTCAGTTGTACAGCTCCGTCCTCAAGGAATGCCAGACCGATCTTGTGAAAGACTGACTTGCCTAGGGTGAGATCTCCAGGGAATGAATCATCGTCGACTACTCCCATAGACACCTCGTATGGCAGTGACCATCCTTTAGGCAACTTCCACGCGAAGCGTACCACAACGTCTCCATCAATTGTTGGTCCAAAACCTCCAATTCCGCTCAGAGTTGATGGCTTGCGAGAACTGTAGGGTTGGAGCCTGGCTGCTAGTTTCCGTGAGATGTAGCTAGCAGGGCTTCCGTAGTCTAGAAAGGTACTGAATGTGTCCAGGGAAGAACACAAACGTGTGCGAAAGACCTCATGTGGCTGATTTGCTCCCTCTCGAAGAGGTCGATCAAGTGGAGCTTTTGGTATCTGCTCGTCCACTGCCACGTAGTGGACGAACTCCGACCTTCATTCTTCCGCTGCATCAGCCTCCATCGCTGTATAGAGCTGCATCAACGTGTCCTCAACCATGTCTTCGTCTCACTGATCCTCCGGTAAATCTTCTTCGTCGTCTGGCGCACCGGTCACGAATGCCGAGCCACCGCGTCCTTTACTGGTGCTCTTGGGCCGGCCGCGAGTTACTACTTTCCTGAACTGATCCCGAAAGCGTTTCCCAAAGGCCTGGTTGTTGCCTTTGTTCTCATGGAACAGTGTTCCCTTGATTGTGACTGGCTCGGAATGACTACCGCCACCGGATCCTTGATTTGACGACTGCTTGCGTGCCCTGCAGTCTTTGGACATGTGTCCCATCTTGCCACAGTTATAGCATTTTACATCGCCACCGCGAGCTGCATATGCACTCTCTTCCTCTCCCTCACGCGTGGTATGCACCGCACGATTGTCCTTTCTGGGGTCGATGATAGTCAGACCGGTATGTGTGGTCTGGGCATCTGGTTGCACAATCTCCGCCTTTCCGGGCGTCGTAGTTGTGGATTCACTAACCTGCAGTTGGTAGTAGGGTGAGGCTTGTCCTTGTAGAGTGACATTGACGCTCGGCCTGGTGTAGATGTGATCCTCCACCTCGAATCGAGAGATGTTGCCTGCGAGCACTATCACCTCCTCGATGAGTTCTGGGTTAGTTAGGATTGAGATACGTGTGAGTAATTGTGCCCATGCTCGAGGCATGTACATTTTCATGATTTCGTGCAGCATATCACGAACATAGTGGGATTCTTGTGACTGCACTAGCAGAGCATAGGATGCTGCCCGAATCCGCCAGGCGAAGTTAAGATAACTTTCCTCCTTGTACGGGGCCATCCTAGCAAACGTTACCACTGGACGTCTGAGTGTACCGTGCCGTTCCATGCACTCAAATATTGCCTCGAGAGCTTGCGTCCAAGTTGCGTTATTAGTTTCGATGTATCGTGACACAGCCTGGAAATCTCCATCTAGCAATGGGGACAGCTTGGATGCCCAGAGCTGGTAAGGGAACGCTGTATCTCCCTCAGCTTTAGGAAGATTTTTGTATCGATTGCAAGGTGCATCTCCCAAGATCGGTCTAACACCACTCTAATCCTGTACGCATCCTCAGGGATTCTATCGTACAATATACCTAGGGCAATGATTTGCTTTCGAAGTTTTACTTCGGGTCAGATCTCTTGTACGTATTTCTCGCCGAGGTTATGTGGACGAGGAGCTTCTTCTTGGGGGACGTGGTGTATATTAATTTTTCCGTCCGGGAGTCTTGCCTTCGCCTTGATCTCTTGCTGTCTCAAGGCTTCTTGGGCCTGCAGAGAAGGAGGTTCGTAGTCGTACTCAGGTTCAGTATTTTTCCTGGGAGTACGGTTGTTAGAAAGATGATCCAGAGCCTGCTTGATCGATGCAAGGCTGCTACCGAGAGCTTCGAGATTGCTGTCGATATTATCGAGTCTATTGTCAATGTCTTTGAACCTCTTTTCTACAGTGCCCGACATGATAATTTTCGACGACGGTGATGCCGACGAGCCAGTTTCGCCTTCCTTAGCCGTTAGATCGGATGAAAGAGATCTATTGGATGATGAATGGTTTGTAGAAGGATGGGGACGGGATGGATATTCTCGGTCGGGAATGAGGGTAGAATTCAAGAAAAACGAGTTTGAATGTAAAGGGATTTCCTGACAAAAATAATTATTTTTGTGGCTCCTAGTCTGATGTCTTCTAGCACAAAAGGGACGTGATAACATCCGCGACTGTACTGGTAAGGTATTCAGACTACTAGAGCGTATTCTCTAAGGTTTTACAATACAAAAGATATGTGGTGTGTGTGTCCGAGCGTCGCAAGTGAGCGGTGTGTAACCTCATGGAACCTCAGACACACCTTGTCATTTAACAGTTATTGTTAAGGTCTAGCTTCGGTTATCTCACTGATTATCGAGCCGGCAGCATATCAAGAAGGCATGTAGCACAGGTGGAAGTATCGCGCGGTAAACTATATCTGAAGCTGCTATGTATTGTAGTTGCTAAAAGAATACTGCAATTCGGAAACTACAGCTCCATCCCTGAATCATGAGATAAATCAGGCTATGCACGCTAGATATAGAATGGTTAGCGGATATGGTGAATATGGGGGTAAATACGTAGATATATAAAGATATTTTTTTTGAATCATTTAATGTGTATTCAGCTATCTAGCTATGACACATGACCGGTGCTATGTATACATGTGGGATGACTCTTTTGACGTTAGAGACACTCACACTCTGGATTTCATTCGCAAATACCACTATGAGGTATGTTCGCTTACACAAACAGTCGACCCTCCTCCGTTAGTACTCACCAAAGGGAATTTCAAAACATTTGGTTATCCAAGCATGCCTTCGTCATCCATGCATATCAGCGCCGCGATAAAAGTGGTTGTGTTTTGCTGGATTCGAACCAGCGATCTACTGTCTCAAGTGGGATATGTGTCCAAGCTATCCAGACTCTACTTGGCAGATCGGCCAAGACGATGTACCACCGCACCATCCAACCATGGCGGTGTTTATAGTGTCGCCTGCACTCTCGCAACTGAGGTCTTGGCGCGCACAAAGCTCAATTTGTAAAAACTCCTTTCCAAAATTCAAAATTCCACGCCCGTCGAGACCATATCCATCTTTCGCATCATCTTGTTAACTTGTCCTGAATTCTCTCACGTCCATCCCAAAGAACTGTCTCCCAGATTTGTGCGCCACGCTTTGCTTCCTCCGTCGAGTATAAATATCGGCGTGGGCGTGTATCTGGCGACCAGCTAAGGCCAAAGAAAATCGAAGAGAAGTGTGGTCATTGGAATGAGGATGTACTAGGTCGTACTTGTAGACTTGATGAGGCTTAGGTAGGAATCGATTTCGTTGGGAGTGAAATATTGATATGGTGGAGTATTTTGAATTATTGCCTCGTGGGCCACCTTGTTCGGTATTGCGAAATTTGACTGAACTTGGCTCTGGGAGAATATTTCACTCCCAGGTTCGTAGAGGACACCGCGTACAGGTGTTCAGTCTTGCCCTCCACCTCAGACTTCACCTATGTGTTGAATCATACCAAGCCTAATCGTCCAGAAACCCGCTGTATACACGCCGTAGCGCGATTTCCTCCTCAGCCGCGGCCACCACGAGCCCGAGCCTTTGACATCCTCATTGACTCCGAAATATAAATGCCATCCAAGATCTCATCTTTGCTCTAGCCTTGCACCTTCATATCGTACCGTCGGGTTGTTTTCGTCATTGGGGACTTGTGTAATCCCCTCGGTGTATCTTCCCTCTTCTTCCTCCTTTGTACACGTCCCGTTTCCATCATGACTTTCCTCATTAGGGCGTGTGTAGGTAGGTGATCGGACGGGTATGGAGGTAGGTCGCAGGTGTAGGATCGATTGAGAAATGCTTCGTCGCAAGTGTAAAAGGAGTTTAAGAGATATCGGATGTTTGAATATGACCCACAGGTAGGCCTAGGCCCATTCGTGAATCGTATGTTGGTGGTGATGACTTTTTGTTCGACGTTGTTCCGGCTGTGAAATCTCTGCCGACTGATTTATCGACCAAAATATCGAGTGCAACTCCTTCAAGTCGAGAATCCATCAACGAAAATTCATCCCACCCATTTTCGTGACTGAATCTCGGCTCTGAGAGAATATTTCACTCCCAGGTTCGTAGAGGACACCACTGACAGGTGTTCAGCCTTCGTCCTCCTAGTAGGGCTAGTGTTAGGCTTGTCTGTAAATTCACTAATCCAAGAAATACTAACAGTCGTCCCTTTGAACAAATGTGAAATCATAAGAGAAAGTGACATCTTCATATCTCTACGAATGTATAAGACAGCCAACTTGAAGTAAATATATGCTCCGATAATCAGATTCCTTTTATCCTGAACTATTTGCTATCCGGTTTTACAAATATGCTAAATTTCAATTCATCAAACTAGTTTCATAACCCTCTTTCGAAGATTCTTGAGTATTTCTGGTCACAGAGATGTCCTCAGAATGGGGGTCCAAAGATAAACCTGATATATCTGACTCATATTGTAGGGTTTGTAATATTGAGTTTGAGTCCTGGGACGGCCTTAAGAGCCACATGTTGAGCAGCGCGGCTCATATCAATTGCTGTGACATTTGCCTTATTGAATTTAATCATTATGGCTCATTCAAGAAACATCGGGAATCAGTACGAGAAGAGCTCCGATTTACTGCATACATTTAACTGATTCAAATCGAGATGCACAACTCCAAGCAAAATCTACATTGCCATGCATGCGATAGAAACTTCACGCGACTCGGAAGCCTGGTAGGTCACCTCGAGCTATCTGAGTGTAAATTGAGGACTAGTGATCAACTAGCTGCGATACGTAACCAGAAAAAGCTAGTGTACCAGAGACAAATCGCGGCTCGCAACTACAAGGACTTTAATCGTAGTGCTGTGTCTGATATTTTTGGCAAGGAGCCATTACCTGTGCTCTACCAGGACAATTCACTCTTCAATATTACAGCCAAGCAGGATCACTCTCTTCCTCTAAACCACGAGCATAATGAGAAACTCACCGGTAGAGATTCCATAGAAAGTGGTGAAATTGAAATAAAACCGCATTTAGTCCAAAAATCTAGTAATATTTTAGATCCGAGCTGTGCTGGATTTCATGCGGAAAAATACTACATAAAATTGTTAAGGAAATACAAATGCCCTCACCATAATTGCCGGTAAGCAATTTAAGTAGAATAGACAAACTAGCTTTAACAGCCAGGCAGCAAGAGTTTTGAAGCGAAATCTTCGTTCATTCAACATATGAGGTCACCGGCTCACATTGACGAAAACCTTCAGTGTGAAAGCTGCCTGCGGTTCTTTGCTACCGCAACTGCTCTTACTCAACACTGTGAGGCAAACACAAACCGATGTATGATTCAGTCATCGCCAAATTACCTTCAATTCGTTGATATGATTACATCGGGAGTCGCTCGTCCTGCTGGGAGGCTTGAAGATAAGACAATTGCATACTCCACGATGCCGCCTGATTTTTAATTTAATTATTTTACACCTAAAACTTTGAATGATTGGCGTTGTTTCAGCCTGAAGTTCTTCAATCTAGTGGCGCATTGTTGATAGGTACGTCATAGTCGAGTAAAAAATGTATTTGATTTTTAACATACACTGAAATCCTTTCCATGTAGGGGAACGAAGTGTTGGAAAATACTCATTGGTATTAAGCGGAAACTCGCTCGAAGAATATAGGCACAACTTCAAAGCAATTTGTGATAGTTAAATCAAATAAAATTTTCTCGTAAATCTGTATTATTTGAATTTGAATTTGATTTCAATTAACCCGATCAGGCACCCTATGGGTCCATGCAGGTGACTATCAGCATTATTTACAAAGGAGGAAACCAATTTGGTGAAAACCCCCTGATCCTGTCTCTTTATGTTCCTATCAATTTATTTGGTTTACCTTCAGGAAGTGCAGTGTACACTGTTCAGCCCGTGTGGATTCCGTCCTCTCCCCTTCCAGATCTATTTACTTTATCCGATATTGCTACCTCGACTTCTCCTGCAAGTCGAAACTGTTTTATCCACCCTTTGTTTAGTATCCACTGTGTAATTCTAGCCATATCTTCTGGGCTGTTCATCATTGCTTCAAATGACCTGTCTCTAGCTTGTCGGAGAAAGCCACATCTCCCATTTGCCCACTGCGGACACGCCAACACCATATGCTTGAATTTTTGCGACGGATATCCACATTAACAGCTTGGCTTTTCTACTCTGGGTACTTTTCTTCTGCTCAGGCAAGAATTGAGTCCGATATGCTCGCTCCTTAGCTGAATGGCGACACTGCTTTGGGCCCTGGTTAGATTACAGTGGATTCTTAAGGGTGTATCTTTGAAGTTCATTTTGGCGCTGCCTGTTTGTTTATCAGTAAATATATTTGCCGCTTTCCAATGTTCTGGATCGGCTGATGCTAGTCGGCCAGGACGGTGTTTCCTGATCTGGCTTGTCCATGAATCCTTCCACTCCTGAAAGGCCGCTATCTTTCCAGCTTCTTTCTGCCTTCTCTTATCCTTTTCCCTTCCGCAAGTTTTTGTCCATTCGGCGATATCTTTACTCCTGGTCAATGCATGCGGAGTTTCTCTCCCGTTTGCGGGCAGCTTTATCTTCTTACATATCGATCGGATTGTCTCTTGAAATGGGAGTTTATCTGATAGTCCGGCGTGCTGGACCCTCCTTTGTTTCAGGTATATCTCTATTGGGAGGACAGACGATTCGTGCTCTAGCACTCTACTGCTAGTAGAATTGTAGGCACCTGCAACAAGCTTTAAGCAATTTCTTTGAATACTTCTGAGGGGTTTCACTATACTTTAAGGTATCTTTCCTGTTGGCCCGGCCTCAGCCCATATCGAGGACCCATACGTAAGGGCCGGTCTCACTATCGAGCTGTATAGCAGCTTGGACTTCACGAATGTCGCTCCCCAAGTTGATTGTGTCAGTCTACTAATTGATTGCACTTGAGTGCAAAATCTATATTATTATTTTTGTTGACGACATTTGAATATTACATCAGCGTTTCTATAGTTTACTGGAATAAATTTCAGACTAATGTATCTGCGCCCCAAGTCATTTTCAATCAAGCTCGCTGATTATCACCCTCAGTAGTATAGGTCCAGACTGAGCAGATTGTGTAAAAATTCAACGAATGTTTAGCCCCTATCAATTGTGTCCCCTACGAACCTCCAGCTCTTGCTACAGAGTCTGCAGAGCCGAGATTGAGCAACAAAGTCCTCACTTCGATGAGGATTCCCAATTGATTTTGCAGTCTCTATCGTCTTCATCTCTCAACACATTCCCCTATCACCACTATCAAAAAGCTATCCACCATTAGATTAGATGGTAGGGACGGAGCCCTTCTCATCACCAACCCTTGATCATAGAGGAAAATCCATCCGATGAGTTTCCGGAGCGTACCCAGCACCCGATACGGAGATGGTGGATTGGATCAAGTCGGCCTCGATTGTTACAAAGAAGGGAGACATAGATGAATATGCGCACCTCATGTAGTCCCGTTGTCTAGGCCTCGCCTGGCTGGGGTAGCAGGTTTTTCGAGACTTTTTCCCGCGCACGCAGTTTCCATTGCTACCATTTTTATCTTTTTTGGGTAGAAGGTTCCGTGGACAAGGTGGAGGAATTCCACGGGTAAACACTGAGCTGAATGGCTAACCATCAAGGAGAATATATCAATGATCTTTCAAGTAACAAAAGAGGATAGGAGCACCTTGCAAGGTGTGGCCTAAGTCACATAGGAGCCCAATGTGATAGTATGTATGTGTTTGTGTCTATTGTACTACTTGAGTCTATGACTGTCTAGCACATTGGGCTCCTATGTGACTTAGGCCACACCTTGCAAGGTGCTCCTATCCTCTTTTGTTACTTGAAAGATCATTGATATATTCTCCTTGATGGTTAGCCATTCAGCTCAGTGTTTACCCGTGGAATTCCTCCACCTTGTCCACGGAACCTTCTACCCAAAAAAGATAAAAATGGTAGCAATGGAAACTGCGTGCGCGGGAAAAAGTCTCGAAAAACCTGCTACCCCAGCCAGGCGAGGCCTAGACAACGGGACTACATGAGGTGCGCATATTCATCTATGTCTCCCTTCTTTGTAACAATCGAGGCCGACTTGATCCAATCCACCATCTCCGTATCGGGTGCTGGGTACGCTCCGGAAACTCATCGGATGGATTTTCCTCTATGATCAAGGGTTGGTGATGAGAAGGGCTCCGTCCCTACCATCTAATCTAATGGTGGATAGCTTTTTGATAGTGGTGATAGGGGAATGTGTTGAGAGATGAAGACGATAGAGACTGCAAAATCAATTGGGAATCCTCATCGAAGTGAGGACTTTGTTGCTCAATCTCGGCTCTGCAGACTCTGTAGCAAGAACTGGGGGTTCGTAGGAGACACCGCTGACAAGTGTTGAGAATAGTCCCCCCCAATGTGATAGTGTTATAGCATAAAAGCATGAAGATTGTATAAAGGTTACTAATTAGGAATATGTACAAGTTATCATTTGATTATTAGTAATTCTTCACTGCAGATAGATAGTCTATGAGTCAAGTAGTACCACATTCACACCTCAATATATCTGGGAGACAGTTCTTTGGGATGGACGCGAGATGGATCAGGATAAATTGGTAAGATGCTACAGGAAATGAATACAATATCGATGGGCGCGAAATTTTGAATTTTGTCAAGGAGATTTTTACAAATTGAGCTTTGTGCGTTCCAAGGCTTCGGTTGCGAGAGTGCAGGCGACACTATAAACACCGCCATGGTTGGATGGTGCAGCGGTACATCATCTTGGCCGGTCTGCCAAGTAGAGTCTTGTTCGGATTAGGTCCTGGTCAACAATGTCTAGCCTAATTGTGCTACGTTGCAGGCTACTGTTCCAATTATTCATGGGGTCATCATCAGGGTTGTGAATAGTTTCGGTTCGGTTTGGGTTTTTAGATTGATACCTGAGCGTGTCGCATTGCAGTCAGAAATGCTACTCGAGTAGCACATGCACGGTAAACCTCAACCCCAAAATGATGATACGAATCAGGCTTTACATGCTACGTCCTGTATGGCTAGCGTGGTTGGAATATGGTGAATTTACCTGTAGATAGATAAAGACGTTGTAGCCCTCTGATAATTGGGACAAGTCTTCTACAATATTATATCGGAATCAAATCGAGCCACTCATTAAGCAATCTCATGAATTATTTCCAATGTCTGTGATAACAGACATACACATACAATGTTGACACCAACTTTAAAGTCGATAAAGTCTGGATAGCTTAGACACATATCCCACTCGAGACAGTAGATTGCTGGTTCAAGTCCAGCAAAACACAACCACATTTCTCGCGGCGCTGGCATGCCTGGATGACCAAAGGTTTCAAAATACACTTTGGTGAGTACTTACGGAGGAGGGACGACTGTTTGTGTAAGCAAACATATCTCGTAGTGGTATTTGCAAATGAAATCCAGAGTATGAGTGTCTCTAACGTCAAAAGAGTCATCCCACAGTATACATAACACCGGTCATATGTCATAGCTGTATAGCTGCATGCACATTAAATAGTTTAAAAAGATAAAAATTAAATTTTCTGCAAAAAAAGAGTCCATTGTAGCACTTTAATATCTAATCCCACCCCTTATCATGCCCTTGAGCATCATCACTAGTCTGACATGTCTGCACGTAGATCGTGCTTTCGCTTTTAGACTGGATTCAGGCTTGTGCTTACTTAATTCTGCTCACACAATATGTATTATTTGTTTACTGCAATCATGTTGCTGACTTAATTACATGAGTAACTTGCAGGTAAGATGACAAAATTACGAGATGATAAGACTATTCGGAGTCTACGAAGATTACAAGTTACGAAGCTGGAGAGCTAATCTGTGTTGGCACCAGCTTCCTTGAGTACACCAACTCAATGCAACACAATCCAACACATACAAAAGTAAGATCTAGTCATGACTCCAAGCCATCTCACTCTAACTGTTTGAGGTTTCTCGAGAACCCTCTCCTTGGACCTTATCCGAGCCTTCGATATCAGAATTACTTGCCATGACATTTCTCTTTAAGCACGATTTAAAAACGTCTCGTCATGACAGGTAATTATTCCTTGCTCAATGAATTTACATGTCAATTATCATTTACCTATGCAAAACCTGTAAAGTATCAGTGGCTGCTTCTTGCAATGGATATTTCGGAATTTACTTATCAAAGATTATTCCAAGTATCTCTTCAGTGTCTGCTGCTTCTCCTCTTCCTGTAATTCTTGCTAGGTAGGTTGCAGCGAGCCTGAGATTTTCAGCTGCAAGAACAATATCAGTTTCGTTTTTGAAGTTTTGGAGGTGGGTGCGGCAAGAAGAAAGAAGGAGCTGTTGGCGTTCAGTAACACCTATGAGATCTCTCATATCTATCGGCATGTCGGTCATTTCTTTGAATAGACAAGCTATCCTCGATATCAGATATGGAATATTCCCCTGATCATTCTCAAGATTTTGTGTCTTAGTATCAAGGATATGGCAAGACACCGGTATAATCTCTGGAGGCGTATTTGGAAAATATTCTTTTGCTACTCTGGATTTGAAATTATCTAGGAGTGTTTTGAGATGATCCGAGCAGATGGCTAGATCACATTTATTGACAATGATCAGGGAATATTTAGTATTTTTTAATAGACCCAATGAATTCATATCAACCTCTATAAAGTAATGGTTTGAGGATTCATTGAACTCCAATGAGGACATTAAGATTACTATATCTGACTCGCTAGCTTTTAGTTTTGCTCTTCGGATTCCCTCTTCTTCGATTTTGCCTATTATGGGATTCCATGTGTTTTGAGTTGTGCCACTTCTCAAGCCTGCAGTATCTGCGATGGTGCATAGGTAGCCATGAATCTCAAGACTCATTTCAACTATGTCCCGAGTGGTTCCTGCTTCTTGACTTACAATAGATGCTTCTCTCTTAACAATCCTATTAAGGAGTGAGCTTTTCCCTGTATTAGGTGGACCAAGTAGTGATATTTTAATTCCTTTTCTAAGTAGTTCTCCGCAGTGACTTGCGGCCTCGTGTTTAAAAGTTTCACACACAATCTCGTTAACACGCCGGGTAACATTTGCCAGTAGCTCAGTCGACGAAACATCAAAATGCTGGTCTTCGGAAAAATCAATCAAGGCTTCTATCTCCCCACGTGCATGCAGCAGTTTTTCTCGCCATGAATCATATAATTTTCCTAGCTTGTTCGAATCTGCACGCACTGCAGCGCGTCTTTGCTGTTCTGTTTCAGCAGATAGCATATCAGAGAGGGCTTCAACCTGCGCTAGGTCAATCTTATTATTATAAAATGCTCTTCGGGTGAACTCTCCTGGCTCTGCATAACGAATAGAATTCATGGTTGACGCACACTTTGAAATAGATGATAAGACTGCTTTCTGAGTTGCTGGTCCTCCATGAATATGGAATTCAAGGACATCTTCTCCAGTCACTGACTTGGGTGCCGGAAAATGAAGAACAAGTGCAGTATTATCTAGTATAATTTTACGGTTAAGAGGATCGTAAAGTTTGCGAATCACAGCTTGGCGGGGCCTTGGGAGTAAAGTTGCAGGACAGAGACTGTTATATATCTCCAGTACATGTTAGGCTAGTTTTTAGGTTCTGTGTCTCTGCTTACCAGAAGTGAATGTGGTCCAGAGATTCGAATAGTAGCAATAGCAGCTCTTCCAGGTGCAGTGGAGAGGGCATATATTGTCTCACTTGATTTATATAGATCGATTTCTATATCGGAACTGCATGCTCTAGTTTTCATTGAAAAATATCTAGTTAAAATAAAAAGCTGTATGCCGTTCCTTCCTGCACTCCTGCTCTTAACGCTAGCAATCTTGTGAAAATATCTCGAGAAGCATGATACTGCTATTCTAGATGAAATTTTCATATTGCTTAGTTATCCTGCGTGTGACATTTGTTTACCATATAATTTTTGCGTAGATTCTTTTTCGGCAATTTCGAGAGATAGGTGTTGCAGTACGTTGAAATGGGGATCAGACTCGTAACAATGATAGCACAGATCGGTAAAATGCTGTTCGGCATGAATAAATAATTAATGTCTGGGGTTAAACAATTATGCGAACCACAGTTAATAACCGAATCATCTCGGAATATTACTTTCGGCCACAAGAGACACCGTAGGAGGATAGGCACCGAACAAATGTCTGCACTATCCTCTGCGACCATGGAGTCAAGAACTATTTCAAAGCCAAGTTCAGTCAAGTTTCGCAATGCGATAGAAGTCGGCCCATGGGGCAATTATCCAAAACTATCCAACATATCAATCTCTCACTCCCAACAAGATCGCTTCCATCCAAAACCCAATAAATTTTACAATCAAGACTTGGTATATCCCAATTTTAATGGCCACACCTATCATCAAATCAGTCTCTGGTTTGAAATAGCCTCCAAATACACGGCCATGCCGATTTTTACACACGTCGGAAGAAACAAAACGTGGTGCACAAATCTGGGAGAAAGTTCTTTGAGGTAAATGTGAGAGAGATCAAGATAAGATTAAAAGAAAAGGCAGAGGATGTAGGGGATGGGTACAATCTTGACGGGCGTGTAATTTTGAATTCTGGCAAGGAGTTTCACTAATTGAGCTTTTTGCGCGCCAAGATTACGGCTGGGGAAGCGTAGCTGACACCTTAGACACAAGCCAACCATGAGAGGAGCTGTCGTCCGCCTCTTGGCAGTGTTGGGCGGTATAGTTTGTATAGCCTGGGCACCTACTCCACTTGGGTAGAGGTGCCTCAGACATCATGTCGCGTAGAAAAAATTGAGTGTATGCTGAAGGCATGTCTGGATAACTCAGGGTTTTTGAGACGCTTCCTTGGGTGGGTATTCACGGATGAGGGTTGAATTGGGGTGAAGAAAAAGCCACCATAAATTTTTGTTGGAAATCGCGACTTAGTATGTATGAAGGTCTAAATTTCTAGGTATGATCATCAAGATCAACTGAATTGATTCATTTGCATATGATTAAGCTTAGCTAGGAGTGCAGGCGACACTATAGACACCGCCATGGTTGGATGGTGCGGTGGTACATCGTCTTGGCCGATCTGCCAAGTAGAGTCTGGATAGCTTGGACACATATCCCACATGAGACAGTAGATCGCTGGTTCAAGTCCAGCAAAACTCAACCACATTTCTCGCGGCGCTGGCATGCATGGATGGCAAAGGCATGCCTGGATGACCAAAGGTTTCAAAATACACTTTGGTGAGTACTTACGGAGGAGGGACGACTTTTTGTGTAAGCAAACATACCTCGTAGTGGTATTTGCAAATGAAATCCATAGTATGAGTGTCTCTAATGTCAAAATAGTCATCCCACAGTATACATAGCACCGGTCATATGTCATAGCTAGATAGCTGAATACACATTAAATGATTTAAAAAAAAGCTTAGCTAGGGGACATGAAGTTCAGTGGTATTCGAAATGCAGTGGCTAGATTATGCTATTTTGCGATAATTGGGTAGCTGGTTGTTGCCAGATCGCTGAAAGCACGGAATCACTAAAGCCTTGGGAATCTGTATTGAAGGATAGACTTATTTGCATGTGTTTAAATTTGAAGACAAAATATTCCAAGATTGATTGATTGATTTCTTAAGGTGCCAGGCAGCAGCCCCGCGCCTTGTAGCTCGGGACTGGTGGGCTCGGTAAGGATCATCCTAAATAGCTATGCCCTACTCGTTTCCGCCACACTGACACTATGCGACTCTGATTACAACAACCAAAACCCAAAAGAAACAACAACCAAACATAACTGAAACAAATCAAACTAACATGTAGGAGCGGCGCTAGTATATGTCATCCTATGTCTCCCAATAATCATTTCTCTCTTCCTGACAAAATAACCACTCCGGCCCTCGCATCCAGCTGAGGGCGGGTCTGCATCCATGCTCCCAAAGCAGCGGATAATCCTTGCAAATTCTATGAACTTCACGAGACCTTCCAGTTCAAGGAGTTGGTTGGTATAATCCTTAACGTTCATGAATCTTCTCAACATACTCATTATAGCAGCATTCTTCAGGTATCGGACAAAGTGAGTTGGCGTATTATATGTTTGATTTGATTTCATTATCCTGATATAGCGCCCAATGGGCCCATGCAGGTATCTACAGTCTATAATATTTACGCGGGAGGAAACTTTTATGGTGAAAACCTCCCACACCTTTCTACTTGTTGTTTATAGTTTTCACATATTTTCTTCGGGAAGCGCAGTTACACTATAGTGCCATCCATGTAAACTAACCAGATCATCTCTATCCGCCCCAAGCATTATTTGACCTTTTCCTTTCCATCAGCAGTATTTCGACCGCTTTAGTCATCTGGAATTGCTCTATCCAACCATGGTTTAGGATCCACTGTGTTATCCTTTTTATATCTCCAGGATTGTTTGTCATCGCTTCGTAGGACCGATCTTTGGCTTTTCTCCAGATCTCAACTCTACTATTTGAACATCGGGAGTAGGACATAATCATATGTTTGGGGTTCTGTGATTGGTAGCCGCATGGACAACCTAGACTTAACACTTCGGGTACTTTTCTTCTGTGTAAATACGAGTTAAGCCCCATGTGCTCACTTCGTATTTGCATTGCCAAACTGCTTTGAGCCCATGTCAGGTTACGATATAGGAAGAATGGTGAGCCTTCAAAACTCAGTTTTTGCCGTCCAGACTCTCTACTTTGATAAAATGTGGCTGCTCTCCAAGTTTCTAAATCTGCAGTTGCTAACTGCCGGGTTTATTTATTATTATTTAACGTTGTGCTAGGTCACAAAACAACCACAATTTTTTCCAAATTCGAATTTTCGAATATTCACTTTTCCCCCCTCTCCCTCCCTCTCGCGCTCGTCGCACTCTATCAAATAATTGTGATCGAGTCACTGGCATCTTCATCATGCCACCTGTTCGAAAAAAGCGTCCCAACGCCAAGTTGAACAACACGAGAGTCCACCCGAGGGCTCTCGAAAAACTACCCGGCCTTGCCCAGTCTCCGAAATGCGCGGAGATGAGCAAGGTCTCTACTAAAGGGAAGGAAAAAGCCCTCCCCGCCGTCACTGAGCCCGATACTGACATGGTCGGGTCAGTTGAAATTGTTGAGAAAATCCCTCAACCACCCTCCGTCCCCCATGGGATTGGAGAATCGTCAAAATCTCCTCCGACCGCGCCAAAACTGTCGGAGAACGCTGCGCCCATAGCAGCGTCAAAATCAACGTCGCAGCCCAAAGCTGCCACGAAAGCAGATTGCCCTCCGGAACTTCGACCAATTGTCGAAGCCGAACAACGACGCGCCGCCGAAACAGCGGCAAATCTGGCCCTCTGTTCCGCCGCCATCTCTGGCATCGAAGCCACACTCCTCCCTTTGACCAACGGGTCAAATAGACAATTCGTATACTCGATGAGAGTCTACCTACGCTCCGCAATTGCGCAATAAGTGGCCACGGGCCTGGCCATCACGCCACCCGTCCTCCCTCCTCGCTGTCAGGGGAAGGTCATGAAGTAGATTGACGAGGTCTAATCTAGTGATTGAGATTGTCTACAAAGAAGAATGAAGACTCCTATTGAGTCTTGTAAAAATATATACATCGTGAATTGCGTATCAGACGCGCTATATCACGTGACAGTAACTTCCCTCAATTCGCTCTATCCCTTGACACTCGCTCGGCGAACCCAACCCCAAGGGCTCCCGAAGCCAGGAGTAACACAACTCCCGCCGTCCCAGTCCTGCCTGTCAAAAGCATCTGGGCCACGGTGGCCAGAAACAGACTGTGACAAAAAGCAGTCCCAACTGCAAAGGCTATGCCGCGACCTGCGGCCAAAGCCCAACAAAAAGAAACCCCTAAGGCGAAAGTCGACAAGCGACTGTTCCTTTGCGTTGAAGAGGACCACCCGTATGTTGTGATATGACTGTCAGAGCCGCTATGGACCATCCCTGTCTATCTACAGAGATAAAGCATATCCATGTACTAGTGCAGTATGCAGGGTCCATGTGGTCCCTGCACGACCGTTATTACAATCAACACTGTCACGGTTTTAGTACAAAACGCTTGGGCGATCTTGTGAGTACAGTATATTAATTATAATTCTCTAGAGAGAGATTTCCTATAGCTAGAATACAAATATATATACTCTGAGATACTCCTCTTCTGTAAGGTTCTCCCTATATCTAGAATAACATGGACTCCTCGACAATACCCTAGAAGATTCTTGATACACCTGTTGTCCTCATGAACCTTCAGTATGCTTCCAGAAGGTTCATTGAGAATCTTCTAAGCTCCTTGTATTTCGAGATCCTTCCCGAAGATTCCCTTGCATTCATTGCCTGCGCTAGCCAGCGTGGGCTACAGGAATCCCTAGGCTTAACAGCAGTTACAAACACCAAGAGCTTTGTGTTACTAGTACAACATGTTTGAGAATGGAATGGAATGTGACTATGGAACATTCTGGTTATATGATTATGGACTGTATCATGGGTGTACAGCATGTATATATATCAGTCCTGTCTACCTCGGTAGCACCATCGATTGTATTAATTAAGTTATTCATATCTTCAGTCTCTGATTATCATCCTCTGCTCTTCTCTGTTATCCCTAGCTTATTCATCATCCTATTTCTACTCATAACCTAAGAGCAACAGCATCTACTAACTATTAGCAGGATACCAGCTGGATAAAAGGTGCCTGCTAACCCATCTTTCGCTCTCAGCAGAGAAGGGGCAAATTTTTCATCAAGGAGTGACAGACCAGGGAATGTGTGAGGAGCGCGTTGCTTGGGTCCAATATAGAGGAATCTTCTGGTTTTCGGAGTTGTTTTGATACTCTTGATTTATCGTTTCTGTTTAATCAGCTGCATTTTTGGTAGCGAGTCACGCAGTTGGGCCTGTATACAGTGATCCTCACTGGCTCCACCTGTCCTTGAACCATTGTGGAAAAAAAAGCATTATCTTAGGACAAAAATAATAAAACAAAACAAAACAACCGTAAGGTCAAATCTTTAAAATCGATGAATATTCCCCCAACCGTCTCCTTAACCCTTCAAATCATCACCACTCAAGCTAATAATATTGTTTCTCATAGTGGCAAGACCTCAAACCACTGAAATGGCGATTAGGTCCACGAAAATCACTCGCCCCATGCGCCAGCTTAAAATAATGGCGAAAATTAAAACCAGGCTACAACAGCGCCTGGATTCAAGGAATCTATCAACCGAAACGATAGACCAAAACAAGATGCAGTCAGAGATGACTGAAAGGATGAGAGCCTTCGAGGAAGACTCTGACTTGACGAACCCAGACGCAGAAATGGGTGATGCGGTCATAGACAGCTACATACAAGAGGGACTCGACGTTTTCCGATGGTATGTCGCTCATTAGAATGACAGTCTAGTCTCTGAGGCCACCGTTAATCAATTGACAAAAGAGATTGCTGTTCCAGCTGTAAAGCAGACAGTAATTTCAGGGTTGAAAAAGGCTAATCAAGCCACAACCCCTCAAATTACCAACCCACCCCCATCAGTGGCGACTGAAAATCAACAACCTCCCTGCAGCAAACGCAGGAAACAAAAAATCAATGGCTGCCCCTCGGAACTACAAGTCATGATTGAAGCTGAAGAGCGCAGGGTAGCTCAAGCAGCAAAAAATATAACGATCTGCAATGCTACAGTCAACGCTGTCGAGACAGCGGTCTCTCTATACTCAGAAGAGTCGAGCGATCAGCTCATCGACTTGATGAATATATATGTCCGAGCAGCAATTGCTCAATTCATGAAGTCGGGACCCAGTGCGGCTTCTCCAATCCTACCTCAGCGCCCGAGCTGCTATGATAATACAAGGTGTCAGTAACGGCTGGTAAGCCGATTGGTCCCTGTAGCGCATGTTGGTCAACATGAGCCTGGCTTAACATTGCTAGCGCACGATTGATCGACATCAATGTGTGGATATATGATGCCACTCAACAGAAAATCAAGGCATCGGCATCTAGTTTGGCAGGGCAGCAGTATTGGACCATACAGCTACAACACATGTGAAGAATCCCAATGGAACCGAGAGGGAGGGACTGTGCCTCAACCACATAGACAATGTATATATAAGTATAGATAGAGACTGAAGTAGTTTTCTCTTCAGAATGATAATTTACATACTATCAACCACATAGTTGCACCAGCGCCTGTTCCTTGATCCGTGACACCTAGCCAGCTACAGGGGCTACCAATGTTGCGGTCTGGATATGGTTGCTTAGCAACATAGAATGTTATGGTCTGTGCTGACAATTACAATTCTCTATGTATACAGCGAGAAGTAGGAAATCTTCTTTCTCTAGATTTCATTAATTAACTGATTTATTCTGGACTTGCTACGCTGTATACCAACACCAATTGATCCGGCGACAACCAGCGCCTGTTCCTTGATCCGTGACATGACATATATGTTCAATACAGAGTTGTGACCTGCCTCCGATATTATGCGCAAGTCCGAAACTATGTTCTACCATGTCTGTCAGTTCTATATTAAGTTTTCCAGGCTTCATTTCCGTGCACATATCCTAAAATGTAATTTGCCCATAGATGTCACGGTTTCGAGGGACAAGTGCTGGGGCAACTATGTAGTCGATGGTAGTAAATAATAAATCTAAGGAGAGAACTTCCACTACATCTATCTATTCATTTATATACGTGAATGTGACGGCTGTTAAGCCGAAAGACTCCTGTAGCCAACGCTGGCTAGCGTAGGCTATGGCACAAGGGGAAGGTCTCGGAAGCCACAGAACTTCGAATATTCTCAGTGAACCTTCTGGAAACACACTGAAGGTTCATGAGGATAACAGGTGTACCGAGAACCTTCTAGGTAGTTGTAGAAGCGGCTCAATTATTCAGGTCACAGGGAGAATCATCTTGATGGGCAGTAATTTAGAATATATATATATGTAGACTTTACATCGAGGAATTCTCTCTCCAGAGAATTATAATTAATATACTGTACTTACAAGATCGCCCAAGCATTTTGTACTGAAACCGTGACATATTATAATTCTCTCCTCTAACTTCAGAACCGCAGTCAGTCAGTCAGAATCGCAGTCAGAATCGCAGTCAGTCAGTCAGAATCGCAGTCAGTCAGTCAGTCAGTCAGTCAGTCAGTCAGTCAGTCAGTCAGTCAGTCAGTCAGTCAGTCAGTCAGTCAGTTAGTCAGTCAGTCAATCAGTCAGTCAGTCAGAATTGCAGTCAATCAACTTTGCAAAGATGAAGTGGGATCATTGCAACATTTCTATGGAGGAAAACAATTTTCTTAGGGCAACATGGAAATCAGAAGATCAGCTAGCTAAGCTTCGGAAAGAAGGAAGCTGCTTCAGATGTGAGAAACGGGGATGTCAATCTAGGGTGTGCCACCTTCTTCCAGCAATTAATCCACGAAAGACTAAGAAAAGTTTACATATTTATAAAAAAAATATGAAAGTGGATCCGTATGATGATGGTCTAGGTCCTATTGATCCGGCAGTGTACGAATTGGATCCGGAAGGTGATGGTCTAGGTCCTATTGATCCGGCAGTCTACGAAGTGGATCCGTATGATGATGGTCTAGGTCCTATTGATCCGGCAGTGTACGAATTGGATCCGTATAGCATTTCTCCGAGACTCATAAACCGTCCTATCGAAATTCAGCAAATAAGAGATCGAGGAGAAACAATGGGTTGGTCAGCCAAGAGGTCTGTCATGGGGAGCTGTCTTACAGATCATGAAATGAGAAAGAACACATCGCCACCCCTTATTAATGCCATTACTAGTGATAGACTGATTCAAGAAGAAAGGAAAGATTTTGTGCAGCCAATAATATTGGATAAAAAGTTTTCAAAAAGTTTGACAGCAGCTGAACAAGAACCGATGATGAATACAAATCCATTTTTAGTTAATGCATTAGTTAACGACGTCACTATGGTGCAAGCATTAGTTGACAATGGATGCCTCTGTTCAGGAATTATTGATGAGGCACTCGCAGCTCAACTTAATCTACCGCTCAAGCCCATCTCTCCCAGAGCTCTTCAAACAGCAGAGGATTCATCAGAAGACAAACCAATCGTAAAAAGTATCACTTGGGTCTCTATAGATCTTGACGGCTACGTTACTGATGAGTTGTTGCTGTATGTAGTTCCACACAGTACTCATCCGATGATACTGGGTAAGAAGTGGTTAGAAGACCAGGATGCAATCATTCACTCCAAAGAACAGCGCCTGGAACTCAGAAGAAGCGGTGGTTCTGTTTACAGTGTTAAGCGCTGTCGGCACAAGTTTAGATCGATTAAGGAGCCGAAAGTTGCAGCTGTGGAGGCATTGTCTTGCCTTGAAAATGGAGTTCCGGTCTGCAAAGCTTCATTAGACGATATAAACAAGGCACTCCGTACGAAGACTTGCCTCAAGATCTCTGAAGCTCGAAACCGATTGCCGGACCCAGTGAAGAAATTTGCGCGCCTCTTTGCTGACGACAGCGGCGCTGATGATCTACCGCCGACGCGAGGTCACCTCGACCATGCCATAAACCTTAGACATGAAAATGGAAAATCAGTTCAACCACCATGGGGTCCTTTATACAGCATGTCGCGAGAGGAGCTACTGGTGTTGCGCAAGACGTTGACTGAACTTTTGGGTAAGGGATGGATTAGACCCAGTAGTTCGCCAGCGGCCTCGCCAGTCCTCTTTGCCAGGAAGCCGAACGGAGGGCTTAGATTTTGTGTGGATTACCGCGGGCTGAATGCAATTACCCTTCCAGATCGATATCCGCTTCCACTATTTAAAGAAACTTTGCGACAGCTATCGAAGGCTAGGTGGTTCACAAAGCTAGATGTGAAGTCAGCATTCCATCGTATCAGAGTGAGGGAGGGAGATGAGTGGATGACCGCTTTCAGGTGTCGCCATGGCCTTTTTGAATGGCTTGTTACACCATTTGGTCTTGCAAACGCACCTGCAACATTCCAGCGATACATCAATGAGCAGCTCCGAGGACACCTTGATGTTAATGCGACCGCATATATGGATGACATATTAGTCTATACAGATGGGAGCGAGGAAGACCACTGGAAGATAGTGCAAAGTGTCTTGGGCAAGCTAGAAAAGGCCGGCCTGTACTTGGACATAGATAAATGCGATTTTCTTTGTCGGGAAGTTAAGTACTTGGGATATATCGTCAGAGCTGGAGATTCGGTGACCGTAGACCCTGCAAAGGTTAAGAGTATTCTGGAATGGAAAGCGCCCACATCTGTAAAAGGAGTTCGCTCGTTTCTGGGGTTCGCAAATTTCTATCGATGTTTTGTGGATGGATTTTCAGAAATAACTGCACCGCTGACCAAATTGACGAAGAAGAATTCTGTTTGGAGATGGGGACCTGAGGAAAATGAGGCGTTTGAAAGACTGAAGAAGATATTTTCCACGGAGCCGGTGTTAGCGCAATGGGATCCTGAGCGGGACACAGTGATGGAAGCCGATTGTTCCGGTTATGCATTGGGGGGTTGTTTATCGCAGGCTGACAAGTATGGTCGGCTGAGACCAGTGGCTTACTACTCAAAGCGACTGAATGGAGCTGAGGCTAACTACCCAATACACGACAAGGAGATGCTGGCTATAATCACGTGCCTGCAAGAATGGAAAGCCGAACTTCGATCGGTCGCAAAGCCTTTCACAATTTTGAGCGACCACAAGAATTTAGATTATTTCATGACCAAGCGATTGCTCAACGAAAGGCAGGCTAGATATTACGACGTTCTACAGCAGTTTAACTTCACTCTCAAATGGCGACCCGGCAATTCTTGCGAACGACCAGATGCTCTTTCAAGACGCGATCAGGACAAGCCCCATGGCCCGGATGACGAACGAACCATGGGTAGGATTATGCAGTTATTACCGACTGTCAACGCGTCGCCTGTTGAGGCACAACTCGGTGTATCAAATGAATCAACACCATCTCAGGGACCCCACGGCGGAAGATCGAATGGCTCAACAAGTCCAGCTATAGATCCAGCAGCTTCAGCAAGAATATCTGATGATGAAGAGATTCAGGCGCTTTGGAACCAGGGAGTTAATTACGATAGTGATTGGCGACGAGCACGCGATACCGTCCAGCGTGGAGAGAGAAGTTTTCCACCAGAAATCGCTCAGAAATTAACAGCTAATATCGCAGAGTGTACGGTTCCCGCAGATAGCGTTCTTCGTGGAAGGGAAAATCGAATTTGGGTTCCCGATTACGAGCCACTAAGAACGGCAATAATGCAGCGAACTCACGATAGCTATCTGGCGGGACATCCTGGAAAGGATACAATGATTGGCATGCTTCTGAGGCGATGGTTCTGGCCAAAGATGAGGGAATCAGTTCGTCGGTTTATACGGAACTGTGATGTCTGCGGCCGAACCACAGTATGGCGAGAAGCAAAGGCAGGGTTCATGCGATCACTACCAATACCTAACCGGATAGGAAGCGAGCTTACCATTGATTTCGTGACAGATATGCCATCTTCGCAGGGCTGTACAAATATCATGGTCATCACAGACCGTCTATCTAAAGACGTCTTCTTATTCGGGACGAGTACTATGGAAGCAGTACATTGTGCAAAAGTTTTTATTGACCGATATTACCGCTACTTCGGCTTTCCGCGATACCTAACGAGTGATAGGGGTAGTGACTGGGTGGGAACCTTTTGGCGAACATTCTGCCAACTGACTGGAATAACTCAACGCTTGACAACGGCATACCATCCTCAGTCCAATGCGAGCGAAAGAGCAAATCAGGAGTTATACAAGTACCTGCGTGCATTCACCTGCTATTCACAAGATAATTGGATGGAACTGTTGCCTGTAGCCCAACTGGCGTTAAATTCAAGACCGAGCTCAGCGATTGGGGGATTGAGTCCATTCTTCCTTCGGCACGGATACGATTTGGAACCTCTGGCAGAACCCACGCCTATCTCAGAAAATGGTTCTCGACACCCAGGTCGGCTATTTGCCCAAGACTACGTAAAAAGGCTAAGAGATGCACAAGACTTTGCACAGGCAGCAATGGCTTCAGCGCAGCAGCGAAATGAGGGCAATGCCAATCGCTTTCGAAGACAACCCGACCAATTTAAGGTTGGCGATAAGGTTTGGCTAGATCTTCGGAATGTAAAGACGCCACAGCTTTCCAAAAAGCTAGCCTGGCTCCACGCAAAGTACGACGTGACTGCTGTTCCAGACCCTTTAACTGTGGAGTTGAATGTGCCAGGGAATATTCACAACCGCTTCCATGTCGAGTTGGTCAAGCGAGCGAGTGCGGATCCCTTCCCAAGTCAGCGACGGGACGATGCACAGAACCCCGCTATTATTGACGACCTGCGGGAGCAAGAATACGAAGTGGACTCAATATTAAGAGCAAGAACAGTGAGACGCGGCCGTGGTAAATTTAGACAGGCCTTGGTTAAGTGGACTGGCTGGGTAGAGCCAACATGGGAGCCGATTGAATACGTCTCAGACACGGAGGCTTTGAGAATATTTGAGGACACCTATGGTCCAATAACAACCAATAATGGCCCTTCAGAGAATAATTCAGGTCGATATGTTGGTCAGGCAGAACCTCATGTCCAGAGGTCACGGAGAGAACGTCGGCAAGGAAATACAAGGAGATATTAAGAATAAAATATATATATATATATATAATATACTTGAAGCCCTTCAGAAGAAGAGGGGGGATTGTGACGGCTGTTAAGCCGAAAGACTCCTGTAGCCAACGCTGGCTAGCGTAGGCTATGGCACAAGGGGAAGGTCTCGGAAGCCACAGAACTTCGAATATTCTCAGTGAACCTTCTGGAAACACACTGAAGGTTCATGAGGATAACAGGTGTACCGAGAACCTTCTAGGTAGTTGTAGAAGCGGCTCAATTATTCAGGTCACAGGGAGAATCATCTTGATGGGCAGTAATTTAGAATATATATATATGTAGACTTTACATCGAGGAATTCTCTCTCCAGAGAATTATAATTAATATACTGTACTTACAAGATCGCCCAAGCATTTTGTACTGAAACCGTGACAGTGAAAGCCTCCTCGCCACCGAGGAGAATCCCTCTCCTGTTCCTATGCTGCGGGACACCCCTAGTGTTCTGACTATGCCTGTAATACAGTACTATCGTGTTATGGTCCGGAGGGATTGTACTCGGTCTCGTATATTCCCAGTCAGTGTAAGCCTATCAACATGTGGTGCAGTGCCGTACTGCCGTGCCGCACTGCCGGGTCCGATGCCATGTAAATACCATGCAAATGCCGACGCAATAGTATTGTATTGGGTGGCTTCGCACATTAGCGAATGGGTATTGATTAATTACGCCACTCAAATTAGGCCTAAGTTAACCAACAATGGCATCAGGGACCAATCGGCTTACCAGCTTTTACAGTAGATGTATGATCAGCGGCGGAGACCTGCAGTCTAATAAACATAGTTTAGACACCATGGGAATAGAGTCTAACTCTAACGGAAGTCGCTCGATTTCTCTTTTTGTATTTCTGCATGCCTATATTTGGGCACACAGCCGCACGAATCCTCAGCGGATGGCGGTCATCCAGAGTTTTGAGCCTGGTGGAATTCCTCCTTCTCTATGCAGTACAACTTTCGCTGTCGTCCTCATTACCGGGAGAGTAGCTCGTAGTCCCATCAAGACAGCCTTGTCTACCATGCCACATAGATGTGCCGTTGGTGGGGTTATCATGCTTTTTCTCGCTGGACGTTTGAGACCTGGCCACAAGATCTCCGCACCAAATGTTGCAGTAGGAACAACACACATGTCGACTGCTCTGATAAGCGCTCCTAGAGCGGCTCCTCGGAGAGCAGTGTTGAAGCGGCGCAGATTCTGTGCAATTTTCAAGGCTTTACCACACCATGTTGTTACGTGGTACTTAAAGGTCAGCCGGGGACCTAGGTAGACGCCCAACCAGCGAACATATTCAGCCGGCTCGATAAGGGTTCCATTGACATAGATTCCTTTCGCACGCTAGCGGCACCTTCCGGGAAATTGAATTACTTCTGACTTACTTGTGTCGAAAGCAACCGCATTTTTCCCGCCCAATCCAGGAGATGATTGACTTCACTGGGCTGCAGCTGCAGATTCCGTAATCGTGCGGCCAAATCCGATGATTCCGAAGTCGTCGGCAAAGCTGAACCTCATACCAGGCTTCTCGCTTCGCAAAGGCTCTGCCACGTAAAGAATGAATAGGAGTGGAGATATCGGTGAGCCCTGGGGGACTCCACAGCTTAGCTGTCGCTGAGCGGTGACTCCTCCAGAGTAACGCACTTGGACCATTCGTTGTACTAGAAACGAGGTCGTCCACTTGAGTATCGAGTCTAGCCATCCTTGCTCCTGCATCCTTCTCACCAGACGGTTAAGGAGAACTGTGTCGAAAGCACCTTGAACGTCCAGGGTGACAAATGTAGCCGTCCATTTTTGGGAGCTTGCCTCTTCAATGCCGTGTACCACACAGGAGACGAGGTCCATTGCTGAGCGCCTCAGGAGCGCGCCAAATCGCTGTTGTCCCGTTACATCAAAGATGACGGCGAGGTGCGCCATACGCTTAGCCAAAAGCCTTTCTAGACCTTTACCTAGGCAAGAAAGAATGGCGATGGGCCTCCATCCCTTGACTGTTGTTGGGTCACGATTAGGCTTCGGGAAAAGAACGACCTCAGCCAGCTTGAAGCAGGATGGATGAGTGCCGATCCTCACGCAGGCCCGGAAGAGTTGAGCGACGTACGGTCCTATAGTGTTCCAACAAGCTGCTAGAAGATCAATTGATATTCCATCTGCTCCTGGGGCCATGTCACCGCTGCCAATTGTGCAGTACCTGACTTCTTCCTCGGTGATATCTTCCTTCCACGGGATTCGGTTGCTGCTTGTCGCAGTACATGATGGCAGGTCGTCTGACGCTTGACGTCAGGCAAGAAGCGCATCGCGGAGTACTGTGGCGCGCTCTAATGGGTCCGAGATGAGGATTCTATTGTGATTGAGTGGTGGTGGAATGCTAGCCTATTGTGGATTGGTCATTCTCTGCAGCTTAAACACATCGCTCGGCGACTTCATGGCTTCGAGCTGTTGCGTCTGGTATTCTTTTTTCGCAGCTCGGAGAACAGATCGAAGTTTTTTCGCGCAGACGCCCCGCTAGGGAGAGGGTAAGGTCGCTTGATATTCGGCGCGTGCTACCCTCCATACCAGGGTCCACCAAGGCGCTGATTTTCCGCTTCTTGCTCTGGCTCTGATTCTAGTCGCGTTGATAGCGGCGTTAATCTGGAAATAGAGTTCTTGGGCGTATCCTTCAACTTTTTCGACTGTGTCTAAGACTGGAGGCGGGTTGATACATCTGGCAGTGAAGTCAGCAGATTTGGGAAGATTTTTCTTTGTCACTCGGAGCTTGGAGATCCCAGGCTTCATTCTTGCAGCTCGAATCGGGATTTGTCCCCGGATAGGAAAATGATCGCTAGTTACGCATTCATTTCGATCCACCCATGCTCGAGCGCCATTGATGTTGGTCCAGGCTAGGTCCAAGGTGTTACCAGCCTTATGCGTGGGCTCCCTAATAATGAGACAGAATAGATTGTGTTGTTACGCCCATCTGTCAATTTCCTCTCCTTGTCCGTAGATTCGATTGGTGCTCGGTTGCCAGGCCCAGTATACTGAGTTGAAATCCCCTGCTGCATGTAAAAGGTTTAAAGAAGTCAGAAGTACTTGAAGTCGATAAATCAATGGAATGAATAATTTTTCCTTGGGAAAACTTAACTACCGTATCGTATCCTGTCCTTAATGTCTTCTGCGTACGCTAGTAATAAATCCCCCCTTTAGCCATATGGGAAATAATCCTTGGCCCCTGAGAATCATCCTTTCTCCCGGCACAACTCTTCTCCTGTATCATACTCCCCCTCTGGTACATACCCCCTTTAATACCGCCTTAGCGCCCCCTTACGTCTATCCAGGAGCGTTGCTCTGCCACTACCTTACCTTGGACCACATCCTTGGAGACGGAGTGGTCCTAGTGACCAGTCCCAATCCGGGCAAAGCCCGTCATACTGCAATAGAGTTTGGCGGTGGATTCCAGTTAATGAGGGGCTCCACAGCCTGTAGGTTATTGGGAGCCTTGTAGACGTTGAGGAACGTGATTCCATTGACCACGACCCAACAATAATCCGCTGCAGGCGTAGCACAGGGAGAGACCTGTTCTGCAATTACCTCTCTGCAATTTTTGCAAGTATAGGTCACCGCCCTCGGCCTAGACTGATCCTCACCATGGGGAATATAGCAATCATATCCGGGACGAGTTTTAGTTGATTTGCTGTGTTTTTCGCACAGAGGTTTCAGTAAAAGCAATACATCGACTCCCACCTCAAAAGCTCGGGCGAGCGCGATGTTCTGTGTCGGGCCTCCCCTTCCTACATTTATCGACATGAAATTTAAGGTAGGAGGGAGACGGAAAGGGACCCGTGTGGCGCTCTTTACAAATTTTCTTCGCGATTTATCTCCTCTGTAACTAAGGTTACAGATGGAGATACATCGGTCATCAGCACTTCGAAGCTGTTGCTGGAATTAAAGCTCGTCTGAGCAATTTTGGCCTTTTCTGACGCTGCTGAAATTGCGGCTTCAGCGCGTCTAACGGCTGCTTTTGCTCGGGCAGCCGCAGCAAATTCTCGCTGACTCGCCTGCCTGATCGTCTCAAGGTTCTCTTTGTATGTCGATCTAGACCTTGTAGGGCGAGCTAGACAGTCGTGACTGTACGATCAATGGGGGCCGCCACAGTTGCGACACTTTGTCTATGCCTTACACTCGAAGGAGGAATGCATTGTTGACGTACAGTTCCAACAAGCTGGGGCGCGTGAGCAGCCTCGAGTGCCGTGGAATTGTAGGCATCGCTTGCATCGGTTTATTGCCTGTTTGGGCTGGTGGCGAACTACAATGCCAGAGTCGTCAAATAGTCGAAAGCTTGGCCGAGGCACAGACGCTCTCTCGAATTGTGCTATCCATGTTTGGTATGGAGCTCCTACTCTCCCCTTTCCATGTTGACGGATGCGGACCGGAACCGCCTTGGTGGTTCGAGTGATTTCGTCAGCCACCATCTCCTCAGTAGCTGTGATCTTGGCCTTAAGTTTGTTTAGGGCTACTGGGATCGTTGCAATTCGGAGAGCAGATCCGAGGCTGTTTGCAACTTAGCTTCAAACCTGCTGAATAATTCCGCAGAGTTTAAGAGAATCTGGCGTGCTTCTTCGACTTTGGCTTGAATAGCGAAGCCGGTGGCAACACGGTACATATGTTCAATATTAGAGGATGGTATCTCCAGCAATTTGGTAACGGCTTCCCTCACGCCGACCGGCGAATGAGCACGCCATGCATGTTCCTTGTCGAGACGAAGAAGCAGGCGAGAGTCCTTTGGCTTTGAGGTCGCGGGTCTTGTTGACGGCTTGACCTGAACTGCTTGTTTATAAATGACTTAAACAGCCTTCATTGGTGCTATCGACTTTGGCCGAGTGCCCAGGTCATTTTGGCCTGAGTTACTTCACCTTATGTCTCCAGATTCTTTGAGGAGGTTCTTTCTTTAGCCTTTGCTGAAGGACACTGTCACGAATCAAGGAACAGGCGCTGGTGCAACTATGTGGTCGATAGTATGTAAATTATCATTCTGAAGAGAGAACTACTTCAGACTCCATCTATACATATATATATCTACATTGTCTATGTGTTTGAGGCACAGTCCCTCCGTCTCGTATCCAATGGGATTCTTCACATTTGTTGGCCCTACTTGTTGTAACACCTCAATTTGTTGTAGCTGTATGGTCCAATACTGCTGCCCTGCCAAACTAGATGTCGATGCCTTGATATTCTGTTGAGTGGCATCATATATCCGCGCATTGATGTCGATCATTCGTGCGCTAGCAATGTTAAGCCAGGCTCATGTTGACCAACATGCGCTACAGGGACCAATCGGCTTGCCAGCCGTTACATCTCAGGGGATATAGGTGCCCTATCTTTGACTTTGGAAATATCTATAAAAGAAGGCATTTACATGTACATATTAGAGTAGATTTCTTGGGAGGGTATTTCCTTAATAAATATATATGTCAAAGATACTTGATAAAAACCTTTACATTATTTACATCCAACTGCAATTGCAGCCACATCATAACTGACAAACAGACCATATTCATTATATGTCTGAATATCTAGATAACTAAAGTCGAATAACTTCGGTTTCCGAGGTAATAATGTCAAAAGTACAGCGAGCGTACCGACAATTACCAGAGGCAGCGGGTACGGAAGCACTACCACTTACATCCTACTTACCGAAAGTAGGATCTAAAGAATAGCAAATTGAGATCTGTAGACGATGGATCAACCAGGTGTCGAAGTGGGAAATTTGTGCCTACTCGGATGGCTCATTGGAAGGGAATGGACGCTATGCGTGGGGTTTCGTTCTGAAGAGGGACGGGCAGACTTTGCTCACAGGAAGTGGTATCAGGCATGGAGGGGAGGCTTTAGATGCGGAAATCACCGGGGCAAGGGAGGCTCTTGAGGCAGCATTGGGACTCCAGAGCGCGAGACAACGAGTCTACCTACTAATGCATAGTCAACAGGCGATCAACGCACTTGAGACAGGCAAGTCCACCACAAGCCACGACGAAGTACGGAAATTTCGTGAGTTGTCCAAATCAGCTCGCGTGATAATTAAATGGGTACCTGGACACTCCAAAATTTAGGGTAACCTAGAAGCTGACTCGGCCGCCCGGTCTGGCCTACGGATGTTGCCTAGCTTAGAAGGACGGCCAGAATCCATCACTCTGGCATTTCTCGATCGCCAAATGAAACGTTTGTGGCAAGTATTGCTCGACGAATGGTGGAACGAAGCTTGCCCGCCCCGATATCGCAAGCTCGACCTGCTCATGCGACGACGAAAACCACCTGAGCTGGGACTTTCGAGGTTCCTAATCCGAAATCTGATTGCAGCTCGTACGGGCCATGGCAATTTCGCGGCGCATCATCGCCGTTTCAATAAACTGGACGCTCTCATGGAGTGCACCTGTTGGAAGGAGACCACTCCAACCCATTTCATTCACTGTCGACTACATTCTCACGTGACGCGTTGAATCAGAGGGAGATTGTCACATAGTGACTTCATTCAAAAGCTTTTCGGGCCAAAGTGTCCCGAAAATTTCAAAATCGTTGTTGAGTAAACCTGCTGTTTTGGGTTGCCATCTACAAATTCGTCCTCTGATCTCATCGAGGACCATATATATTAGTCTTACAGATGATATGACAGGAAGGAATACAAGGCGAAAAGATTTGTTTACTAACCAGAAATTGGGAAATCTGTAGGGCTGGATAGTTTTGTGGGTAGGAGTTTGGTTTCAAAGGTTGAACTTATGTACCGTTGCGAATTTTAAACTATCTATTTATTGTTTAGTGGTTCATGTCATGGTACCTCTGGTTCTCGTTTATGATCTGACCTATAAGTCACATGACGCACAATTATCTTACTTATTTGTATGATTGATGCTAGCGCAGGAATGGAGTATAAGTATCTAAGTAGTTGCACTCTAGGATAGATTGTGCGACGTCTTATTAATATATTACTACCTATACTTCGTCCTCTCGTACCTCCGATCTGCTTGTGACTCCGTTCCAACGAGACCTACCCGTGATATTTAACGCGGTGAGATCAAGTTGGGCCTATCAGAGATAAGATCTTGGCTGTGAAAACCGGTCCTTGACTCTTCGGGGATAACGGTTTGGACCTAGGACCTAATTGAATAAAAAAACAAACAAACAACTGTAAGGTCTCATGTTGGCCAGCTCAGTCTATATAAACTACCCGACAGGCCGATACTTTTAAATAAGCCCGACATGTTATAAATGGGCCAAGGCCTACCTGTCATGCACCCCGAACTATCGAAAGAAGTCAAAAGTACTCTCCCACTAAGACTTTTATTTTGAATTACAGCGAATAGATAATTGTCTATATTAACAGGAAAGCTATCCATCACCTGGACCAATATTCTTTCAACCTGAACCATAGCCATTATAGGTTAAAGTTTGAGGGGCTAGAATTCTGGCTTGTGCCGTCGTTATATTTCTGTGAAAAAGCAGGCATCATGGAGCCATTTACTAATAGCTATGGTTCCTTCAGGAGAGCCTAGAATCCAGCGGATTCCCGTTGTTGGGTGTTTATTTCATACTTTCTGTTTATCTATTGTATTTAGCGTCGTGCCCTAGCACAGCACGTGAGCTCCTCACGTACTGGCTAGCCCAGTTTGTATAAAACTACCTGACGTAGGACACTGTTTTTTCGAATCCCAGATGGAGGCTCCGAGGTCCCTAACCCTGGCCAACTTCGATATTCCGCCGCCAACTGGCCTGCATTTAACAATATATTGAGGTATCATCTCAGAAGCCTCCAAATGCTTGACGTCAACGAGGAAGCCACCTTTCTCGCAGATGTCATATCAGGAGCCTTACGCGCAGCCAGCTCAAGGTCTAGTAAACAAGGTAGCGGACGTCGCCGGTGGACTGAGATATGCTCAGAGGCTCACCGTAACATTTGTCGAACACGTCGACAGGGCTTACATGCCGTTAATGCACGCCGCAAATTTGCCAAAACTATCAAAAAAGCCAAGCGAGATTACTGGCGTAACAAGATTGACTAAGTAGCGAGTCTCACAGGTGCATTTAAAATTGCTAGGTGGCACAAGAAACAAACAGGCAGCATCTCCAACACTGGCGTGCAAAAAGAGTCCGACCAGCTGTCCGCTACCCGCCGCACACAGATATCACACAAGACACGCCCCAAGTGACGATATCATAAATCATCTACAACCAAGGACTGCCATATACATTTTTCACCTACTCATGCCACCCAGTCCTTCGCAGAGGCTGGCTCTTTGCCCTCCCTTCCACCCCTAAGTTCGACGCATCCTGACGTCGAAATGGTCCTCATAGGGCCAGCCAACTGTGCATTCACATGTATGGGTTACAAATATCTTACTGTCTGATTAAAGTTCTATATCATATCACGTGCCTTATTATCGTAATATTTCCTTATATAGAATAGCGCCGGGAATAAGAAATTGGCTCCCCAATGTAATTATTAGATGTTCCTTAGGAGGGAGGGAGTTAGACAGGAATCAATTGATACCAATATTGTTACAACAAGCTTGTAACGAAACCCGTCCACTTGAAGTATTCCGACACTGATCAGTAGACGTACAGATCAGATACATCTTGTGAAGAGAGATTCAATTGTTCAGTCCCTGATAAAGGCCTCGGCTCGATTGCGTTTGCTAAGGAGTATAGACTTGATAGTTGACCCCTTCCTTAAGGCCCTTGACTTCAAATAAATATTCAAGGATTTGACCCCTTTCACAAGGCCCTCAAATCCCGCGTCCACTACGCAAAAATAAGCTCTTGAATAATTAAACACATATCGACCCCTTCATCAAGGCCCTCGATTCTGCGTAATATTTCAACAGCCTAAATTCATACGACCCTATTTTCTACTTTCATCATCACTAACTTTTGCAAAACCTGCATTCAAAATGCCCGACTCGTACACCAATTCCAAGCTATCTACAGGCGGATCCCGACCCTCAACGAGATCACAATCAAAGCAGACGGCGCTCGACAAGGAAGCAGAATCCAGGCAACAGCAGATTAACAAATTCATCGAACAGAAAGTCAACGACTACATAAAGTTCAAGATCAAAGATGATAACTGTTGAAACCTAGAATATACAATGTTAGTATAAGCTAAATAGCAAATGAGTCATACATTTACCTGGCTGTTAGTGTTTACCAGCTAGGTAGAACATTTGTGTGGTGTTAGGTTGAAAGAGATGTCAGTCACATGATGCTGACCTTCCGCCATTAAACGGGAGGCAGGAAGACAGATCACTCACTTCTACCAGGGTACCAGTAGAGGACACTTGCACCGTCGTTGAAGAACTAGATCACTCGTGGACTGCTAATTATGTATATAAGATAGTAATAGTTCGTTATAGTTTTCCTTATGCAATTTTACTCTAATTAATAGATCAATAATTATTTCATCTCAACAATAACCTTTGGGAAGCTTTCAAGGAAGATTTTACATCTTTTGAAGAGGATGATTTCAATGCTGCCTCTCTCGTCTACGTTCGAGGTCTTCGGACCCACCTGCGTACATACGGAGTTTGGGTTAAGAATAATAGAGGTGTTAGCATTGTTACTTCATTAATGGAAACACTTAAGGAAGATGATCCAACCCCCTGGACTTTAGAGGAAATCGAAAACTCAAATGAAACGTTCAATTCAAATATATCTCTAACCTCTTCAGGTATAAATTAGAGCCTACCCCTAGACTAAAAACTGAGACTCATCAAGATATTTCGAAAATAGATGGAAAAATGAAAGCCCAGACTTTATCGTCGCACCCTAACATGCCTTCACAAAATGCCCCACAGACAATCTACCAAACTCGGTCTCTAACTAGAAGCGAAGGTTCAGGATGCGCTAAGGAAGTATCAAATCTTACTCGAATGTATGAGAAAGATATGAAATACAATGGTGAAAATGATAGTATTGATTATAAGCTCACCATTTTCCGTGACCTGTGTGACAGAACCGAGATACCTAGTCAGCTCTTTGCAAAGGCATATCCTACGATGCTCATAGGACCTGCTTTAAGTCATTACTACTCAAATTTAAGTGTTTACAAAAACGCCACATTTGATGAGATGTGTGATGCCACAAAACGTTACTTTGAAAATATTGAGTACAAAAGAGGGAAATATGCAAGGTGGGAAGCACTGAGTCTAAGCCTCGTGATACAAGAGAATGAATCATCCGGAAAATCAACAGAAAACCGTTTAAATCTTATTCTAACGGAGCTGCGTCAACTACAGTTGAGTATGGATCCCGAATTTCGAACAGATTCTTTTCTCCACATGAAACTTGTGAACGCATGCCGCAACATTCCAGCCTGTAGCTATGCCTGCTCCAAGCCTAGTGAATCCCTATCCGGCCTAATCAATGATCTCCGAGCTTCAATTGCAACTTCTGAAAAATCTGATGGGCCAACATCATCCAATTTTTTCCCAGATAGGCAATATTATAAACAAGGCTCTAGCTCTTGTTTAAAGGTCCATCCAATAGCTAGATCTCACTCAATAAACAACCAAGCATCATCCGACTTT
Organism: Blumeria graminis f. sp. triticale; assembly: GCA_905067625.1. Classification (NCBI taxonomy): domain Eukaryota; kingdom Fungi; phylum Ascomycota; class Leotiomycetes; order Helotiales; family Erysiphaceae; genus Blumeria; species Blumeria graminis. Next base: position 17,216,928 of record LR898476.1, read on the forward strand.
GGCAAAAGAAAGTGCTACGTTTGCAATCTTTATGGCTGTTGGTCTAAAAATCACCCAGAAGACCAACAACAAGAAGCAAGGAAGAGGTTTAAGGAATAGATTTCAAAACGCTTTGATCGGAATCCAGACCACTACATCGCAGAATATGAGGCTGAGTGTGACAACAATTCCACAGATAATCCACTCAATATTCAAATTGAAAGCCTAACACTAGATACCACCTCATTAGAGACTAAAGATGAGGTTAATAACATATTCTACACCTCCTTTGGATCTATAGAACAGCCAGAAGATATTGTAATAACGCTGGCAAACAAATCTTTTGAGCATGCAATCACCGGTCTCGATTTATCAAGTGCTAATAGTGAAGTTGACAATGACCCTTTTTCATTTATCACATCCGGAAGGTATAACAGCAACACATTCTACGGTATAATAATCGATACAGGCGCTTCAAAGCACTCTACTGCTGGCATTGATCAATATAATTCACTTAACAAGGTTCAGCCCTCACCAATTAATACCGCGAAATCTGGTGCAATCAATGTCCAATTTGGCATTGGAAGTAGTACCTCAATCGGCTCTGTCACTTTAAATACGCCTATTGGACAGATTGAATTTCACGTTGTGAACGCCACTACACCATTTTCACTTTGTCTTTCTGATATGGATACCCTAGGCGTTACTTTTGATAACCTCAACAATTTACTAGTGGAGAACTTACAATCGTTTCCAGTTATACGGCGTTTTGGTCATGCTTTCTTACTTTGGGGAAAATTCCTACACTCTTTTATAACAAACTCTTTCCTTTCTAATCCGTGCTTTTTAACAGAAACTGAATTGAAAAGACTTCATCAGAGACTTGGTCATCCTTCAGCAGAAAGAGTGCTTAGGATATTACAACAATCAGGTCATGACATGGTTGAAAAGAAAACAATTGACCAACTAACAAAAATTTGCGAGTTCTATCAGAAACATAGAGGACCCCTTGCTGTTTCAAATTTTGTCTCCAAGATGAAGATTTAGATTTCAATAGCTCCATAGTAGTTGATATCATGTATATTAACAGAAATCCACTTCTCCACATAGTTGATGAAGCGACAAGATTCCAAGCAGCAAGATGGCTGCGGAGCATGACAGCCAAGGATACCTCGGATGCCATACGAACTTGTTGGATTGATGTCTATATTGGCCCGCCCGACCATATTGTAACTGACGCCGGTAAAAACTTTACCAGTAGGGAATTTCACCAAAATGCAACATCCATGGCAATTTCTGTTAAGAATATCCCAATTGAAGCACATTGGTCAGTAGGAATGGTCGAACGCTACCACTCCATACTACGGCGTGTTTATAATATAATTGATGCAGAATTGAAAGGAGATAACGCAACCAAGGAAACAAAGCTCCAAATGTCAATTAAAGAAATTAATGATAGCGCTGGTCCCGACGGATTAGTCTCTACATTACTTGTTTTTGGTGCATATCCACGGATGGTACACTTAGATACTCCAGCTCCCTCAATTTCCCAACGAGCTATCGCCCTCAAAAAGGCAATGAGTGGAGTCAAAAAGATTAGAGCTGAAAACCTAGTAAATACAGCTTTAAGCCAACGAAAAGGCCCAGATACCACAAGTGTTCACGACTTGCCGATTAGCTCTGAAGTCCTCGTATGGCGTGAGGGTGTCTCTGGCCAATCAGGTCAATGGACAGGCCCTTTCAAATTACTTAGTGTAGAAAATGAAACCTGCAAGGTTGAGCTACCTTCAGGATCAAGTGAATTCAGGTCTACTGTAATTAGGCCATATTATCAGGATAATGACGATGTTAGTTTACAGACCGGAGGCCTTCTCGATAATCCACCCCTTCATAACTCTTTAGCGTCAGTAAATCCCAGAAGAAACGCAGAAAGATCCTGCCGGCCCCCCGCAAGATACATTGATCAGGCAGTAGCTAGAACCTTTATCGAAGAGACTGATGCCCCCTTAGTTCCAACATTTAAAGAATCCAGGCAAAAAGAAATAAACGGATTGCTAGATAAGGGGATGTTTGAGTTTATCACCTTGTCAATGGTCCCACCGGGAGCCAGAATCTTCAATTCAAGATTTGTGGATGAGATAAAGTATAGAGGGACAGATAAAGCTTTTGACAAGTCACGACTGGTGGTACAGACATATAACAATAAAGAAAAAGGGATCGTTCTCACACAATCGCCCACAATACAGAGAGCTAGCCAAAGAATAATTCTCGCCCTTGCCTCAATATTGCCGCTAGATTTATACTTGCGCAATATCTCACAAGCCTATGTTCAGTCCACAACAAAACTGAATCGGGATTTTTATGTTCGTCCACCAGTTGAAATTGGTGATAAAGAAACTACCCCGAAAGTTATAAAACCTCTCTATGGTGTACCAGAAGCTGGAAATCATTGGTTCAATACTTATCATCGACATCATACTGAGGGCTTGTCAATGGAACAGTCAACATATGATCCTTGCCTCTTATACCTTAACAATAACCAAAATTTTGGTATAGTTGGCCTACAAACAGATGACACACTATTCCTAGCAAATAACAAATTTGCTTCCAGTGAAGAAAGTCAGATTATTAAGGCCGGTTTTATTGCTAAAGATCGAGAAAAACTGACCGTTTCAACCCCAATTAAGTTTAATGGAGGTTACATTAAGAGGGAAGCCACAACAGACTCAATTACAGTGACACAGGAATCACAATGCAAGAACCTAAAAATTATTGATTCAAGTGCAATTGATATTGTTAGCTCTAGAGGCAGCATTAGAAGAAATTTGTCAACAAAGGATCAGTACATCGCCCAGAGAGCACGTGGAGCATACATCGCAAGCGTTTGTCAGCCAGAAGCAACTTTTGATTTGTCTTTTGCTGCTCAAACAACCTGCCCGAGCCTAGTTGACATAAATTTACTGAATAAAAGGCTCAAGTGACAATCTGATAACCCTCTTAGAGGCCTAAAATATGTAAGGCTCAATAGAAATTCTTTAAAGGTTATTGCATTTACCGACTCATCATTTGCAAATTATCATGACTATTCTTCTCAAATCGGATTTGTAATCGTTCTCGCAGATGATGATAACAGGGCAAATATAATTCACTGGTCATCCATCAAATGTAAAAGAATTACACGGAGTGTTTTAGCAGCAGAACTGTATGGAATGGTCCATGGCTTCGATATTACCGCATCAATTAAGTCAACTCTCAATAAGATCTCACAAGCGCAATTACCGTTAGTTCTATGTACCGATTCAAAGTCTTTATATGATTGCCTTGTAAAACTGGGAACAACTCAAGAAAAGAGACTTATGGTAGACTTAATGTCTCTTTGTCAGTTGTACGAGAGACGAGAAATTGCCGAGATCCGTTGGATTAATGGGGAAACTAACCCAGCGGATGCCATGACCAAATCCAAATGTTGTCATGTCTTAAAAGAACTTGTCGATTCTAACTACCTGAAAATTGAGAGCAACGGATGGGTGGAGCGAAGCAGCCAGTCTAAATGAAGCTCTGCCTTCATGGCCTCTATTTTTTATTTATTTTTTATTTTTTTTGCCAGTGTCTGATTAAAGTTCTATATCATATCACGTGCCTTATTATCGTAATATTTCCTTATATAGAATAGCGCCGGGAATAAGAAATTGGCTCCCCAATGTAATTATTAGATGTTCCTTAGGAGGGAGGGAGTTAGACAGGAATCAATTGACACCAATATTGTTACAACAAGCTTGTCACGAAACCCGTCCACTTGAAATATTCCGACACTTACTATAGACTATGAACTCAAAGCACGCCTGTAATCTTGGATTGCAAAATGCCTGTGGAGTTTGTTAAGTCTAGTGTAAGTTTGTTGTTCATTTAATGCTACCTAGAAACTCCCTAAAACTACAAACACGCTAACCTATGATTACATAATATATACCACACTAATGTTATCATCCCTTTGTCCCGTGACCTGGACATACACAACCAACCCAAAAATACACAAATAAACGCAAAGCCGATCTGCATGGCGAGCTGCCAATACTTGCTGACAAACCCTACCGAGTCATTAGGTGTTACCACGACTAACTTCTTCGCAGATGAAGCGAGGGCTTTCAACTAAGGCTTCGCAGAGGCTGAGCGTATTCTCAGCGGGTACATTAACCTACTAGCTGGTACTGTTAGAGGCGAAGAAGATTACGGACACCGCACGTAAACAGTACCACAAAGAATTAATATTTTTCTATAGAGATAACCACAGGAAATCTGTTACATTAAATATGCCCTCTGCAGCTACCAGTGATCTTGATTCCTGACACGTAACCCTTCGCTACTGAGTGATCTGTTTCCCAGTGTTGAGCGGATTGGTTTGCAAAAGCTTGTGGCTGTTAGGCACAGATTGTATCACTTGGTGAAGCGAGTGGGAAAGTAAAGGAGTCTGTAAATCTGTTGTGGAGAGTTGTTAATTACTCCCACTAGGACACAGAGTGCTATAAAAACTATATTTTGTAATAAAAAAATCTAGTGGTTGGTATTTACGTCAAAGCGCATTAATACTAACCTCACAATTAATGGGAGATTAGTAATGTGTATTCTACACATCCCTGTCTTTACCATAATTGGAAGCACCAATTTCAACACCCCTTCTCACTTTGTACCAAAAATTTTTGTGCATAAGTGGTTAAGTCTCGGTCTTGGTAGGCCTTTTGTACAAATATCTGCAAGATTTTCACTTGAAGGAATGTGTAGTAAAGTTAGCGAACCGTCATCAATTCTTTCTCTAGTGAAATGGTAAGCGATATCAATGTGCTTTGTAGCGTCATTGATTTTATGATTGTGAGCGAGATCAATAGCGGAGTTATTGTCTGTTGAAAGGGACGAGGGTATATTTTTGTTCACTAGTTGATGAAGCCTACGTGTCATCCAAAGGAATTGTCTAGCTGCAAGTGATAGTGCCATATACTCAGCTTCACAGGTGGTGTGAGCGACGGTACGTTGTTTGCGAGACTTCCAGGCGACTGTGGATCCTCCTAGTTGGAACAAATAACCCGAGAAGCTCCTTCGAGTATCTAGACAATTTCCGTACGATGCATCACAGTATCCGTTGAGTATCAAGGGAGATTTGAACTCATATGTAAGTTTTAAATCTCTTGTTCCTTTGATGTATTGCAAGACCCGCTTGACCGCACTTAGATGAATGATTGATGGATCCGAACTAAATTGTGAGAGATGTGAGATTGCATATGCAAGGTCAGGCCTCGTTGCAGACACGACATACATTATAGATCCGACTATTTGCTGATACAGCGTTGCGTTAGCCCTAGGTTCTCCATTTGTCGCTGCCATCAGTTGTTGGTTACACTCGATAGGCGTGGAGACCGAATTGCAGTCTTGCATAGAAAATCGATTCAGGACTCTATCTATGTATGCGGTTTGTGACAAGCTGATTCCAGCATTACAGTACTCAATTTGAATTCCAAGTAGCCAGTGAAGTGTTCCCATATCTTTGACCTTGAATTCGGCTTTAAGCGGGTTAACAGTTTCACTCAATAGCGAATCTTGTTCTCCAAATAGTACAATATCATCCACATATACCGCTAAGTATAATTCTCCTGTATTGTGGATAAAGACACAGGGATCAAAGGGTGACGAAGAAAACCCGAGGGGAATGATAAATTCAGCCAACCTGAAAAACCATTGCCGTGGTGATTGCTTCAATCCGTATATACACCTATTAAGTTTTGCAACATGGCCCTCTTGCCTGTACCCTTCAGGAAGTTCCATATAGATTTCTTCATTCAAGATCCCATATAGAAATGCGGTTTTTATGTCAAGTTGTCTTGGTCTCCAATTTTTCGAGGCAGAAATTGCTAAGAGTATTCTTAAAGAATCAAATCGCACGACTGGAGCGAATGTTTCATCGTAATCTAGTCCTTGGATCTGTGAGAATCCTTTTGCGACGTAACGTGCTTTATATCTTTCGATTTCCCCATATGCATCTTTTTTAATTTTGCATACCCATTTGCCACCAACAACTTTGCGACCTGCAGGACGAGGAACAACGTTCCACACATCATTTTCTTTGAGGGATGACATCTCTTCTTCAAATGGTATTTTCCAGTCTTCCCAGTTTGCTGATGCCTTAGCACCATTGTACGTTTTGGGTTCTGATACATCAATGACATTTAAAAGTGCTAATTCTTGTCCCTCATCATCACTATTGTTACCATTCGAACTTTGGAATGCGGGTTGATGAAGATCACGAGAAGTTTTCCACCACTCCCCCGTTATTGTATCTTCATAAGTTCGAGGACGTTTAGTGCGTTTGGGTCTGGAATTGACATAGTTATTATGATCTTGATTAAAAAGATTTTGAGAAGATGTTGAAGCAGAAGTTGAGGCAGATGGTTGAGGTTCGAGTTGAATATAAGTTGGTACTGATGACTCTTGCGATGGTTCTGACTGAGACAGATAACTAGGATCTTGATTATGAGAGAGATCTTGAATGTTTTGTCCTTGTAACGGCTGTTAAGCCTAATTATCCCTGTAGCCTACGCTAGCTAGCGCAGGCAATGAGATCAATGGTGTAATCCAGAATCTTCTTGGAAGTTGTCGAAGAATCCAAACAATTCTGGTCATGGAGGGAATCCTATGGAAGGAGGAGTATTCTGGATTATATATATTTGTAGTCACTAGCTGTTAGAACTCTCTCTCTAGAGAATTATAATTAATATACTGTACCTACAAGATTGCCCATGCATTTTGTTATGAAACCGTGACATATTATAATTCTCTCCACAAACTTCAGAACCGCAGTCAGTCAGTCAGTCAGTCAGTCAGAATCGCAGTCAGTCAGTCAGAATCGCAGTCAGTCAGTCAGTCAGTCAGTCAGTCAGTCAGTCAGTCAGAATTGCAGTCAATCAGTCAGTCAGAATTGCAGTCAATCAACTTTGCAAAGATGAAGTGGGATCATTGCAACATTTCTATGGAGGAAAACAATTTTCTTAGGGCAACATGGAAATCAGAAGATCAGCTAGCTAAGCTTCGGAAAGAAGGAAGCTGCTTCAGATGTGAGAAACGGGGATGTCAATCTAGGGTGTGCCACCTTCTTCCAGCAATTAATCCACGAAAGACTAAGAAAAGTTTACATATTTATAAAAAAAATATGAAAGAGAATCCGTATGGTGATGGTCTAGGTCCTATTGATCCAGCAGTGTACGAAGTGGATCCGTATGGTGATGGTCTAGGTCCTATTGATCCGGCAGTGTACGAAGTGGATCCGTATGATGATGGTCTAGGTCCTATTGATCCGGCAGTGTACGGATTGGATCCGGAAGGTGATGGTCTAGGTCCTATTGATCCGGCAGTCTACGAAGTGGATCCGTATGATGATGGTCTAGGTCCTATTGATCCGGCAGTGTACGAATTGGATCCGTATAGCATTTCTCCGAGACTCATAAACCGTCCTATCGAAATTCAGCAAATAAGAGATCGAGGAGAAACAATGGGTTGGTCAGCCAAGAGGTCTGTCATGGGGAGCTGTCTTACAGATCATGAAATGAGAAAGAACACATCGCCACCCCTTATTAATGCCATTACTAGTGATAGACCGATTCAAGAAGAAAGGAAAGATTTTGTGCAGCCAATAATATTGGATAAAAAGTTTTCAAAAAGTTTGACAGCAGCTGAACAAGAACCGAAGATGAATACAAATCCATTTTTAGTTAATGCATTAGTTAACGACGTCACTATGGTGCAAGCATTAATTGACAATGGATGCCTGTGTTCAGGTATCATTGATGAAGAATTAGCAGCCCTACTAAGTTTACCATGTAAACCTATCTCTCCCCGAACCCTTCAGACAGCAGAAAATTCATCTCAAGACAAGCCAATAGTAAAAAGTATCACTTGGGTCTCCATAGACCTTGATGGCTTTGTTACTGAAAAATTGTGGCTGTATGTAGTACCACACAGTACACATCAGATCATACTTGGGAAGAAATGGTTAGAGGACCAGGATGCAGTAATTCATTCCAAAGAGCAGCGGTTGGAACTCAGGAAGAGCGGTGGTTCTGTTTACAGTGTTCGACGCTGGCGTCAAAAACTAAGGGGAATAAAGGAGCCTAAACGTGCTGCTGTTGAGGCATTATCTTTTCTGGAAAAGGGAGTTCCCGTCTGCAAAGCCTCCTTAGACGACATAAATAAGGCACTCCGTACGAAACATTGTCTCAAGATCTCTGATGCTCGAGACCGATTACCGGGCCCTGTGAAGAAGTTCGCGCGCCTCTTTTCTGACGATAGCGGCGCTAATGATCTACCGCCTACACGAGATCACCTTGACCATGCTATAAACCTCCGAAATGAGAATGGGAAGCCAGTCCATCCGCCTTGGGGCCCTCTTTACAGTATGTCAAGAGAGGAGCTTCTAGTGCTTCGCAAAACATTGACAGATCTTCTGGGTAAGGGATGGATCAGACCAAGTAGTTCGCCGGCGGCCTCGCCAGTACTTTTTGCTAGAAAGCCAAACGGAGGGCTACGATTTTGTGTGGATTATCGCGGGCTGAATGCAGTCACTCTTCCAGACAGGTATCCCCTTCCATTATTTAAAGAAACTTTGCGACAACTTTCAAAAGCTAGGTGGTTCACGAAACTAGATGTGAAGTCAGCTTTCCATCGTATCAGAATCAGAGAGGGAGATGAATGGATGACTGCCTTCAGATGTCGCCATGGTCTTTTTGAGTGGCTTGTTACACCATTTGGTCTTGCGAATGCACCTGCAACCTTCCAGCGTTATATTAATGAGCAACTACGAGGACACCTTGATGTTGATGCGACAGCATACATGGATGACGTTCTAGTATACACAAATGGTAGTGAGGCCGATCATTGGAGAACGGTTCAAAGTATCTTGGGAAAGCTAGAGAAGGCTGGTTTGTACTTGGACATTGATAAATGCAATTTTCTATGTCGAGAGGTGAAGTATCTAGGATACATTGTGAGAGCTGGAAACTCGGTGACCGTAGATCCTGACAAGGTCAAGAGCATCATAGAATGGAAGCCACCTACGTCGGTTAAAGGAGTTCGATCGTTTCTCGGCTTTGCAAATTTCTATCGATGCTTTGTTGATAGATTTTCGGAGGTAACTGCACCACTGACCAGATTGACGAAGAAGGATTCAATTTGGAGATGGGGACCTGAGGAGAACGAGGCGTTCGAACGACTAAAGCAAATTTTTTCAACTGAGCCGGTGCTAGCGCAATGGGATCCCGAGCGAGACACAGTGGTGGAAGCCGATTGTTCTGGGTATGCATTGGGTGGATGTTTGTCTCAAGCTGATAAGCAAGGCCGGCTGAGGCCGGTGGCTTACTACTCCAAGCGACTGAGCGGAGCGGAAGCAAATTATCCGATACACGACAAAGAGATGCTGGCCATAATCACGTGCCTGCAAGAGTGGAAAGCTGAACTGCGTTCTGTTGCAAAGCCATTCACGATTTTGAGCGACCACAAGAACTTAGACTATTTCATGACCAAGCGACTACTCAATGAACGGCAGGCCAGGTATTACGATGTATTACATCAGTTCAATTTCACTCTGAAATGGCGACCTGGCAATGCTTGCGAACGGCCGGATGCTCTCTCAAGACGCGATCAGGATCAGCCCCATGGCCTTCATGACGAACGAACCACGGGTAGAATTATGCAACTGTTACCAACTGTCAAAGCTTTAACTGTCGATGCACAACTCGGTACAGCAGACCCAGCAGCGACAGCGAGAATATCTGACGACGATGAGATTCAAACATTATGGAATCAAGGAGTCATTTACGATAATGATTGGCGACGAGCGCGAGATGCTGTCCAGCACGGAGAGAGAAGTTTCCCACCAAATATCGCTCAGAAATTAACCGCTAACATTGCAGAGTGTACGGTTGCCGCAGATAGCGTTCTTCGTGGAAGGGAAAATCGAATTTGGGTTCCCGATTATGAGCCACTCCGAACGGCGATAATGCAGCGGACACACGATAGCTACCTAGCAGGTCACCCGGGCAAAGATACAATGATTGGCATACTTTTAAGGCGATGGTTCTGGCCAAAGATGAGGGAATCGGTCCGTCGTTTTATACGGAATTGTGATGTCTGTGGTCGTACGACAGTATGGCGAGAGGCGAAGGCTGGGTTTCTTCGATCACTGCCAATTCCTGACCGAATAGGAAGCGAGCTGACAATTGATTTTATTACTGATATGCCACCTTCTCAAGATTGTACAAATATAATGGTTATAACAGATCGGCTATCTAAAGACGTTTTTCTATTTGGTACAAAGACAATGGAGGCTGCACCAAGCGCTAAAGTTTTTGTCGACCGATATTATCGTTACTTTGGCTTTCCACGTTATTTGACAAGTGATAGAGGCAGTGACTGGATGGGAACCTTTTGGCAAACTTTCTGCAAGCTAACAGGAATAACTCAACGCTTGACCGCGGCGTACCATCCTCAGTCAAACGCAAGTGAAAGAGCAAATCAGGAATTGTACAAGTACCTGCGAGCGTTTACCTGCTACTCACAAGATAATTGGATGGAACTGTTGCCTGTAGCCCAACTGGCACTAAATTCAAGACCAGGTTCAGCGATTGGAGGACTAAGCCCATTCTTCTTACGGCACGGATACGATTTGGACCCTCTGGCAGAGCCTACGCCTATCTTAGAGAATGGTTCCCGACACCCGGGACGACTATCTGCTCAGGATTATGTTAAAAGGTTAAAGGACGCGCAAGACTATGCACAGGCAGCAATGGCTTCAGCTCAACAACGAAACGAGGGTAATGCAAATCGCTTCCGAAGACAACCAGATCAGTATAAAGTTGGCGACAAGGTTTGGTTGGATCTCCGAAACGTGAAAACACCACAGCTCTCCAAGAAGCTAGCCTGGATACATGCAAAGTACGATGTGACCGCGGTCCCAGATCCTTTGACTGTGGAGTTGAACGTTCCTGGAAACATCCACAACCGCTTTCATGTCGAATTGGTGAAGCGGGCGGGTGCGGATCCCTTTCCGAGTCAGCGGCGGGACGATGCACAAAATCCCGCTATCCTTGACGATCTGGGCGAGCAAGAATTTGGAGTGGACTCAATAATACGAGCGAGAACAGTGAGACGTGGCCGTGGTAGTTTCAGGCAAGCCCTAGTTAAGTGGACTGGCTGGGCAGAACCAACTTGGGAGCCCATTGAATACGTGGCAGACACCGAAGCTTTAAAAATATTTGAGGAGACCTATGGTCCCATAACTTCAAATGATGGCCCTTCGGAAATATACTCAGGTAGATACGTTGGCCAGGCCGAGCCTCATGTCCAGAAAACACGGAGGGAACGACGAAAAAAAAAAAGCATTAAATAAGAAAATTAAATAAAATATTTACTCATTGAGGAAGAGAAGGGGGATTGTAACGGCTGTTAAGCCTAATTATCCCTGTAGCCTACGCTAGCTAGCGCAGGCAATGAGATCAATGGTGTAATCCAGAATCTTCTTGGAAGTTGTCGAAGAATCCAAACAATTCTGGTCATGGAGGGAATCCTATGGAAGGAGGAGTATTCTGGATTATATATATTTGTAGTCACTAGCTGTTAGAACTCTCTCTCTAGAGAATTATAATTAATATACTGTACCTACAAGATTGCCCATGCATTTTGTTATGAAACCGTGACAGTCCTTCACCAACATTAGAGGAATTTTTCCAATTGTTTAACAATATTGTTGACGTTATTGGAGTTTGTTGATGAATCTTGTGTGGAGACAAGGTTGATGTTAGATCAGCGACAGGTTGATCACCCTCGTAGGGGATAAACTTTACATCAGCCGATATAACTATCTGTTTCCTTGCAGGAACAAAAATTCGATATTGATGATCAGTTTCGGTGTATCCAACAAATATACCTTTCTCAGCATTTGGTAGAAGTTTGCATCCTGATGGTCGCTTAGCCATGGGAATGTGCACATAACATTCTTGACCAAATGGATGAAGGTGTAGAATGGATGGTTTTCTCGCGTGGAATGCTTCATATGGCGTCTGTCCATTAACAGCACTATGTGCCTGACGATTTTTTGTGTAGATGAAGGATTTTGCTGCTTCAGCCCATAACCGCTTATCTTTAATTGATGCGAGAATTGCACGAACTCCTTCGATAACAGATCGATTTAGCCTTTCAGCTACTCGGTTTGATTCGGGAGAATAGGGAGGCGTCAGATGATGACTTATCCCCTTCTGAACCAGAAAATCAGAGAGCATTGCATTGACATACTCACCGCCGTTGTCTGTTCTGAGTGATTTAACTTGACAATTGTATTGCGTTTCTAATGCCTTAACAAAATTGATAATAGCCTGAGCCGCCTCAGATTTGTGTTTAAGGAATTGAATCGTGGTACAGCGTGTTGCGTCATCAACAAAACTTATGTAGTATAGTGCATTGCCATACGACAGAACAGGAAACGGTCCGGCAAGATCTGAGTGAATGTATTCGCCTTTCGATGTTGATCGTGCAGCTGATGAGGCTGGCTTTTTGTGTACGGATTTAGATGACATGCAGGAATCACAGTGAAAGTTCTTTGGGCAATTTGGAATTACACCTGAGTTCTGGATGAGCTTCTCTGTCTTGGTTATTGCCGAAGGCGATGCATGACTGAGGGCTTTATGCCAGAATTCATAGGTGGAGCAAGCTACTTCATTTTAACGTGCGACTTCCCTGATCACTGGCAAGGCACCGTCGTAACAAGCTTCCAACCAGATTTTATTATTTTTATATAATCATCACTTTGCCATTGTCATGGAGTAAGTATCCCTTGGATCTAGCTTTCTTCCAAGAAAATAGCGGTAAAGATAAATTTGGCACATATAGTACATCATTAACCTTGAAAGTTGACACAGTTCCATCTGACATCTCACAGTGTAACAACACACTTCCTTTCCCTTCGATTGACATTCTCTCATTTGAACTTGACATCACATAACCGGAGCAAGGCACGAGTTGTTCGAATTGTTCTGGGTAAGGACACATGTGAGCAGTTGCGCAAGTATCAAGATAAAATAGATGACTAACCTGATCAATGCCCGTAACGGTTATATTTGCCCGTTGTAAGGTTATTTCAGATTGTGTTGAATTCGGTCGGGACAATTTCTCTTTAAGTCTAGGGCAAGAGTTATAAACATGCCCTTTATACTCGGTCGGAAAACGTTTCTTGCAGAAGGAACATTCGTTCGACGAGGGGCGTTTGGAACGCTTGGATACCCTTCCAGGTTTCCTTGGCTTGAGAGAGTTATTGTCTGCTTTGCCAACTTGCGTGATGAGAGCTGTTGGAGGAGGTGCAGTGCGATCTAGATCAAGAAGACGTTGTTTAACCACGGCATAAGTACAATTGTCCTTAGTCGTCAAGTTATCAACTACATCCTTATGATGTTCACAGAACGAACTCAACAAGTAACTCCTCTTAACTTCATCATCATCAAGAAAGTCGGCTAGCTTGTGGCGGTTCGAGTTTGAAGATTCTCGGGCTAACAATGTTAACCGATCATACTCCGTCTCAAATTCATCGATTACCGAACTGACAGTGCGACTTGGATCGTATGCATTTGCGAGGAGCGCAACCGATCTAAGTTGGTGGATCAATGTAAAAGAGCTGTCCTGGTGGTACTGCTCTTTCAAATACTTCCACATCAAGTGAGGGTCTTTGAGTTTTAAGATCTTGCCAAGGATCTTTGAACCGACGACCTGAATATATATATTTACAGCAATACTCGAAAGCTGGCTGTATGCTCCTTTTTCTTCAGGCGAAGCGTCCTTGTCCGGCTTTTTGCCGTCGACTACAATCTCGTTGAGTCCCTGCCCTTCAAATACTGCAGTCATTGTAATGGCCCACAACTCATAGGTTTCAGGACCAGTGAGGTGGGTTACATTGGTTAATGACATTGCGCGCAAGTAGTTGGTTCCGAGTCTCGAAGCGAAGAAGCCGGTTTTCGAAGACGAGGATTCCATTTCTGTTGAGCGGTTAGAAGACTTCTTTAGAGATGAGGATGCTTAATAGTGATGGAATCTTTTTGCTTTTAGGGGCACCGGGTCATAACCTGTTGAGCGGATTGGTTTGCAAAAGCTTGTGGCTGTTAGGCACAGATTGTATCACTTGGTGAAGCGAGTGGGAAAGTAAAGGAGTCTATAAATCTGTCGTGGAGAGTTGTTAATTACTCCCACTAGGACACAGAGTGCTATATAAACTATATTTTGTAATAATAAAATCTAGTGGTTGGTATTTACGTCAAAGCGCATTAATACTAACCTCACAATTAATGGGAGATTAGTAATGTGTATTCTACACATCCCTGTCTTTACCATAATTGGAAGCACCAATTTCAACACCCAGCCTCAGCATAATTAACTGAGTGATTCGAGTCATGAGAAGCGACCCCACGTACATCCTATAATAGTCTTAGACTTAGACAGGAAGTAAATGGAATAAACAATCAAACGACCCCACGTTGGATCCCGTGATTGAAGTCCTTGAACGAGGCTGGGCCTGAAAAATAGCCCAGCCTAATCGAGCGGGGCACAGCCCATAACAGGTACAACCAATAACTACAGCTCAGCCGAGTTGTTGAAAAGAATGAAGGGGCTTTACAGGCCATAATTACAAAGATCCTGCGCGGAAACCCCCAGCCCCGATCCACTGGGCCATCAGAGGCTTCCAGTAGCAGTAAGACGACAACAATTACGCCACTAGCTACTAAGTCAGGAGGAAAGAATAACGTGAGCACCCCACGACCTGTGCAAATGTTCGCGAGAGAAAGCAGCAGCCAGGCGAAAGGCAAAGAGCCGACTTCGACAAAGCCTACTAGGCCAATCGAGGGCGGAGAACCACAAAGCTCTAACACAAAAGCCCGCCCAGACGAGCGTGTGTTCCTGCGGCTCAAGGCCGATCACCTGTGGAGACGTATCTCTGTATATAAAAATAAGTCTCGCAAGTAAGCTACGCTTAGCTAACTCTGCCGTAAAGCAGGTTACTTTCGTCAACTCAGGGTTCGCGATACAAGCTGAAGGAGATGGTGCAAGGGACGCGCTCCTCTCAGGCGCCGTGCTCTTGGAGAGCATAGTTATCGACTTTAAACTTGTTGTCGACATTGTGTATGTATGACTGCTATCACAGACATTAGAAATAATTCATGAAATTGCTTGATGAGAGGCTAGTATTGATTCCGATATAATATTGTAGAAGACTAGTCCCAACTAACAGAGGGCTACAACGTCTTTATCTATCTACAGATAAACTCCTCATATTCCAACCACGCTAGTCATACAGGACGTAGCATATAAAACTTGATTCATATCACCATTTTGGGGATGAGGTTTACAGTGCATATGCTACTTGTCATGTAGATACATGATTCATTCATGAGTTGATATTGTTCAGACGATCATGACTATATCACAACGTCATGTACAGACACGATTCATCGTTTGTACCTGTTGTATCAACCATGACTATGTCTCAGTTATATGAGAAACATCATTGACTAGTTACTAGAAACCTAATCAAGATCCTAAACACATAACTGAGACTAGGAGAATTTTACTGAGTAAGTAATTATTCTGATGAATCTAGATCTAGAGGAACATAATCTGGTTGCTTGGCTCGAGGTATATGAACCTGAGCATATCATGTATTATTGTTTTACTTGGTATATGAAATGGGGAACGTACACTTGCGTTTGACGGCTAAGATATGATGTTTTATTGAGAGTGGATTGTAGATGACTCTATGGATGTATATTCTAATTTTGTTATGATCTGAGACAACGAGGTAGTCGAGGCTAGGGCATCGCGTGTGGCTCAAGGCCACAGCATACATCACTAGTGTACTGGTTAGGCGAGCATGTATATAGTTTCATAGATGTACCCACAATAAATGGACACAGGTTTAGTCTTATACTTTCTGTCCATATACCTACAGCATAGTATTGTATGAGGCTACTCACTTTCAACCACAAATTATAACATCATCCACTCCTCATCACTCCGCAATGTGACTTCTGCATAGCTCATAACCACAACAAATTTACAGTGGGAAATACTCCCCTTTTATACCCCATTAACTCGCTTACCAGCGAATCATATGCCCATCATGCTTACTCATGCAGTGTGCCTTCCCTGAACAAATGCGCCAAACATGTCATGTGAGTTGTCCATGCCTGAGGTACCTTGATGACACACTCACCCTCCATGCGCTACCTGCCAGGGCTACCTTAGCTGAGCACAACAATTATAAACTATATAGAAATCTATCTCAATCACAATCATCATCTTAATTCATGTCACCATCAATAGCTGCAAAGGACAGTTTAATCATTTCCTTATACTACTCGAGTCGCATGTCTGACTACTATGCAACACGCTCAGGTATCAATCTATTAACCCACACCAAACCAAAACTACTCACAACGCTGATGATGACCCCATGAATAACTGGAACAGTAGCCTGCAACATAGCACGATTAGGCTAGACATCGTTGACCAGGACCTAATCCGAACACATAGAGATCAAACTAGAAGCCGCCTCCTTTCATGGATAAACGTGGCGGAAACTAGGATGGTGTCTCATGGGGAGTTCCATTCTAAAACACAACTCGGGGTTAGGTCAAGTTCTCAAACAATTAGGACAGGCTCAGGAACATAGGGTAGTTTCATAGGGAATGCGTAGTAATACTGTTCGAGACAGAGCTTAGGGCTGTCCTATTATCTGATGTACATATATACCCAGCGTGAAGGAGTATTCTTCTTCACGCAACGTCTTCTATTTATACTCATACCTATTGTTCACTTACTTATCTCTTCTCTAAAGAAGACCGCCGTTATTGTACCCTTCTCACCTACTACTTATTTTACCTTTACTTCTTACGTGAACCCTATACCTAACGCTGAATTTATACCTCCTACTCTTAGGAATCACCACCATACTCCACACCTGTAACCTACTTGTACCAAATTCGTACCCTACGGAGTACTAGTAACACGGCTCCCTGAGAAAAGGAACGGAACGCTTCAATCCGAGAGATGGAAGCAACGTAGAAATCCACCGAGGCAACTGCCGACACCGAAACTACAAACGTAACTCGATGCCCGTAAGGGACCACAACCCCACCGAGCTCCATAAAACGGCAAAAACGATCTCATTCCTCTATGCTAATTTGAGCAGAGCAGACCCCGCTACAGACATCATCCTGCAATCCGCCTGGGATTCAAGAACCGATGTCTGTCACAGACCGGCTTTCATACGAGTAAAACAGCCAGCTTGTCACTACCATTGTGCCATGGGCTAATGCTGAGATGCTGCGCTTAGTCTGGTCAACCAAGTCAGGAACTTCCCTAGTAACATAGTCAATGCGTTGCGATGGTTACAATGTTATGATAGCAACAGTTACTAATCAACATAAGCAATCAGTTGCTGTGTTATATTTTGAATTTGATTTCATTTAGCCCGATTTGGCGCCTTAAGGCCCATTCAGGTGTCTACGAACTCTAATATTTATATAGGAGGAAACCTTTATGGTAAAAACCCCCTCAACTTCTCAGTTTATATGCACTTTAAGTTTGTGTTACCTTCGCGAAGTGCACTAATACTGTTTTATCCCGTGCGGATACCGTCCACTCCCTTATTTGTGGCAAGAGACCAATTCTCCTTGCTTACCTCTCTCTCACTCATCTTGGCCTCGACCTCAAGCGTCAGTCGAAACTGCTCTAGCCTTCCTTCCTGCTGGATCCATCTAGTTATCCTCGCAATATCTGTGGGATTGTTCATCATGGCCTCAAATGACCGGTTCTCTGCCTTTCTCAGTATTTCTCCTCTTCCTTTGGCCCAGCTGGTGCAGGCCATGACCATATGCTTCACATTTTGGGACGGATATCCACATTGGCATCATGGGTTATCTACTCCTGGAACTTTTCTTCTGTGCAGATAAGAATTGAACCCAATGTGTCCGCTTCTTATCTGCATGGCTATGCTGCTCTGGGCCCTGCTCAGGTGTTTATGGATACTGATAGGTGTTCCTCTTTGGCTCATTCCTGTCTTTCCCGTTTTTTCATCTGTAAAAAGGTATTTACTGTGTTATAGCTGTAGACTACCATACCCCTGATTGTAGTAGCCGCTCTTAAGTACTTAAGGAAGGTCTAGGACTGGATTTGTTCTGTAGCTTTTTGTCTTGTAATTATTCTAGACTTTAGATTGATCCGATTATTATAAGCTTTACCTTATACCCCGACTCTGTCCCGTTCAGATCACATCCTGTTCCGATCACATTCTGTCCCGACTACATCCGTCCCGACTCCGTCCTGGTCCGACCCTTGACCTCCGAACTAGCCAACGAGCCTGACAATGTCCTACTTTTCCAGGAACCCTGGACCCAACATAAGGACGGCTCCTGGCTCACCAAGTCGTATCCCGGGCTCGACAAGCATTTGCCCTCCCGTGTCGCCGCCAACTCCACAAGGCCACGCTCCCTCATCTACACGCAGGAAGGGATCAAGTGTCGACTGCAAGCAATCTGCGTATCACAGACCAGCCCTGTGATATTGTGTTGCAACTGGCCAATCGCCCCATGAGTACACTGTTGAGATCCTAGTCTGAGCAAGGAAGCAAGGGCTTCATAGACAAGACTCAGTGATGAAACAACATGACTTTAGTTATACAAGCTCGTATTAATGCATGACTCAAATGTAAGTCGTGCTCATTATCAGGAGCTTAAGGATCGGACAATGTCGATACGCATTACATGAGCACATCAGACAATCAATGGACACGGCTGTAGGATAGATCGTACATGTATATCATAAGGTCCAATTACTTCTTAGGTAGATTATGCGTTCATCTTTAGATATCCATATTATCCTCAGATAGTCTAAATACATTCGCCCACCACCAAAATATTCATGACACATTCTTCTTTATATATACACTTTCCTCCCACAATACTTGTCCATCTAACCTCGTAATTATAACATACACTCAGGAATAGGGTTAGTGCGTTGCCATGGTTACAGTGTTGTGATAGCAACAGTCACTAGTCAAGATACTGATAAGTTGCCATGTAACAGCTATGGGCCATTGCACCATTGATTGTAGTGACCGGTCTTAGGTACTTAAGGAAGCTCTTGGGCTGTGTCTATACTGTAGCTTTTTTGCCTTGTATTTTATCTACACCCTAGCCTTCGTCCTCGTCCTAGTCTACTGTCCGCGAGCCCTGACACATAACTAGAATGCAGTGGTGGCTCGTTACAGATGCGATTGCGACAAATTAATTGAGGATTGTATGAAAGTTTGGCACTTCTATGGGTCTCAATTGCGAGGAGGACTATTTAATTATTGATGGTAATTAACTATTATTTCTTTCTACAGAGAACGTGTCACAGTTCTGTGTGCCCGTAAACGCTTAGATTTGGCTAGTGGGCTGTCCTCGAGGAGTGTGTATGCTATTTTTTCATAGGGTAAAAGTTTGAGTAAATAGGGGGTTGAGGTCTTCCACAAGAAGAGATATAGGGCACGTCGTGATCCGACGCGATTACGGGCTCAAAGTGGCCTTCACGAGGAAGAGATGGAATATCTAGAATGAGAATAATATTGGGAAGACGTAGCGTGAAAATGGCAATTCGGCTGTAGTCTACGCTTTATTATGTACATGCTCATAGTTCACTGTTACGTTACCTTTGGTTTGTTCATTAACGTGCTAGGTGAAGTAACTACCGTCGCACTCCTACTGGAGCTTGAGCACGAGTGGGGTCGGGCCGGATCAGGTTAACTACCGTGCTGTACAAATGCCTCGTCCCACCCAAGTGACCGGAGCCATGCCAAAATGCATCTGTGTGTTGAACCATGACGAATTCGGCAGCCCAGAATTGAAAACAAAATAAAAACTTTCCCGCAAAATCCCGCATTACAAAAGAAAAACTTCAACAATCTCCCTTCCACTGTTCCGCCTCAGCCACCACGCGCCTGAGCCTCGAATCCAATCCCTCTTTCCATGCCAAACCACCTAGGCCTTTGATCTATCACCTCAGAGTCACAGGTATCCCTGCCATCCCCCAACTAGCCTCCGCGTATATTCCACTCTCCTGGACGTAGTCCCTGAACAGCTGCCATCCCCTTGATCCAAGCATTAATTCCAGAGCCGGCGCCCTACGCTTTCCGCTTTTCAGCCGCCATGTTGCCAGTGCTTTTCGACACTGTACAAGGTAACCAATTGATTTTTCCCTCCCAAACTCGCAGTTAAGTGTAGCGTCAGCGTGATTGAAGCGGCGATGATATGCCTCAAAGTCTCCATGTCCGGTTCGGGCAGCGATCAAGCGTGCGAAGACCGCTCTAGGTAGCGCTAGCTCTGGCGGTTTCTTACGCCGCATCTCGAGTTCAAGATCGGCGTAGTGTTTGGGGCGATTCAAGTGCCACCAGTCCGTCAACATCTGCCTGGCCACTTCACGGGCTTTCCGTCCTGTTGAGGCGAGGGTCATCACATCATGTGTCGTCCTAGAGTTGTCCGGCGAGTTAAGCTCTCTTCGAGCGAGTTCATCGACGATTTCATTTCCTGCCAGCCCTTCGTGGCCCGGAATCCATCCTATTTTGACAGGCGCGGCTGATCCCGCGGACAATTTCACGAACTTTTGGATACGCCAGGATGATGAGCCCGTTGTTCCCATCAGTAAAGCCTGAACAGCCGCAGAATTGTCGAGAAGGATGTAGATAGCGCTGCGTCCTCGATCTCGATTGCTGGCAGTAATTGCTTCTATAGCAGCCAAAGCTCCATGGACCTCTGCGTCGTAGACCTTCCCATTGGTAATTTTGCCTGAGCCGCTTTGCTCAATTGTCGTACCTGTGCCACTGATAAAGGTCACAAAGGCCCATGACAATTTGTCGGTGGACGCCCCAGAACCATCACTGTACACGCAGAGACAGTCGGGTGGGAGTGTAGGCAGCCACTCTCTTATGAACTTGGCAGCCTCTTTCTTGCTTGTCCAGCAGGGAATTGGCTGAGGGGGGACCGGAGGTAGGAGCGGTGGAGGTAGTTCAGCCTCTGGAAGAAGTCGATACATCCTCTGGACCCTCGAATCATGAACTCTGTCCAGACCAAGTCTGGTTTTGTTGCATGTCTTTAGTCCAAGTCGGTGGCGAGCGCTGTCTGTGCTTTCCGTGGCCCGAAGTCGAAGCGGATGGTACTCATCTAGTCTTCGGATTCGCGCGGCAGTCTTGAGCCTGCGTTCCTCGAGCAGAATGTGTGCTGGCGGAATACCAGTCTCTCTTCTCAGGGCTGCAATAGGCATCGTGCGCCAGGTTGATAGAGCCATGCGGATTCCGAAGGCAGAAGTTTGGTCAATAACTTTGCACTGTCTCTTACATGAATTTCGCGCGACACCCCGATAGGTTTCCCTGGTTGGCCCCGGGTACCAGGATTCCGCTGCGTGCATCGCGATTGGCAGGACTACCGTGCGGATCACTGTGGTTAGTAGGTCGGGCCTTGGTCCCTGGGTGCACTGAGTGAGCCGTCGGAAGTGTTGCACTAGCCGCATTGCTTTACTGGTCCACTTTGCGACGTGGCTTTCGAAGGTCAGACCGCAATCAAGGTGTACTCCGAGCCATCGGATATCGTCGGATGCTTGTACATCGCGAGTGCCTACCCTTATAGCCGGAAGATCGTGAGCCCTGGATCCGGGGCCGACGAAGTAGACTAATTCGGCCTTATCTGGGTCGAAAGAGACGGCATTATCAGCAGCCCATCCTAGGACTGCATCGACTTCTCTCTGGATAGCTGCTGCGGCATCGTTCGGAGTTGAACCTATGCCGAGGATAGCAACATCATCTGCATAGCCGAATCTTCAACTACTGCCCCCCACGACTTCGGCCATGTAAAGGAGGAAGAGAATCGGGGATAAAGGCGATCCCTGTGGCAGCCCGCACTCTAGGTGAATTGGGTCTGTTACTCCATCCTCGTGTCTGACATGGGCAGATCGTTCTTTCAGGAAAGACTTTATCCAAGTGATGGCTGGTTTCGGCCACCCAACTTTATTCATCCTTTGCAGCAGTCGTCCGTGGAGTACAGCGTCAAATGCACCCTGTACGTCCAGAGTGACAAGAACTGCTTTCTTCTGCCTCTTCATTGCATGCTCCACATCGTGGATGACGCATGAGACAAGGTCGTTAGCGGATCTGCCGGAGAGTGCTCCAAAAAGCTGCTGCGGCACGGCCTTGTACGAGATGGCGGTGTAGGCCATGCGCCTTGCGACTAGTCTCTCAAGACCTTTGCCGAGAGAGGATAGCAGTGCGATGGGCCTCCATCCTTTAGCTGTACTGAGATTACGGCCAGGTTTGGGGAGAAGAATTACTTCCGCTAGCTTGAATGCCTTCGGGAAGTGGTTCAGTCGAAGTGAGCCTTCAAAGAGTACTCTCACTGCTTGTCCTATTGACGGCCAAGCTGTCCTAAGAAGCCGCACAGAAATCATGTCTGCTCCGGGAGCTTTATTCTGGCAGGCCGTTGTGACCCACTTGGCTTCTTCATCAGTGACGCTTGAGGCCCATGGAAGGTTTCCGCATCCTGGCTCGAGGTGTTCGATATCCACGTCGTTTTGGCTGGTGAACCGGCCGAGAAGGAGATCGCGCAATAGAAGTGCACGCTTTCCTGGATCCGAAACAAAACCATCCGGAGTTTGGAGTGGCGGAGCGGCAGATGTAGGTTGCGGCTTTGCCCAGCGTGCCATCCGATACATGTCGATGTCTGTTGTAGCTTCCGAGAACTTTCGCCGCCAGTATTGGCGTTTTGCACTTCTGACTATGCGACGGAAATCCTTTCTACTCTCTTCGTCCCTGAATATCCTATCTTCGCGTTTGGCCTGTGAGCATTCCAACGTCCACCAAGGTGCCGTCCTACCCTTCTTCGAACTCCCGCGTCTTCCGGTAGCCCTGATAGCATCGCTGATGGTTTGAACCAGTTTATCCGCAAGGTTGTCCACCGCACTTGTTGAGACCATAGGCTGCATCCCTATTCCATGGGCTCACCTACCTAGTACCTTGGCGAAGTCTTCGAGGGCGTCGTCTGTCACTCGTACCGGTTGACCAGTTTTGATAACCGCTATGGCTTTCGAGTTCGGGCGGGGAACGTCTCCTGCAAGCGTTCTGTGGTCCGATGTTGAGTCAAGCTCTGTCGAGACATCTGCAAGGGCACCAGCGTTAGACCAGACCAGGTCGAGTGTGTTTCCAAAGTCGTGTGTCGGGACGCCCGGTGTGGAAGATAGGTCCATACCGTGCTCGAACATCCACTCGGTGAGCACCTGGCCGTCACCGTGTAGCCTAGTAGCCATTGGCTGCCAGTCGGTGTGAACAGCATTGAAGTCTCCGCCAATAACTGTAGGCCCAGATGGAGCCCATGATAGCAGCGGCAAAAGGTCTGCTCCAGGAGCGCGGTATACAGAGACGAATGTGACTCCTTCTACCTTTATTGCAGTGAGATCTGGTGATGTCTCGCAGATTGCTTGCTGTTGGCAATGAATCCCTTTTCGCGTGTAGATGAGGGAGCGTGGCCTTGAAGAGTTAGCAGCGACACGGGGAGGCAAATGCCTATCGGATCCGGGATGCGACTTGGTGAGCCAGAAGCCGTCCTTGTGTTTAGTCCAGGGTTCCTGGATGAGTAGGGCATCGGTTCCTGAATCCCAAGCGGATTGCAGGATGATATCCGTAGCCGGGTCTCCTCTGCCCAGATTAGCGCAGAGGAACGAGATTGTTGTTGCCGTTTTTTGAAGCTCGGTTGGGTTGTGGTCCCTTACGGGCATTGAGCTACGTTTATATTTTCGTTTTCAGCAGTAGCCTCGGTGGCTTTCTGCTTTGCTTCCATCTTTCTGATCGAAGCATTCCTTTCTTTTTGACCCTGCTCAATTGAGCCACAGCGGGTGCAGCGCTCTGCTCGTGAACAAATTTTAGTTGGGTGGTGTCCCCAGCATCGGTTGCATTGCGCAATTTTGAGCTTGCGCTGGAGTTCGTGAAGGCGCCCGCTTTCTTCAAACAGTCTTTCTCCAGGCCTCGGTTTTCCTGTTGCGAAGTGCAACACCCAGTCCGTTGACGGCCTGGCCATGCTAGTAGCGAAAGCACGAGCTGAGGTTGGTCTAACTCCTGTTTTGAGAGCTGCTTCTTCTATTACCATCTCTGGTGTCACTATGGTGGGCCCTTCCAGAGTGTAAAGCTTGTCTGGAATATTCGGTGCCAGGACTGATATCCAGTTGGAGGCGGCTTCAAATTTCATTTCATAACTGTCTAAGATGGCTCCTCCTGAGAGAAGTGCACCTCTAGCTCCTTCCCCTTCGGCTTGTATTGCGAACCCTGAGTTCACGACAGACGTTACCTTTTCCTTCTCAGGCCTGCAAGATTTGCACGCTGATAGTAAACCATCATTCTAACCCCTGTTATCATCCCGTGAAAGCTGTCCCCTTGTAGATTCAGGAGATTCGGATCATAGTACCCCCGCGCAAAGTTCGGAATAACTATTGCACAAGCCGCCTCTGTATAGTAGTAGCCTTTATACAGAGAATATACACCATACAGATCACAACAGACCTTTACATACAGATATACATGTACAACAAGGGCCTAGTGATATTGGTATTCAAGACGCACACCCTCTTTTACTACGTTCCCGTGTTATATCACGTGAGACGTAATATCTGCTCACCACAAAGTCCGCAGATTGAACAGCGTTAGATCATAATACCATCTACTGAATTCTCTCCACGCGAAATATAGTCTTGAGCGTCTCCATCCCAAGTGGAGTAGGCACCCAAGCTACTCTGATTATACCAGAGAACACCACGTAGAGGCAGACCACGGCACCTACGATCGTTGGCTTGTGTTTATAGTGTCAACTGCACTCTCGCAAGCGAAGACTGTGTGCGCTCAAAGCTCAATTCTTAAAACTCCTTGCCAAAATTCCAAATTTCACGCTCGTCGAGATTGTATCCATCCTCTGCATCATCTCGTGAACTTGTCCGTATCCCTCCCACGTCCATCTCATCGAAATATCTCCCAGATTTGTGCACCACGCTTTGCTTCCTCCGACGGGTATAAATATCGGCGAGAGCGTACGTTTGGTGACCAGCTTACGCCAGAGAATAGTCGATGAGAGGTGTGGTCATTGAAACGAGAATGAACTAAGTCATACTTGTAAAATTGATAAGTTTTCGGTGGAGATTACGCTCGTTGGGTGGGAGAGTTTGATTTCGTAGAGCCTTGGATCATTGCATCATGGGCAAATTTCTTCAGAATTGCGAAATTTGACTGAACCTGGCTGAGAAAATATTTTACTCCCAGGTTAATAGAAGACACCACGTACAGTTGTTCAGTCTTTGCACTCTCATTCAGTGATTAATGTCGTAGGACAAACCGAAGATCGGGAATGGACGTCAGGAAATTCTTGATCGAGAGTTACTGCCGTGAAGGGGTCAAGCCTAGCCTGGAAATTAAAATCAACTCGGGGCTTGAAAAGCGACTGATGTATTTTGGATGCTTTCCTGGCTAAAATGATCCGAAGTAAGTTTTTATAGACGTTTTAGTTGACGAGTTGTCTTCAGCTTTAATTGAGTGTGAGCTGTAGGTTTGTAAGGGATACTGCTGGCAGATGATATGAGTTCTTTTGACAGAAGTGTTTGCATCATTCGGGTGTAATGTAGTATTCTGCCTGCTGCTTGGACACCGTATATTATCGGATCCAATAGAGCTCAAATAATTGATGACTGTCGCGGCGCAGTTGCATGATATGACGTCATTGAGTTAAAAGCAACTTCTGCGTAGTTGCAAGTGCAAAGACAACCGAACTTCGCCACCCAATTAGATAATCCAGATTATTCAAGGCGTGACTACGGAGCTTCGAACTAGCACACACAGACGAGACTATCACAGACACTTCTCGTTCTGCTACCAAGAATAAGTCTTATCACATAGCCTATCTCATTCAGAGAACATTCCAGTATGACTGGACCAACAACGTATGGTATACCTCTTTGAGTCACTACACCAACTAATGATTCTAGACCTGGGCAAGAGGGCCCCTCTTTCGCACCCCCTCCATTACCTGAAGGCTGGATAGCTCAGTGGGTTAGTACTGCAAACCTTCATATCACTTAAGTCTGGTCAAGATCTCCGTTATTAGTATTAATCTGAAGTAGGATGGAAACTCAAAAAAATATTACTTCGTTCAATTATCGACTAGAGTTACTCAATGGGAAATACCCACACATTCTGCACATCTAGAAAGTAATATGCAGACGAAAAATATGGAGATCTCACAATCTCATGCCCGGCCCACATCGGGGCAATATCTCGATGAGGGTAAGCCACATGAAAGCAGCCAAACTCGGGCACAGGAAGAACCGGGAGAGACAAATGATCGAAGCCTGAAAGGGAATATAGGGGTACCTACACTTACCTTCGTTAGAAAGAACATAGAGCTGATCCAACAAGAAATTCGCCATGAATCAACTCCTTAATGGAGGAAGCAAGAAGACAAATAATTCCAGCAACAGTGGTGGATTAGGGGCATTGGCAGGTCAATTTCTGGGCGGGTCATCTCACAGTGCAACTCAGAAACCAAACAATAGCGGGGGTGGCTTAGGGGCTCTAGCAGGCCAATTTCTGGGCGGGTCATCTCACAGTGCAACTCAGAAACCAAACAATAGCGGGGGTGGCTTAGGGGCTCTAGCAGGCCAATTTCTGGGTGGATCATCCCACAGCGCAAGTAGCAACAGCGGAACTCATCAATCTAACAATAGTGGAGGCGGCATAGGGGCTCTAGCAGGCCAATTTTTGGGTGGTGGGAAGAAACCAACAAAGAGTAATCACGATGCTTCTCACTCTCACCAACATTCCCAATCCTATCAACCACCTCACGGCAATCAACCACCTCACGGCAATCAATCACCTCATGGTCATCAATCATCTCAAAGTAGCCACGGCGGTCTACTAGGTACAGTAGGTGGTTTATTTAGTGGCAAAAGTAGTCCTCAGGTATGTAAAGATAACTTAGTAGATACTTTCTGACATCTATCCAAGCATTCTAATAATGGATTCGGGTATTCACAAAGCGGAACCCCTCATGGACCCTATTCTGGTTCTGCACCACAAAATCCTTATCAGCACGGTCAAAGCTCAACCAGTCATTTCCATAACCCAACCGGCTCATTCCCGGATCCAAATAACCATCAAAACCACCAATACAATCAAAACCAGCACAACACAGGTCAACAACACAATCCACCGCATAGCTCTGGTCAATCTTATGGTATACCCAGCCCAGGCAACGATCAACATTTCGGAAAACAACATACAAGCTACGGGCAACAGCACCATCCATATAACGAAAATGGTCCTCCACCGTACCAGGCAACACAAGGACAACAGACTTCTGGGCATGGATACGGGTCCCCCCAATATTCTGAATATGCATCAACCAATGGGAATCATTCGTCAGGCCACAGTGGTCCATACATGAATACGACCACGCGCCCAGATCAACATCTACATCAGCATCAAAACCACCAACAAGGATCATAAGGCAGCTCAAACTATGAAAACCAACAAAAATGGTGATTGACATTGAAATTAAAATAATCTTCTTAGAAGATAATCTATTGAAGCTATCAGGAGGATTAACGAGAATTGTTTCGCATGCTGTAAGCGCTATTTAGTTACATATTAAAATTAAACAATTTATGCGAAGTTTTCTTATAAATACTTTTCTGATTTGATGCTTTTTCGAGAAATGCCCTCTAACATGCCGACAACCATGGTTGAAAAGAGACAGCTGCCAATGGAAAGAAGTGAAATGTATACCAAAGTGAGGAGCAATGATTGGGGAAATATGTTGAGTATATACGGGTCGACAATTATATCTGCATGGACCTGAGGTACTTCTTGCATTAATTCCTTGTTCCAAGTATAATAGTCAGCAGCAGCATCAAGTTGTAGCAAAACAGTAGATAGTTCTCTGTCCTGATCTGGGGCTGTGGACGATGTGAGATTGGTGTGAAAAAATGCCACCTGAGGATCGCTATTTCTAACGTCACCACTTTTCATCATTTCTGTAACGAGTTTAGGAATATCAGAATATCGGTGCAACTCATGAGTTTTTATACGGAATGTAGTAGGCTGCTAGGCTTTGTTAGAAAGTTGTTATATCTTCCTGAGCGATTTCTGGAAATATGTACAGTAGCAGCCCAACATATTCTCACTTCATATTTTTGACCCTCGATCAAATCACCCATTATAAACCATGATGTTCGACCAATTTTGGATAAATCGTTAGGAAATGTAGACTTAATGTGAGTCCTAAAGGGGGTGTGATGAGGCGATAAGACCTTTAGGTTAATATGACCAAGAGCTATATGCCTATTAAGTGGGACAAATATTTTCGGCCCAACAACTGTTGTTTTTTCGGTGTTTGAGAAGACAGGGGAGATGCCGAGTAAGAGAACTATGAAATGTTGTATCATCTCGTGATGGATTACAGTGGATGAGATTGATCCGCAAGTGGTAATCTATTCCTAACTAGTTAGCGTATCTAAATTACTAGTCCTAGCACGCGATATCCTATTTTGGTAGTAGCCCATATTTATGCAGGATCCTAGACTAGATCATAACTCGAACTTCATTAACAATCTTTCCAACTTAACCAGACCTTACCCTCAACCTGCCTAAGTCAAACGACTTTGCCTATCAAATTTTCTTCCATACCTAACCCTAATCTACTAGATAGTCAGAAATATGAGAGAGGTCATCAGTGTTAATGGTAAATCAATTTTGATCAGCATTCCAATACTATGAATCTTCCAAATTAACTGAGGCTGATTAATTATCATCTAGTTGGCCAAGCTGGATGCCAGATTGCAAACTCCTGCTGGGAAGTAAGCTAAGAGATCTCCACCAAAATTGTTTTCCGAGAAAAATGAATTAATCCCAAAATTATAGCTCTACTGCCTCGAGCATGGTATACAAGTAAGTGAACCAGTGAATACAATACTCCCTCAACACACTTCAAAAAGTGAGCAAAAACTAACATAGCATTAAACTAGCCTGATGGTTATTTGACCGAGGAGCGAAAAGCAGCCGATCCGGATGAAGGCTTCAGCACTTTCTTTTCGGAGACTGGTAAGATTGACGAATTCGAAATTTTGACGCAACCTAATGCAATTTGAATGTTCCAGGTCAGGGAAAATACGTACCCCGTACAATTTATTGTGACCTTGAGCCGAATGTCATCGATGAGGTCCGCACCGGTACATATCGTAGCCTATTTCATCCCGAGCAGATGATCAGTGGCAAAGAAGATGCCTCTAACAACTACGCTCGTGGTCACTATACTGTTGGTAAAGAGCTGATAGACAAAGTGCTTGACAAAATCCGCCATGTCGCAGACAACTGTGCTGGTCTGCAAGGCTTTCTTGTATTCCACTCTTTTGGTGGTGGCACCGGTTCTGGATTTGGAGCTCTTCTCATGGAACGTCTCTCAGTCGATTTTGGTAAGAAAGTGAAACTAGAATTCTGCGTGTATCCCGCGCCTCAAACGGCTACTTCGGTTGTTGAGCCATATAACTCAATATTGACCACACACACAACCCTCGAGCATTCTGACTGCTCATTTATGGTCGATAACGAAGCTATCTATGACATATGTCGAACAAATCTTTCACTTGAACGGCCTAACTACGAAAATTTGAACCGATTAGTTGCACAGGGTTTGTGACAAAGCCAAAGTCAGACTTCAACCGCTAACTCAAACAAGTGGTTTCTTCTATCACGGCTTCATTACGATTTGATGGCTCACTCAATGTCGATCTAAACGAGTTTCAGACGAATCTTGTTCCCTACCCACGCATTCATTTTCCTCTAGTTGCTTACGCTCCTATCACTTCCACAGCAAAGTCTCAGCATGAATCGAACCATGTCAGTACAATTTCCTCGGCATGCTTCGAGAAAAACAATCAAATGGTAAAATGTGATCCACAACACGGTAAATACATGGCAACATGCCTGTTATACCGTGGTGATGTTGTCCCTAACTTAGTCCATGCTGCCGTCGCATCGTTAAAGGCAAAGCGTACGATTCAATTCGTAGACTGGTGTCCCACTGGATTCAAGATTGGCATATGTTTCCAGCCCCCAAAGATGGTACCTAATGGAGACCTAGCTGAAGTAAAGCGTGCTGTGTATGACCCAGATTATCCATGTTTAAGCTCATACTAATGAAGAATAGATGTATGCTGTCAAATACTACCGCAATTTCTGAGGCCTGGTCTGCGCTGTCTCATAAGTTCGACCTTATGTACTCCAAGCGTGCCTTTGTACACTGGTATGTAGGTGAGGGTATGGAGGAAGGCGAATTTTCCGAGGCTCGTGAGGATCTCGCAGCTCTAGAACGAGATTATGAGGAAGTCGCAACTGATTCTAACGAGGGGGATGAGGTTGCCGGAAATGAATATTAAATCGCATTACTATCACTAATGCCCATCATTTTAAGGAACTAACATCCTCGCGAATAATGCTCATTTGTTGAGAAGTACAAGTTAATACCTAGTTCTTTGTGTGCAGAGTGCTATGACACTGAGCTATGACTCTTGAACTCATTATCTGTATTTTAGCATCACCCGGTGTCAGTGGAGGATTCCTTTCATGAAGATTGTCGAAGCTTTAGTGTAGCCCGAGGTGCCTTGCGTAGTTATCCCCAGGTAATATCTGGTTTCTTACAAACAACACATAATTTATTTCTTGATTCTAGAATTGATAATTCTCTATGATCACGCAAGGCTTCACCTAAAGGTTGAACTACATGATTTGCCCGTGCACTAGATTTAACTAAAGCCAAACCTTTTCTCGCTTGGACCAACAACAGATACTCAGTCCTCAATATCGAATTTCTAAACATAGTTACATATCCGACTCTATTTTCCTGGAAAAGTCCATGTTCGAAGGATTTTATCCACACAACCGGACGATCGCTCCTATTTCTCCTGCTTTATTCCACAGGGAAGACGTAGGTTGATAAAAGTATGGCTGAAGACTTAAGTAAGATTATTTCTTTACTTGCATAATAAATGTAACCAGATTTTGAAATGGAATATTATTCTGGTTTTGCGAATTCGTCTCCAAAGACTTTTTGTACAATTAAAGACAAATCGACTACTCGCTAACCAGCCATCTCTAGCCGCTCCATCTTTGAATCTATCGCCCGAAGAATTTCGACTGTTTGGACACCTATTCCGCCAAGCTGATGTTGAAGGGATTGGTGTGGTGACGGGCGAAGTCGCGGTCAAGTTCTTTGAAAAGACCAGGCTAGAACCTCGTATTCTTGGTGAGGTACAGTTACAGATATAACGTGAAAGCTCCAACGGCTGACTTAAGCCTCAAGATTTGGCAAATTGCAGATAAAGAGAATCGCGGGTTGCTTACGCCGGAGGGGTTTGGGATAGTGCTGCGGCTCATTGGCCATTATCAGGCAGGAAGAGACCCAACACCTGAACTCGCGTTACAGCCTGGGCCTCTTCCCAAGTTTGTTAATTCATCATCTAATCTAGGGCTCAGTCCAAGCAAAAATACTGCACCAGTTTCCCCATCAAGCACTTTACATCCCCAGGCTAGTGGGTCTGGGCTCATCCGAGTGCCTCCATTAGCACCAGATAAAGCAGCCCAGTATGCGGCTTTGTTTGAAAAATCAGGAGCACAAAATGGAGTTCTACCCGGAGAGCAAGCTAAGCAAATATTTGAACGGGCGAGTTTACCAAACGAAGTACTTGGAAAAATATGGTCCTTAGCAGATTCAGAACAGAAAGGTGCTCTACAAGTGACCGAATTCGTTATTGCAATGCATTTGCTTGCTTCTTGTAAAACCGGGAATTTGCGTTCATTACCATCCGCTCTGCCGTATGGCCTCTATGAAGATGCAGCACAAGGAATATTCGGTAGATCAATTTCAAATGCAACTGGAATATCAAATGTCCCAAGGCAGTCAGGAACTCGACCGGGGCAAACGCCTAGTAAGCTTGATATAAGATCGATTGAAACGTCTCCAAGAATCCCAACTCAGAATACTGGGTCAAGCAATGATTGGATCATAAGTCTATCAGACCAGGCAAAGTTTAATGCTATATACAACACCCTTGACAAATCCAATCGCGGCTTTATCACTGGAGAAGAAGCAGTACCCTTTTTTAGCGAGTCTAAACTACCTGAAGAAGCGCTGGCCCAGATTTGGGACCTCGCTGATGTAAACTCTGCCGGTCGGCTATCAAGAGATGAGTTCGCTATTGCTATGTATCTTATTCGGCAGCAGAGAGGAAGGAGGGATGGGAGATCATCCCTGCCTTCATCTTTACCATCCAACTTAATTCCTCCCAGTATGCGAAATCAGGTCAGGCCAGTTGCAGTACCATCGGCACCTGACTTTGATGGCCCTGCTACCACTCTACCAAAATCTGCTGCAGAAGACTTGTTCGGCCTGGATGCTTTGTCAACACCTATTATTGCTTCCAATCAGCCCTCGCAACTTACTGGAGGCTCTAAATCACTTGCTTCTGCCTACCCTTCTGATATTCCTAATACCACCTTGCCTTCAACCTTGAATTCACCTTCGAAACAACCTACAGTTCAGCGTTTTGTTCCCACCTCTTCTTTTGGTCAATCTCTAACTCAACAAATCACCGGTGGACGTAATAATCATGCACAAACTATTGGCTCTCACCCTGCTGCTTCCACTCCCACTGCAGAAGACCTTTTGGGCGATAATGATCCTGAAATTAGCAAGCAGTTGACGAGCGATACAGCAGAGGTGGCTAATCTTACCAATCAAATAGGCTCGCTATCTAAACAAGTGCAAGATCTACAGTGTTGCAAAATTACGCATCAGGAGGAGTTGAGCCAAACAACAACACAGAAGTTAGAGCTAGAGACTCGTTTATCCCAACTACGAACTCAGTATGAGCAAGAGCTGAGAGATGTTCGTGATCTAGAGAGCCGCCTTGGTTCATCACAAAGTGAAAGACAAAACTTACTAAATGAGGTCGAAACACTTCAGAACAAGTTACAGGATCTTCACAATGAGCACACAAAACTTTTAAATTCAATTAGGGCTGAACAGCAAGAAGAAATGAATTTGAAGGAAAGAATGAGAACTGTACTCGCGGAAATTGTACAGATAAAGCCGATATTGGAAAAGGAAAGGCTTGAATCTCGACGGCAGAAAGGTCTTCTGGCCATTAACAAGAAACAGCTCGCATTAGACGAGGCCGAAAGAGACAGAATTAAAAGCGAGATTGGAGAAATTACAAAAAAGAAGAGAGAAGGGACTGAACCAACGTCACCTAGCTCGTGGATACAAAGCGCCGGTCAATCCACGATGAATGCAAACAATCCATTTTTTCGAAGGAAAGAAAGCTCGTGCGAAACTTCACCGTCCAGCTTTGCGATCGCTTCTGGTAGCGCCCAAAATGTCGAAAAAAACCTTCAGAACGTTTTTGGGGCAGCTTTTGGCTCAGCAGCTGTACCGACAGAAGTTCCACCTCCGTTAACTATGAAAAGTACGACAAGAACATCCTCTTTTTGTTCAGTTCCCCCTGCTCTGAATCAACCGTATTCCACTGAGCTTAGTGGTCCTCGAAAACTACCGACAACTTTCAATAGTGAACTGACCTGGAAAAGCCAAAATCCTTCTGAGCTTCCATTATCAGGAGTAAATCAAGAATCTATTCAAGATTCTAATTTAGTCAATGATATATCAAAATCACTGACAAATACTCACAACGAAACACTTCCTTGCGAGATGTCTTCTGGTAAAGATATAGCATCCACTATTCCCATGCAAGCCACAGGCAATCGTGAGAGTAATTTAAATAGCCAATCTATTTTAAATACTTTTCAAGAGACAGAGACCGTTAAAAGTGATTTCGATACCGCCTTTGCTGGGCTGCAAAGTATAAACAAGCCACAGGAGCGTACTAGTAGGAGAAGCTCTTCTAGGTCAGGATCAGTAAGAAATATTAATACTTCAGCTTTCCTAAAGGAATTCCCTCCAATATCTAAATTGGAAAATGAAGATGGTGAAAGCGATAGCGAAAGCGAAGGTGTTGGCTTTGATGACGACTTTGCACCACCATCACCTGGACATTTGAAAAAAGCGAACATACTTTCGGAGGAATTAGATGTTCGAGAGAATGAAAGTTCTTCCACCTCGAGACTAAAGCTAAGTCATCAAAGTCCAGATAGAAGCTCTAATTCCACCTCATCATCTCTAGAAACTAAAACGCATCAAGCTACAGTCGATAATATTGTTTCTGCATCCGACCAAATAGACTCAAAATATCCACCGAATCCCAATCAATCATCCTCGTGTAATGTAGCTACATCCTCACCTATTCCTTTAGAATCAATTACTGCTAGTTCGACAACAGACACGATTCCATCTGCACCAGTAACAAAAACGACTTCTAAACCCCCTACACCGCCCAAAATTCCTTTGGAAAATGATATTGATGAATTTGACGATCTAGAAGATGCCAAGGAAGGAGATGCGAATGATGATTTTGTAAGAATAACTACTGCAAATCAGCCAATTATAGATGATTTTAATCCATTGTTCGATAACTCAACACAATCGGCTAGAATACAAACTCCAAGTCAAGGGTTAAAAGAGTCACCCCCAGCACCTCTGATGCCTACTCAGGGTAAAACTACATCCTCAGTAGTAAATAGTAAGGACGACTGGGATGCTATATTTGCAGGTTTCGATCCCTCTCAGGCTAAAGCGGGCTTACACAACCGAAATGAGGTATTGGGATCCCCCGACTCACTTACTACAATTCCTCTTCGAATAGAAGAAGAAAAAGGGTTGCATACTTCTGGACATCATGACGATCCAATCTTGAAGAATTTAACGGGGATGGGTTATTCCAGGGCTGAAGCTTTGAAAGCATTGGAAAAATACGATTATGATTTAGAAAGAGTAAGTTTTACACTCCGAAGCTAAGAAATTATTAAATTAGTTTTACAGGCTGCAGATTATCTCGCCAGTCAATCTTGAGAATTAACATTTCCAAAAGGACAGACTATCTTCAGAAACAGTTGAAATAAAAGTTGAATAGCCTATGGGGTTTCAGCTGGACAATAACTAATTTTTAAAAAACGTAGGATTTTAAGCACTTCAAAACAAGTAGCATGTAATGGCGCTTTCTGCGTAATAATTAAAATATTACGCAAACTTTCGGCCTCTGTATTAAGATCTGGTAGGTCTGTTCAACTATGTTTGTTCCGACAAGTATGCATGGAAATGACTGGTGCTTTAAGCTCTCTATTGTTATTACTTAATTATGTATATGTAGTTTTAGTTGCAACATGGTACAGAGTATATGCCTGGTGTGCCTAAGGTATTAGTACACCCATAATTCAGTCTACAATCAAGAGTTCAATCGATAAAGATTGGGTCAAGTAACAATCAACCATCGTTTCCAATTAGTCTGCCTATTCACATCTGAATCATCACCCAAAACTTCCTATCTTGACCATAAATATGTAAAATTGATAACGATGCTTGAAATATTAGGCTAAAAGCTTGTGAATTAATAACAATTAGGACAAGAAGTTTATAATTTATCAAACGGACCATGCATGTGCCAATGATCTGTATTTGATTTGATTTCATTTCATTTAGCCCGTTCAGGTACCCTATGGGCAGATGTAGGTATATCTAGCTACAATTGTTACGGCGTGCGCTAAGGATACTGGAGTTCGACGTCTGCTGAAGGTAATTTCTTAATAACTAAGGGTAATAAATACTAAAGAAAGTTACTCGGAGATAATTAAACCAGCGGGGTGTCAGGTATTCAAAGACTGGAGAGGCGAGAGATATTCGAAAGGGACTATTCAAGAAGTCGAGTTGCGTAGCAATTGAAGAAGTTTGATAACTTTAGATGAACTGACTTACGAAGGATGTACCGAGCAATGAAAGATTGAGAATATCGGGTTGTGAGAATCCAAGATTAAAATATTATATAATTGCTAGAATTTATGAAATATACGTACTCTGGTCACTTATATAACTTGATAAGAGACACTGCACAGTAGATGTAAGACATAGATTAATCAGGATTAAATTGATGTCCCACAGTGGTGAAATAAGTTGGGTCTTGGGGACTATTCTCAACACCTGTCAGTGGTGCCCCTACGAACCTCAAGCTCTCGCTGTAGAGTCGGCAGAGCCGATATTGAGCAACAAAGTCCTCACTTCGATGAGGATTCCCAATCCATTTCGCAGTCTCTATCGTCTTCATCTCTCAACACATTCCCCTATCACCATTATCATGAAGCTAACCACTATCAGATCAGATGGTAGGGTCGGAGCTCTACTCATCAGCAACCCTTGATCATGGAGGAAAAGCCATCCGATGAGTTTCCGGAGCGTACCCAGCACCCGATACGGAGATGGTGGATTGGATCAAGTCGGCCTCTAATGTTACAAAGAAGAGAGATACAGCTGATGATGCGTACCTCATGTGGTCCCGGTGTCTAGGCCTCGCCTGGCAGGGCCTGTAGGTTTTTTGTAACTTTTTCCCGCGCACACTAATTCCATTGTTACCGTTTTTTTTGGGGGTAGAAGGTTCCGTGGAAAAGGTGGCCGAACTCCACGCGTAAATACTGAGCAGAAGGGTTATTCATCACGGGCAACATAGCAATGATCTTTCAAGTAACAAAAGAGGCAAGGAGCACTGTACAAGTTGTGGTCTCGGTCAGAGAGGAGCCCAATGTGCTAGGTAGTCTATGACTCAAGTAGTACAATAAAAACACACACCAACACCACCTAAGGTGGGTCTTATAGAACTCCCCATCCACCAAACTGCGTTCCACTTATCTACTCTATTCTAAACGTGTCACATTCCCTCATATAACTGAGAAGTACTCTGTCAATGACTTGAGTCATCAAAGAACGACTACTCCTTCACCTGATAGATCTTCTCTACGACTCGTCGCTTTTTTTTTGCATCAGATTTTAATTGCGTATGCAGCAATCAAGCTATGACACAATATCAAAGAAAAGTACAGAATAGATGATTCAACGTAAGGGAAGAGCACTCATGCCTCAGATTTCATTTGCAAGTACCACTGCGAAGTTATGGCGGCCTTTTCTTCACCCCAAGTCAACCCTCATCCGTGAATACCCACCCAGGGAAACGTCTCAAAAACCCTGAGTTATCCAGACATGCCTTCGTCATCCATTATCTTTCCCCCGCGCAAAATGTGGTGTTAGGCGTTCCTCCGCGCCAAGTGGAGTAGGTGTCCAGGCTACTTAAACTATACCGGAGAACACCACCAGGAGGCGGACCGCGGCACCTTCTATCGTCAGCTTGTTTTTACAGTGTCAGCTGCACTCTCGCAAGCGAAGTCCTGGCGCGCACAAAGCCCAATTTGTAAAACCCCTTCCCAAAATTCAGAATATAACGCACTTCGAGATTGTATCCTTCCTTAGCATCATCTTTTCAACTTGTCCTAATCCATCTCACGTCAATCCCAAAGAACTGTCTTCCAGAGCAAAGTGTGGGCTTTGCTTCCTCCGTCGGGTATAAATATCAGCGTGGGCGTGTATTTGGTGGTCAACTAAGGCCAGAGAAGGTCGAAGAGAGGTGTGGTCATTGGGATGAGGATGTACTTGGTCGCACTTGTAGGCTTGATGAGACTTAGGAGTCAAACTCGTTGGGAGCGGAAAAATCACGAGGTGGAGTAATTTGAAATTTTGCTTCGTGGGCCAACTTCTTTTAGATCGCGAAATTTGACTGAACTTGGGTGCGGGGTAATATTTCACTCCCAGTTTCGTAGAGGACACCGCGTACAGGTGTTCAGTCTTGCCCTCCCACTCGTCGCTTACATTACTCAGTGAATAACAACTGACGCATCTATCATCCAGACACTGCACGGCTCTTAACTAGGCGAGTCGTGTAATCCGATTTGAAGGTTCCACGTTCTATCTATTAGGACATAATATTAAAATGTATAATCCACTACTTAGTTCGTCGGACTTATTGGCAGAGGGAAGCTTGTGCAATAATGGAGGATAGAAGGATGTCAATTCGACTTCTCTTCTAAACACAGGTACCAGACTCATTTTAATCCCTATAGATAGCCCGTGCGGGATCTTCTATTAACAGCAGTAAACAACGCTAACACAGGGTACAAGCAATCTCCGTTCGTCAAAGAAGTTGTGAAGGAGGCATAGGAGGGAGTTCACTACCCGAGGCATAGATACTTCCGGCCTGTAGGCAGAAAGGACCTACATGTCCTCACATAGCTACAGACTTTCTAGGACAATAAACACTCACTCACTCACTCACTCCGTTCGCCAAACACCAGTCGGTCGGGA
Organism: Blumeria graminis f. sp. triticale; assembly: GCA_905067625.1. Classification (NCBI taxonomy): domain Eukaryota; kingdom Fungi; phylum Ascomycota; class Leotiomycetes; order Helotiales; family Erysiphaceae; genus Blumeria; species Blumeria graminis. The sequence continues at coordinate 17,255,384 of LR898476.1, forward strand.
CTACTAATTAACGAGTCTAGTAGGATCGACAAAGTGTATCCCAACACGGAAATAATAGAAAACTCAACAACCAAACCCTTCATCAATTCGAGAAATTCGAAAATTCGAAAATTCATTTTTTCCCTCTTTCCTCCCTTCTCGACCTCGTCGCATCTATCTCTGAATTGTGATCGAGCTCAGGCATTTCACCATGCCTCCAGTTCGCAAAAAGCGCCCCAACGTCAAGTTGGACAACACGAGAGTCCACCCGAGGGCTCTCCAACAATTACCTGGCCTTGCCCAGTCTCCGAAATGCGCGGAGATGAGCAAGGTCTCAACCAAAGGGAAGGAAAAAGCCCTCCCCGCCGTCGCTGAACCCGATACTGACATGATCGGGTCAGTCGAAATTATTGAGGAAATTCCTCAACCATCCTCCGTCCCCCACGGGATTGGAGAATCGTCAAAATCTCCCCCGACCGCGCCAAAACTGTCGGAGAACGCTGCACCCAAAGCAGCGTCAAAATCAACGTCGCAGCCCAAAGCTGCCACGAAAGCAGACTGCCCTCCGGAACTTCGACCCATTATCGAAGCCGAGCAACGACGTGCCGCCGAAACAGCGGCAAATCTGGCCCTCTGCTCCGCCGCCATCTCTGGCGTCGAAGTCACCCTTCTTCCTTTGACCAACGGGTCAAACAGACAATTTGTAGATTCGATGAGAGTCTACCTACGCGCAGCCATCGCGCAATACATGGCCACGGGCCCGGCCTCCACGCCACCCGTCCTCCCTCCTCGCCCGGCGAACCCGATCCCAAGGGCTCCCGACGTCAGGAGCACAACGATTTCCGCCGTCCCAGCGCTGCCTATAAAAAGCACCTGGGCCACGGTGGCCAGAAATGGACTGCAACAAAAAGCAGTCCCAACTGTAAAGGCTGTTCCGCGATCTGCGGCAAAAGCCCAAAATAAAGAAGCTCCGAAGGCTAAAGTCGACAAACGTCTGTTCCTTCGCTTAGAGAGCGATCACCCATGGCGCCAGCTTTCGCCTGACGGCATACGGCATCAATTATGTTGTAGGCTACTGTACACCTTGAGTGAAAAAAGCTCTATACACCGTGTCAGAACTGGATTTGCGATTCTGACAGCGGATAAAAATGAAAGGGAAGAGCTCTTAGATGCCTCACCGAAGTTGTCGGACTTCAATGCCAAAATCGAGGAAGCCTCCAACCTTGTTGCCTTTCGGATCGCGAATGTTCCAGCGACTATAAAATTAATCAACCGTATTGAGACGGTCGATGCCGGTAGGATCTCACTGGAGATTTACCGCAAAACACAACGACGTCCATGCCAGGTGCGACCGCAAGGGACATGTCGTCCTGGAGCGCCATACAGAAACTGGTATGCCCTTTTCAACCGGGACTCCGCCCCTCGTGCGGGCTTCCGAATACTCGACGAGTCCGGAGCGGCTACAAAGATCCAGCCTCGTCGCCAAATTGAACAGTGCAAACGCTGTTTGGGCTTCCACGCCACCCGTGGTTGCTCCCGCGCCCCAGCGTGCTGGAACTGCGGATCAAACATGCACTCGGAAGCCGAGTGCAAGGCCCTCACAAAATGTCGCAACTGTGGGGGACCCCACCGATCGGATTCCCGGGACTGCAAATTCAGACCCAGAAAGTCTGGACCGGTGACCAAAGAGCAGCTCGCGTGGATCCGCCACATCGAACAAGGGGAGTTCGCGAAGGTGGCACGAGCACGAGCAACAGCAAAGAAGGCCGAAGAGGCAATCACCGCCGCTGCAAAGGACGTCTCGATGGCCGAGGCTACAGGTTTCGGAGTTCTGGAATTTGAAGAAGAAGTTTGAGGACACAGCAGCCTCGACAATGTCCCTTTTGGGGCATATTCTAACCAATAGCAGGATACCGGCTGGATAAAAAGTGCCTGCTATCTCATCTCTTGCTCTCAGCGGAGATTGAGTAAATTTGTCATTTGGAAGGTGTGGCAGGAAAGGGAAAGGGCGAGAAGCGCGGGATCCGGACCACATAAAAAATCTTGTAAATTTGATTTCAGTCTTTGGCTTTTAGTTTTGATTTTAGTTTTTGATTACAGTTTCTGAGTTATAATTTACCTGCTACTTTTTCTGTAGTGGGTCACGCGGTTGGAATGAGTTGGGCCTGTAAGCAGTGATCCCCGCCGGCTCCACCAGTCTTGTACCGATAGTGGACCTAGAGCCTTAGCTTAGGACTTTAATATAATAAAAAAAAAAAAAAAAAAAAAACCCTTCATCAATTCGAGAAATTCGAAAATTCGAAAATTCATTTTTTCCCTCTTTCCTCCCTTCTCGACCTCGTCGCATCTATCTCTGAATTGTGATCGAGCTCAGGCATTTCACCATGCCTCCAGTTCGCAAAAAGCGTCCCAACGTCAAGTTGGACAACACGAGAGTCCACCCGAGGGCTCTCCAACAATTACCTGGCCTTGCCCAGTCTCCGAAATGCGCGGAGATGAGCAAGGTCTCAACCAAAGGGAAGGAAAAAGCCCTCCCCGCCGTCGCTGAACCCGATACTGACATGATCGGGTCAGTCGAAATTATTGAGGAAATTCCTCAACCATCCTCCGTCCCCCACGGGATTGGAGAATCGTCAAAATCTCCCCCGACCGCGCCAAAACTGTCGGAGAACGCTGCACCCAAAGCAGCGTCAAAATCAACGTCGCAGCCCAAAGCTGCCACGAAAGCAGACTGCCCTCCGGAACTTCGACCCATTATCGAAGCCGAGCAACGACGTGCCGCCGAAACAGCGGCAAATCTGGCCCTCTGCTCCGCCGCCATCTCTGGCGTCGAAGTCACCCTTCTTCCTTTGACCAACGGGTCAAACAGACAATTTGTAGATTCGATGAGAGTCTACCTACGCGCAGCCATCGCGCAATACATGGCCACGGGCCCGGCCTCCACGCCACCCGTCCTCCCTCCTCGCCCGGCGAACCCGATCCCAAGGGCTCCCGACGTCAGGAGCACAACGATTTCCGCCGTCCCAGCGCTTCCTATAAAAAGCACCTGGGCCACGGTGGCCAGAAATGGACTGCAACAAAAAGCAGTCCCAACTGTAAAGGCTGTTCCGCGATCTGCGGCAAAAGCCCAAAATAAAGAAGCTCCGAAGGCTAAAGTCGACAAACGTCTGTTCCTTCGCTTAGAGAGCGATCACCCATGGCGCCAGCTTTCGCCTGACGGCATACGGCATCAATTATGTTGTAGGCTACTGTACACCTTGAGTGAAAAAAGCTCTATACACCGTGTCAGAACTGGATTTGCGATTCTGACAGCGGATGAAAATGAAAGGGAAGAGCTCTTAGATGCCTCACCGAAGTTGTCGGACTTCAATGCCAAAATCGAGGAAGCCTCCAACCTTGTCGCCTTTCGGATCGCGAATGTTCCAGCGACTATAAAATTAATCAACCGTATTGAGACGGTCGATTCCGGTAGGATCTCACTGGAGATTTACCGCAAAACACAACGACGTCCATGCCAGGTGCGACCGCAAGGGATATGTCGTCCTGGAGCGCCATACAGAAACTGGTATGCCCTTTTCAACCGGGACTCCGCCCCTCGTGCGGGCTTCCGAATTCTCGACGAGTCCGGAGCGGCTACAAAGATCCAGCCTCGTCGCCAAATTGAACAGTGCAAACGCTGTTTGGGCTTCCACGCCACTCGTGGTTGCTCCCGCGCCCCAGCGTGCTGGAACTGCGGATCAAACATGCACTCGGAAGCCGAGTGCAAGGCCCTCACAAAATGTCGCAACTGTGGGGGACCCCACCGATCGGATTCCCGGGACTGCAAAGTCAGACCCAGAAAGTCTGGACCGGTGACCAAAGAGCAGCTCGCGTGGATCCGCCACATCGAACAAGGGGAGTTCGCGAAGGTGGCACGAGCACGAGCAACAGCAAAGAAGGCCGAAGAGGCAATCACCGCCGCTGCAAAGGACGTCTCGATGGCCGAGGCTACAGGTTTCGGAGTTCTGGAATTTGAAGAAGAAGTTTGAGGACACAGCAACCTCGACGATGTCCCTTTTGGGGCATATACTAACCAATAGCAGGATACCGGCTGGATAAAAAGTGCCTGCTATTTCATCTCTTGCTCTCAGCGGAGATGAGTAAATTTGTCATTTGGAAGGTGTGGCAGGAAAGGGAAAGGGCGAGAAGCGCGGGATCCGGACCACATGAAAAATCTTGTAAATTTGATTTCAGTCTTTGGCTTTTAGTTTTGATTTTAGTTTTTGATTACAGTTTCTGAGTTATAATTTACCTGCTACTTTTTCTGTAGCGGGTCACGCGGTTGGAATGAGTTGGGCCTGTAAGCAGTGATCCCCGCCGGCTCCACCAGTCTTGTACCGATAGTGGACCTAGAGCTTTAGCTTAGGACTTTAATATAAAAAAAAACCCCCCTTCATCAATAACTGCCATTAATCATCACCTGACTTATCTCTGTACTCAACAATTCCAACACATGATCTGTTTCTCTAACAGAATTCGAGATTAGAGACTACAAGAATGAAAGAATGAGAGGCCAGAGAGCTACTTTGTGGCAGCTGCAGCTTCCACAAGTATAACTAAAGATTCTACAATTATTCCACTTAGGCTGGCACAAGATCTAGCCTCAACAAGCTCGATCCAAGCTGGTGCATGAAATAAGATGATAATCTAAATGTGACTATCTCAGATTTGTTGAGAATCTTTTCCTTGAAGCTTCACCTTGAACTTTCCGCTTAAACACTGATTCAAGAATGTATCGCCATAATAATACTATTTACAAGAGAGGAAACCAATTCAGTAAAAACCACCCAAAACTGACTGTCTCACGTCTATTGGTTTCCCATGGTCAGTGCGTCAACACTATTTATCCAGTGTGAATTCCGTTCTATCCTTTCCCTGATTCCGTCATCTCTTTATTGACTGCTGTCTCAACTTCTTCTGCAAGCCGGAACTGTTCAAGCCAGCTGTTTGTAAGTATCCAATCTGTAATTCTCTTCATGTCTTCCGGGCTGTTCATCATAGCTTCGAAAGACCTATCTTTTGCCCGTTGCAGCACCTCTCCTCTTCCCTTAGCCCATTGAGGGCAAGCCAGGACCAAATAACTGTTGGAATACTCGAGTGGTATTTATATCACAAGCTTTCCATAGCAGTAATAACAATTGGTGGTTAACATATATCTTCATTTCTTGACTTCTAACTAAAGGAAACACGTATATACAGCAGTTGTCCCTCTCTCCTGACGCCATTTCTAAACAAGTAACTCATTACTCATTAACATAATTAGTCATCATTTCAAAGATAACACATGAAAGGTCATTCAACAGTAACGGATATCCACACTGGCATTTTGAATTTGTTGTTCCAGGAACCTTTCTATGTAGACAAGAATTGATGCCAATGTACTCGCTTATCATTTATATTAGATTAGATTAGATTTTTATTATAGCCCCTACTGAGTCTAAGACCTTGGAGGACTCTCATCCGTATTGCAATACTTCTTTGGGCCCTGCTCAGGTTTCCGTGGATGAAAGAGAGAGTGTTTCTGTCGGTTATTCTTTTTCTGCCTGTTCTCTTGTCGGTGATGATACTTGCTACTTTCCAATTTTCTGGGTCTGCCGACGCCTGACGAGAAGATAGTCGCTCATCCTTAAAAATTTTCCATGCGCTTTCCCACTCCTGGATTGCTGCTATCTTATCCGCTTCTTTTTGTCTATGTCTCACTTTTTCGTTCCTACAGTGATCTGTATTGATTATACTAGTAGTTAGGTTGAAAACGGTTGAAAATCAAGATTCATTTGTGGTGCATATTGTATAAGATAAAATCAAGTTCATAGACGTTGCTGTAGAATCTATTGAGCCAGTGTGTGATGGGCGATGAACAAAACAATATAGTAAAGGAATGGTGGCCGATTACTGTCTATTTTCTACATACATCTCGGAACTGTCCACCGAGGGGAGGCTACTTAAGGTGTCCCAACTCCCAATGCGCTAACCTCACTATCTGTTCTACTACACCATATCCTTGATATTCCGAGTGGGCTCCTCATAGCGAATCTGGGTCGTATCGGCCCATGATTCCATATGAAACTTGCTGCAACAATATCTTGTTTCCATATTTGTTGCAACCCTGTATTTGTATGGCCAAGTTGGACATCACTTTAGATAGCAAGGCTAATGTGTTATGCTCAGATATGTAGGATGGTAGATCTAGTAGCTGGTGCATAGGTAGTTATTATGGCAGCATGGCGTTATGGCGCATGAAGGAGATCCAGTCTCTACATAACGACATTACATGTAGTAATGTGTGAATTACGAGAGATGGGTTGTTGATATAGGACAAATGGCATGGCTGCTTAGTTGGTTGCACACTTTAGTGAGCTGCATACTGGTAACGTGATTGGTCTACAAGTGAACAAGCTAGGGGATAAGGGACGAGCCTCCCCCAATCTGTAACATAATAATTATCATAATCACTTCACTTCTGCACATTAATGAAGACATCTCTCCACATACTGTCTTAGCTGTTCCAGCGCAAGTGTACATTCCCATTTCATATACCAATCATAATATAATGACATAATAATGATAAGTGTCCGTGCGACAGTCACTAAGAGATAGGCGCAGCCTGTAACATGGTGTTACATTTCTTCCACGTGATATAAGAAAGCGACATAACGCTGACGCTTCAACAGTAGTATCTGTGATATATATATTTATCTATATATATAAGTTAGAAGTTAGAATAATTGGGGCTGTCAAGTAGACCACGTTGCTGATACACCCGTGATCACAATACCTGTACTTAGTTTTACTTTAGTAGTCACTTGAATGAATGCGTTCTACAACCACAATGGCTAAGAGTTCATTATTTACTTAATAATATATATATATATATATTTGATTTTGATTTCATTATCCTAATTTGGCGCCCTATTCACCCATGCAGGTGTCTACAGTCTATAATATTTGCCCGGGAGGAAACCTTTATGGTGAAAACCCCCCACACCTTTCTACTTGTTGTTTATAGTTTTCACATATTTTCTTCGGGAAGCGCAGTTACACTATAGTGCCATCCATGTAAACTAACCAGATCATCTCTATCCGCCCCAAGCATTATTTGACCTTTTCCTTTCCATCAGCAGTATTTCGACCGCTTTTGTCATCTAGAATTGCTCTATCCAACCATGGTTTAGGATCCACTGTGTTATCCTTTTTATATCTCCAGGATTATTGGTCATCGCTTCGTAGGACCGATCTTTGGCTTTTCTCCAGATCTCAACTCTACTATTTGACCATCGGGGGCAGGACATAATCATATGTTTGGGGTTCTGTGATTGGTAGCCACATAGACAACCTGGACTTAACACTTCGGGTACTTTTCTTCTGTGTAAATACGAGTCAAGCCCCATGTGCTCACTTCGTATTTGCATTGCCAAACTGCTTTGGGCCCATGTCAGTTTACAACATAGGAAGAATGGTGAGCCTTGAAAACTCAGTTTTTGCCGTCCAGACTCTCTACTTTGATAAAATGTGGCAGCTCTCCAAGTTTCGGAATTTGCAGTTGCTAACTGCCGAGGCTTCTGAGTTTGTTTATGCTTGAAATATATGTACTTTTTCTCTATCCTATTCGTATCCTGTCTATAGCTCTATGATGATAGATAGCGATATTTAATAGAGAAATGCTTTTAGGCAAGAAAAACTGGCGTTCTACCAAGATGAAACGATCCAATTTAATATCGAGGAAATTTCCTTCAGCCGTTGATTCGCACTCATTTTCGCTATTTCTGTTAAATACCCCTATGAGGGAACTAAGTTCGGCAAAGGTCAAAAGAGAAGAAACCTCCTCGCTCGGTAAAGATCGTCAAAATGTTCGAAGAAATGGTCCCGATAGCAGTGTTTCAGCTGGTGCTGTGAAGGGACTTCACATTTGTTGTTCACAATTATGGGTCCAAAAACGAATTTATATTTTATCTAAGGAGGAGAATATTTACGACGCGCGCGCAAGATGTTTTGTTCCAATCGAGCGCATTTTCCCGTGACAATAGCGCACTTTTGTTCATAGCCGGAGCCGGATAGTTCCGGTTCCACATACAAGGCTACAGCCCGTAACAGGTGCGGTGGATTTTGCCGCCAAACTCGAAGAAGCCTCCGACTTTGTCGACTCTCGAATCGCGAATGTAGTCGCGATTATCAAAAAACTCGAAGGTACTAGTACGGTCGATGCTGGGTGGATCTCTGACGAGATCTACTTTAAAACCCGCGAGGAGCCAATCCTGGTGCGCCACATAGAAACCAGCATGCCATTCTTGCCCGGGATTCTGCCTCTCGTGCGGGCTTCCGCATCTTCAACGAGTCTATAGCGGCTGTAAAGCATCGGCCTCGTCGAAAAATTCAGCGGTGCTATCGCTACTCGTGGTTGCTCCCGCGCTCCGGTCTGCTAGAATAGCAGTTCAACAATGCATTCTGAAGAAGAGTGCAAGGCCTCCACTAGATTTCGAAACTGTGGAGGACCTCACCGATCATTCTCGCAAGATTTCCGAGCAAGGCCCAACAAGTTAGGTCTAGTGGAGAAAGAGCAGCTGGAAGCTATATGCCGATCCAGTTGCTGGTTATTTGCAAAAGCTGCAGTCAAAAGGGCTGAGGTGGCGATAATCGCCTCAACAAGGACGTCTTTATGGCGGAGGGATGGGGCTTCGGAGTACTGGAGTCCGAAGAAGAAGTCTGAGGAACCAGCGACCTCGAAAACACCTGTTTCAGGTGTCAACTAACCAATAGCAAGATACCGGCTGTATCAATGGTACCTGCTACCTATCTTTCGCTCTCAGTAGAGATTGGAAGGTGTGACAGGCGAAGGGATGTATGAGGAGTGAATTGCTTGGGCTCAAGGTAGAGGAATCTTCTGGTTTTCTTTCGAGTGGGTTTTTTGTTTCTCGTATTTCGTTTTGTAATAATATGCTGTAATTTGGTTCCGATTCACGTGGTCGGAATGAGTGGGTTGTGGAAAAGAATAAAGGGATCCTTGCCGGCTCCATCGTTCCTATACCTATAGTAGGACGTAGAGCTTTTACTTTATATCAGGACTCTAAAAATTCGACAACTCACTTACTTTGTGCAATACCAGATTCGGTCTGCTCGAAATCATCCTTTGACAAAAATAGATGCCTATGGAATGAATTTCCCTGGTGTTTATTTCCTGTGTTTGACAGAAATTATTTTTATAAAGTTTGTGTTTGGCTCCTCGATTCCGACTACTTAAGTAGGGTTGAAAACGTAAAAGGATGTCACGCTGACGCCTATTTTCATGTGGAATATCTTACTGTAGTATCTAGTTTATAAAGAGAAGAGGGGAAATGCCATAGGTCTCTTTTCTTAATTCGCACGAACTGACGGTCGCATAATCAACTAATATAGTAATGATTCCTCTTTAGGCAATTATTCTTGTATCATCGCAAATTTATCTACAATAGGTAGCCATATTTGAAGCGTGCCGAAGGACTCCGTGTTGACGTCGAGTTTATGCCTTACTATTGAGGATAGTGATTATGTTAGTAAACCTGGGGTACGAACCATAAGTAAAAGTGTGGAACGGTGATATTGATGGACAGTGCAGTGCTACCGAAGAATATCTCTTTTCCTTAAATCCACAGCATCACCTCTGCGCCAATCTCTACCCTCCTTAGTTCCTAAGCTTCCTACACCACCCTCACCCCTTCGCTCCCATCCACCAAGCCTGACCACGAGACATGTAGCATTATCGCCATTACGTGAGACCTCAGTTGCGAAGCTCACAACGTCACGTGCTCCTTGCTCCGGTGTTTTGGCCTCTTTTACAATGTCTACGATTTCCTGGTCGCTAAGTGACCCGCTAACTCCATCGCTGATAAGTATGAGCATAGAATACTCGGCCGGGGCAAGCTCAATACGTATTATTTCAGGCTCAGCGCTGACACCAACACGTTTGGAATTCATATCGCCAAACGCGCGGGTATTCGCAAGACCTGACATGCGCTCTTCGCCGAAAGAGTCTGTGATGAAGCTGGTAGCATATCTGCGTAACCTATTAGACTCTCCAGGTGAGGACGGGTGATGATTAGTAGTGCAGGGCTTGGCTAGCCCCGTTGCGGTATTACAAAGGATTATGCGAGTATCTCCAACGTGTGCCACTACCATGGTAGATGGACTTGCTGGGTGCCAGAATGGCATAGGGGTAGGCGTAGAAATCATGGCGATTGATGCTGTAGAGCCGCCTATAAAACGAGTTGGGCCACCAATACAGTTCGGCGACGGCTCCATTTTGACAGAATATTTGCTAGCTTTATTATCCAATGACTTAAGTGGTGAAGGGCGTTCAGGCCTTGTGGGTTTATGGACCTGAGCAGAGATAAAATCCAGATCAGCTTTAAGGAAAGCATACATTAATATTGACTCAATTGACGTCGGTGTGTCAGGTGGTAGTGTGAAATACTCCGGTCTAAAACGACGAAAATAACCTCCTACCATCTCCTTCCACTGTTGAACGAGCGATCTTTCAAGCTCATTAATGCTTTCTTCATTTGAAATTAAATTGACAGATTCTTCAGTACTATCAGCTGAACTTGTGTATAAATTTTTGAGGCGACAAGTATTTATAGAAGTCGAAAAATGAGACTTGACATCTGGCGGTACTTTATCTAGCTTTTCAAAATGACCAATCCTCTTATCTTGGGTGTGCATAGGACTCAAACTATCAAGCTGACTCCAATTTTTGGGATTTACTTGTAGACTACTAACCATCCTGTATCGCAAGGCAATGCATTCCACATAGTCATGTAGCCTCTTTTTGAGAAATTCGCTACACTCACTACCACCATGACCATCAAAGACACCAAAATAGAACACTTGCGGGTCACCACTTGCACTATCTGCCCCATTCATCGATCTGGATCCACGGCTTAGGCTTATGGGCGCTCTTTTAGCAAATGCAGGAATTTCGAGGGTGCCTGCTTGATATGTATCTTCATTGTGAGGGCGTGTGCCACGAGATTGCGAGACGCCAAAATGATGCTTTGCAGACTGGAGCGGTATCCTCACTACGGTAAGCTCGCGGGTATGACCCGTCAGATTTAGTGACGCTGGTTGAGGGGCATTGGTTCCGGGTTGGTGAGGAACACATTCTGATCGAGGTAACTTATGATGCGCAGTGATTGGTGAGTGCAAATCTGGATGAAGAGAGGATGAAGGTAAATTAGTGACAAAATAATTGTGGAAGCGACGCAATGGAGAGCGTGTAAGCACTCTTTGTCTCGACCTTAATAATTGTGGGCGTGAATATGAAGATTGAAAGACTGAAGGTGTATGAGGTTTTGTTGCATAAGTCGAGTTTATTAAACTAGTATGGTACTGGCTAAGAAAAAGTATTATAAAATCTATTGTAGAAACTTAGTCTGTTTCCGAGAGTATTAGGGAGAGAGAAGAAGGCTTTTATATCGAAACGTACCGTAGGAATCTGCTAAAGTCCAAGATCCTCGTTGAGAGGGTTTCGGGGTACAGTTAGAAAAATATTTAGTTCCCATCGACATGATCGAGAAAACTTGATGTCACACTTTAAGATAGATACAGAAATTTAAGAATAGATGCAAATATGTGGCTAGGTGTAAGTATTCTCCCAGACCAAGCCCAGAGGTTACCAACACTATTACCCCAAACACTTAATCAGCGAATATTAAGAGATAATTAATTTCTATCCTGAATCATCGTAATGAATCTTTGTGGATAATGTGATTGTATAGGACTTGTAGATCCAGTCCACCGATAAGTGATCGGTTCGCCTTTTCCCATAGGCGTTTTGGACAGAGTCATGGTTAAGTAAGATACCAGGATTGGAAAGCGTCAGCCTCTAAATAATTGTGAACTTTGCAAATGGACAAATGGAGTGGCCCGCTCCATTCAGGTCACTCAATCAAATTTTGTGTGACTAGAATAGAAGTAAAAGTATGAAGAATTGTCATTTCGTGTTTTTCCTACCTAGTAAGAAAGAAATTACCTCTAGTCCCCAACACGTTCGATAACTATGGCGGAGGACGAAGATTGACTATTTGTGCGCGGCTTCTTAGACGATCCCAGAAATTTAATATTCTCCCATGACCAGGCTGGGTTAATATTTGCCATATCAAAGAGTGATTAAGTGATGTTTTTATTGTATTACTTGAGTCATAGACTATCTAGCACATTGGGCTCCTCTCTGACCCAGGCCACAACTTGTACAGTGCTCCTTGCCTCTCATGTTTCTTGAAAAATCATTGATATATTCCCCTTGGTAAATAGCTATTCAGCTTAGTATTTACCATTGGAATTCGGCCACCTTTTCCACGGAACCTTCTACCCCCAAAAAAAACGGTAGCAATGGAATCAGTGGGCGCGGGAAAAAGTCACAAAAACCTGCAGGCCCTGCCAGACGAGGCCTAGATACCGGGACCACATGAGGTACGCATCATCAGCTGTATCTCTCTTCTTTGTAACATTAGAGGCCGACTTGATCCAATCCACCATCTCCGTATCGGGTGCTGGGTACGCTCCGGAAACTCATCGGATGGCTTTTCCTCCATGATCAAGGGTTGCTGATGAGTAGAGCTCCGACCCTACCATCTGATCTGATAGTGGTTAGCTTCATGATAATGGTGATAGGGGAATGTGTTGAGAAATGAAGACTATATAGACTACGAAAGCGATTGGGAAACCTCGTCGAGGTGAGGACTTTGTTACTCAATCTCGGCTCTGAATATATTACGGCGGGAGCTTGAGGTTCTCAGGGGACACCGCTAACAGGTGTTGAATACATTCTGCACTTTCTACACACGAGAGACATTGAGGGAGGCAAAGGAGGTTGTACACTACCTGAGGCATAGATACTCCCGGCCTTTAGGCAGAAAGGACCTACAGTGCCTCTGGGATATAAAATGTTAGTCTCGAAACTGGATGTTTAAGGGATTAGCCCTGTAGGCGCACCTGAGTTAGCTCGTAATAGGTTAGACTGTCTCGCCTTAATACCCCGCTTGCCATGAAGTTTGGTCTAATCGTCTTCTTCCAACAATCGCTCAGAGAAACACATTTTCAACGACATTTTTGGCTGCCCAATCTACACAGGCCTCGAAACTCAACATCACTATCAATTCATCCTCTATTCTAGCAAACAATGTCTCTCGAAAAGTCAGCTTCAGAAACTTAAGTTCGCAAGCATCTAACTCGCGATCAATGTATTGAAATAAGAACATAAATAAGGCTTGTCTTGAAACTTCAAAATATATCCGACAAACTTGGCTTCACAATTAGACAAGTACAACTTGCGTGTGCTCGAGAGACTGAGAATCCTATGCCTCGCAAAGGACCATTACCAAAATTAAGCGCGGAACAAGTTGATGACCTTGATGCTTTCGTCCGGGAGTCACCTGAAAATCGTCAGATGCGCTATTTGGAACTAGTTATGGGGCCCTTCAGCCACTGGAGATGCAGCGAACGTCTAATTTCTAATGCACTCAAAAAAGATGTTACAGCAGATGCATCGCTCGGAAGAAGCTTCCGTTAAGCGCGGTGAACAAGCAGAAAAGATTGTAGTTCGCCCAATTACATTTAGATTGGAGCGATGAACAATGGAGTCGAATACTATGTACTGATGAACCTGGGTATCGGGTGATTCTCATATGAAACCTAGTGTCACTGGAAAAGCACGTATAAATTCTATCTAAATCCTGCTTGTACTAACAGCAGAGTTTAGCCTGGTGATGAGTTTGATAAGGTTTGTATTGTGTCTCGCCATGCTCATGGGAACAGTTGGATGTTTTGAGGATCATTTTACGGATCACAAAAAGGCCCATCCCTAGTCTGGGAGAAGGATTGGGGATTAATGAGGGCCTTATCATTTTGTGAAAGGATTTTGCCACTTTTGAATCAATTTCACTCGGAAAATCCAGAAATTCTATACATGCACGGCGACGCACCATGTCATAAAGCGTGCTCAACAATTGAGGCGCTGCGTGTAGTTGGAATAACGACTAATAGATGGTCACCTTACTCTCCGGACCTGAACCCGATTGAGCCATTGTGGAACATCTTCAAAAACCACATTCAGGTAAATAGTCATGAGAAAAATGGGGTCAGGCTTGTGCGCTCTGCCACGTTGAAGACATTGCTACAGGATGCATGGGACTCTATACCTTCTGAGGAACTATTGTCACTAGTTGGCAGCATGCACGAAAGATGTGTAGCAGTGATAAAGGCAAATGGAGGGTATACAAAGTCTTAGGATGGAGAAGACTAATACAAAACATGTAGTACGCTTTCATTTTAGATGCGAATCATACTAAGGGCTTGGATTTATACTTTTGCAATACAGTACAATTATTATTGAAATAGATGTGTATTTCTAGATAAAATCAATTTGTAAACTCAAGTTGCGCAAACCGTTAGGTGTCACGTGATATAACGAGTAAAGTAGAGAGAACAAATCAATTGTAAAGATTATTAAGGGTCTTTTTGTTATCTTTTTTACAATGGCTATCTAGGCTGGCCCTAAATATCCTTCTGTGACCCCTTACCATACAAGAGCTATTCAACATCAGACTGCACTGCCTCGGCTCTGGCATTTTCTACACTACACCAGATCATTACCTCAAGTTCTGGTGCCTACTAGGCTATCCGAGTCACGATACAATGAGTCTTGTACCCCTGTCGCCGGTCATAATCTCGCCTACGGACTGTATCCACTTATGCAGACATAATTCTGCATACACAATTGATTTTTTAAATTTTCAATTTAAAATGAGGACCATTGTACTTTTCCCATTGAGTTGAAAACCATCCCCATAATTTAGACTTTCACGGAATGTCATTGGATAGTACCCCCTGCCTACACAGCTAGTCGAGTCACTGGACATGGGCCTGCATGAAGACTATACCAATTAAGGCAATATGTACAGGGATCTAGCCCCAGTCATTTTTACAATTGAACTTTTGACACCCTTAAGAGACTGTAGGGACTTAAGAGGGCCACGCGTCAAGCGCGTGGCTCGTCAGACGTAAAATAAAGATCATCATCATAGTTTTGTTTTGTTTTGTTCATTAACGTGCTAGGTTACATGGCTACCGTTGCACTCCTATTGGAGCTTAAGCACGAGTTGGGTCGGGCCGGATCAGGTTAACTACCGTGAAGTACTGATAAACCTCGTTCCACTCTAATGACCGGACCACCTCAGACTTCACCTATGTATTGAATCATATCAAGCCTGACCGTCCAGAAACCCGCTGTGTACACGCCGTAGCGCAATTTCCTCCTTTGCACACGTCCTGTTTCCATCATGACTTTCCTCATTAGGGAGTGTGATGTTAGGTGACGTGACGAGTATAGAGGTGGGTCGCAGGTGTGAGATCGGCTGAGAAATGGATCGTCGCAAATTTATAAGGAGTTTGAGATATGTCAGATGTTTGAATACGACTCCCATATAGACCAAGGCCTATTTGTGAATCGTATGTTGGTGGTGATGAGTTTTTGTTCGATTTTGCTTCGGCTATGAAATCTCTGCCGACTGATTTTCGACCAAAATATCGAGTGCAACTCCTTCAAGTCGAAAAGCCATCAAAAGAAATAAATCCCACCCTTTTTCGTGAGTGAATCTCGGCTCTGGGAGAATATTTCTGTCCCAGGATCGTAGAGGGTATCACTGATAGATTTTTTTTTATTAAACCACTGACAGGTGTTCAGCCGTCGTCCTCCATCATCATCATAGTGTCACCGCGAGAGAGAGCGGTGTGTGGGTTTTACTGGATTTGAACAAGCTTACTCCTGTCTCAGATGGGGTAGGTATTCGAGCCACACAGTATCTACTTGGGATAACGTGCCAATGGTGTACCACTGCACCATTCAAGCCAGTGTGCTCGTGGTAATAGGAGTTTGCTGCTAGATTGAGGAAAATAATGTATAACTAACATCTGACTAACCGAACTTTACATGCATTCTGTGACACTAATTATAGGCGTGCTTGAGTCCCCAGTCACCGTAAGCCACTCCGCTACCCAAACGCTCGAAAGCACAGCAGAAACCGCCCACTTTCTTACTACCGGCAAGAGATCATGTTTCCTCCACTCCCCTCTCTCATTCTATCGTGGCTTCGACTTCAAGCGTTAGTCGAAACTGCACTAGCCGTCCTTCCTGCTGAATCCATCCAGTTATCCTTGCAACGTCATTTGGATCGTTTGTCATGACCTCGAATGACCGTATCTCTGTCTTTCTTAGTATTTCTTTTTCTTCTTTGGCCCGGCTGTTGCAGGCAATGATCATCGGCCTGAAATTTTGAGGTGGATATCCACATTGACAGGGGGAATATTCTCAACACCTGTCCGTGGTATCCCCTGCGTACCTCTAGATCTCACTGTAATGTCTGCAAAATCGAGTTTGTGCAACACCTTTTCAACATCAAGCTGAATTTATTCCTCTTCCTCGAAGATATCCCTTCGTCAACTTACAAGTAAACAAGGACGACGTTAATGATGCCGGGAACGAGAAAAGATCATTCAGCACAAAACGCTGCCGACAGAGTCCGAGTAACCCAGGTTACTTCACAAAATGTGCCACCCATCGATGAGCAAGCAAAAATCCCACGAAAACAAAGTATTGGTCTCTTCAGCCTTCAGGAAATACAGATTTCGACTCGTCAATTCCATCCACTCTTCTAATTCTTAACTCCGAATCTACAGGCCAGAATGGCATGTGAAATACATGAGTTACTTGAAGACCCCACGTCCCTATTGACTTTTGGACGCTAGGCTAGTTTCCTTCCCCACAATCACTCTCGACCAAGACTTTTCTGACATACTCTCGCGACCTTTGGTTTGTCCTGCGGCATGGACCAGGGAAAGAATGAGGAACAAGCTAAGAAGTTTGCGAGATGCTCTTAGGTATACGCAGGTCTGCTGCGCCCTGATGTCCGGTCTCTTCGTCATAGGAGAGCCCCGCACCCAGTGGTTTCTGAGACTTTCCCTGCAGATACACACCCGCAAATGGCCATCGTTTCATTGGCTGGAAAGGGGAGATGATGATGGGGTGACGGCTCCTCTTAGTGTGTACTTGAATGAAGACCTGTGGGGGTATTACTGCTGGAAAGAAGCCGTGAATGAGGCCTAGATACTCCCGGCAGTGTGCAGGAAGGACCTAGATATCCTTACATAGTTATACATTCATTAAGACAATAAACACTCACTCACCTGTTTGGGCCTCAAGGCTACGAACCTGAACAATTGAATAACCTACTAACTACAAGCACGCTTATTTTTGATTACGTAATGAGGTTCACACTAATCTTCTCAGCGAAGTGTTATGTACCGTTGATTCGCAATGCGCAGGACATAATAGTGTTAGTACCCTTCTCAAAGGTAACACTGCATTAAAATGTAGATAAATTGAAAAGTAGCGGGCGCTTTTATCACAAAAATTTCCTCTTATATAATTACTAGAGTTCGTGACGCCTGACTGGGCCTAAAGGGTGCCAAATTAGAATAAATGAAATGAAAATCACATTAGACTTGTCATTCATTTATTTTCGTTGTACTCATTATTTTTGTCTACATAAGGACATGTATTGGCTTGTCACAATTAGCCTTCAAGTTTCATTGCATGCGAATTCGCAGTAAGTTGCTCACTAGAAGCCTTACGACGCTAAGGGAAGCGTCTGCACATCTGGAGTCTTATATTTGAGGACAACTTGTAATGAATTCTAGAACGCATCCATTCGCAAGCTCGTCTCAGAAGTAAGAGATTGGCCACAGATATTTCTAAGATGTTGATGAACGAAAAAGGGCGGTCAGTAACATGCAAGAATGACGATCACTGGAGTTTGTTGTCATGCAGAAAGTCAGAAACAGACGTATCGCAGGAACAATTTTAGTTAAAATCCTTACGTTTGCAAGACTCAATGTGACGCGTCATCTGCAAAATATCCCGAACTTCAGGCGATAGAAGGAATAGTATGCGCACAACACCCTGATGTTTGTCTTGCATAAGTGGAAATAAATCGACTTGGGATCTCGATACCAACTGTTTGACATGAATGCTATCCTCATATATATAAATGTAATTCATTTTTCCTGATTTGGCGCCTTGAGGCCCATGCAAGGTTTATCGGAAGGTATTTGCTTTCCGTAGGATGACTCAAATTGACATTTAGAACACTCACACTCCGATTTCATTTGCAGATACCACTCGATCTTAACCCTTGCGGCGTGTAACCCCTTCCGTGCATACCCACCACAGGGAAAAGCGTGAAAACCCTGCGGCTATCTAAGTGTGTTTTCATCATCTCACACATATAGTGTCGCCGCGAGAGAGAGCGGTGTGTGGGTTTCACTGGATTTGAACAAGTTTTCTCCAGTCTCAGATGGGGTAGGTGTTCAAGCTACCCAGTATCTACTCGGGAGAACGGCCCAGACGGTGTACAACTGCACCATCCAACCCGCTATCCCGAATTAGCTAGTCCATGAATCGAATAACAATACGAAGGCCGATGAACCTTGACATTTGGAATAGCTTAAAATAGATATATGTCATAGTCACTCGAACAGTTTAGTAAAAAGAATGCACTGAAATGAAAGATTGTCAAGATATATAAAACCACCCAGCTTTCACAAGTCGTCAAAGACAAAGTGTTCTATTACCACCATCATCATTATTCTCGGTTCCATTCCCAAACTCGAACCTTCATCTACATGACATCATGTCACTTACTACCACAATGGAGAGCTACCTTGCAGAAAACCCATTGGAAAATATTTTGGACAATTTCCGTGCTTTATATTACACCTTCTTCTCAACACCTTGCGACACGGTCTTTGCCAAACCCAAAAATACGAAGAAATGCCTGAATCCTGTAAGAAACTTGATAAACAGCTTTTCAACATATATCAACCGCGCACAATTGTTCCCAAGCAACGCGAATAACATCAACTCCCGACTCACTACGATAGCTTTTCGGATTGAGTCGACACCATTTGACTTGGCTCCATTCGAGCCCCTGGCGTCACTAATCCTAACAAACGCGACAGATATCGAGATCTGGAAATCTCTATTGCAGCTTGCTGATACGCTTGAGTCAATTTTCGCATCCCAAGAAAAAAAGGTGGAGAATTTAGCGGCTAAATCAATTTTCAGGCGTGCTGGTACAACTCAAGCTTGTACAGAACAGACAATGGAACGTTTAAAAATATTGCTTCGCAGAGAGCTCCATGGCTCGGTATACATAAATGTGCAAGGGTTTTGGAAAAAGTACTTCACAAATAAATTGTGGGAAGACAAGTGTATCGGCCTAGCAAAGGAATTTGTGAAGCGATCTGCGGAGGACGATTTGAAGTTCCCAGAAACACCCACGGAAAAATTAGTTTGGAAATGGATGAAGGCTGTGGAAAGTAAAATATTCGAGTCATCCAGCAAGACTTGTGCCACCTCGATAACAGCATCGAGTTCCACTACCGAAGAAGATGAAAACCATCTCAACAAAACCCAGTTTCGAAGTACCAAAGCCAGCGAATTTGATGGTGGTCAGACAGCTCGACAGGTTGATTACTTTATCAAACGGCGAGGACTACCGACTTCTGAACGACACCACTGGCGCGATGTACTCGTGGTGGGGGAGTTTACGGAGTCCACACAGACTGTGTTCATGGATAAGTTTCTCCAGCTATCGGTGTTAATGCGCGAGCTCTTTTTTGCTCAGCCCCTTCGACGGTTTGCTCACGCATTCCATCTTTTCAAAAAGTCACTTCTGCTCTGGGTTTATGATAGATCAGGGCCGTACTGCGGCTCGTACATTGATATTGGCAAATCGCCGCAGACGCTTGTTTACGTTATGGCGGCATACATGTCAATGAGCGACGCTGAACTCGGTCTCGACCCTAATATCAAGTATGAGGCCCATCAGATTACTGTCACCCTGGATGTTGGCGGACCGGAGAAAGAGCGTGAGTTCAAACTTTCTCCCAAACCAGTTTCTCAACAGACCTCACTAGTATCCAGGGGAACTAGCTGCTACCACACTTTGGAAGGGGACTGTGCAGTCAAGTTCTCTTGGAGAATGTGCGGGGATCATTCGGAAGCCGAGCTGCTGAAAGTTGCGAGAGACGTGGATGGTATGGCAAATCTTATGGGATCGCGTGATTTCGTAAAGATTAGCGATCTTCGAAAGGATCTGATTTTCACTAACAAAATGGTGAAAAATACATATCCGGACGACATAGCCATGGCCACACCGCTCTCGTTCACTGATGGTATCATGCTTCGTGAAAGCAAGAGCACAAGTATAGCTGGGGCGCCAAAACGAAAAAGTGCGACAAGCGATTCTGGAACTGAAACCGGTCGATCTAGTAAGAGATCAAAGGCTTCACATGGACGTAAGTGAATCAGTAAATATTATGTCGAGTATTTTACTAATAATTTCAAGCATCTTTCACTAGAAATACCATCACGGAAGGAAAACCAACCATTTCGTTAAATGCGATCATCGAAGAAGAAGAACCTTCCGTCCCAGCAAATTGGATGCTCAATAAGACAGAAAGTTCCCTGAGAGGAAACGCAGAGTCTACCGGGGAGAAACGGAAGAGCACAGAGAACGATGAAGTCAACGGACGGATCAAGAGACTGCATCTATCCAGTAGGGTAGAGGAAGCATCTTCTGTTGACGATTTCGTTACAAGTACGGTTCCTATTAAGGACGGAAACGCCACCATTATACCTTTTATAGATGGAGAAGGTGATTTCGAGGTCGATACTGATAATGTTGACGCCTACACTGAAGTAGAGGTCAAGTTTGCAGAGATACGAGATCGTCATTCCTCAGCTGTTGCAACATCACCTTACGGAAGATCGCTACATAATGTGAAATCACCACTTGAGCTGGTTACCGTACTGCGTGATGCCATCAAGGCTCACTGGTCATTGATGACGAAAGCAAAAATATTACACCGTGATATCTCTGCGAATAATATCATCATGACTGGATCTGAAGCCCACAAAGACTGGAAAGGATATGTCATTGACCTGAACCTAGCCGTCTTACTTACGGATGGCAAAGCTCAAGAGAAAAGACAGGCCATGACCGGTACAATGGAGTTCATGGCGCTGGAGATCTTGAGTGGCAGTTGTGAAAGCACAGGCGTCATTGTGGAGCATTCATACCGCCATGACCTCGAGTCATTCTTTTATGTCTTGCTTTGGCAATGCTTAAGCTGTGGATGGGAAGATGATAAAAAGCCGAACAAAGAATACCTTTCAAAATGGTATAAGGGGACAGCTTATGAGATATTCGAATTCAAGAAAACTGAAATAGAAAGTTCTCATTTCGTTCAACAATTGTTGCCTAGATTCTCGTTAAAGTTTCAAAAACTTTGGGTCCTTGCAATGAAATACAGAATGATTTTATTTTTGCCGTACGGGGAATTCTATATCGGATCTCACAAGGATAATAATGCCCTATACAACGCTACCATGGAGGCATTCAACAAAACCATACATTCATTAATTATGTAGACGAAATCGTTATAAGCTTTTTATCGTAACTAAATCATTGTCCATACGAGTCAGGTAAGCTGCTCACGCTTGACTCTTATTTTGAATTTATCAAATAAAAAAATACTGATATGGATTGTATGATATAGTGAGTAATAGGTTGGAAGGCCGAAAATGTATTTCTAGGATGTGGCACTAGTCATGCGGCATCGCACTAGTAGTAGCAGATTCTGGGTACCGTAAGTAGTTTCCTTGATAGGCTGTTCTGTTTATAGTCATATGGTTGGTAGACTGACTGATAAATTGTAGATCTACCATCACAAGATCATTGGGCGAAGTGTGTTGCGATGTTACTGGTGCAATGGCAATACCTATATTTCCGCTCTTGGTAAAGATTATATCATTTTATTGTGAAATTGTAGTTCTGATAAAGTACCTTTGATTGTCACTGGTTGGATTTAAATTTCAAAGATTAAAACAGATTGGACAGGAACAGAACAAAAATGTAACTAAACATCTGTGGGTAGAAGATAATGTTGCGTAAGATGAGATATCAAACACTTTTATGACGCTCGATGTTAAGGGACAGTATGCCAGCTTCTCGCGAACATATGTCGAAAATGATATTTATTTTCTACCGAAAGGGAAAATAATCTATATGGGATTTATCAGAGTACAAAGACTACGCGACGCCTCGAATCCCGGACTTTACATAAGCAATTACGTGAACCTAACTAATTTAGGAAGGACGCCTGTTGGGAGTTGGATAAACTCCGGTTACAGGTAAATGAGGCAGCAGCCTGTAACATTATCCTATCCGGTTAATTGATAGCCCAACACTAAATATTATTATTATTATTATTGTTTTGATTTGTATTCATTGTCCTGATTTGGCGCCCTATGGGCCCATGCAGGTGGCTGTAAACCTATCTATATATTTTCATAGGAGGAAACCTCTCGGTAAAAACCTCCCCAGCTTTCTGATTTGTATCTTTGAAATTTGCAATTTATCCTTCAGGAAGCACAGTTACATTGTAGTGCCGTCTGTATGTACCAATCACGTCCCTTCTATCGATCCCAACCTTCCACATGTTCCCTCTCGTTCCCTGAGCAGCATTTCGACTGCATTTGTCAAGCGGAATTGTTCTATCCAACCATGATTAAGAATCCATCGTGTGATTCTTTTCATATCGCTAGGATTGTTGGTCATTGCTTCAAAGGAGCGATTTCGGGCTTGTCTCCAGACTTCTCCTCTACCAATTGACCACTTAGGGCAGGACATGATCATGTGCTTGGGATTTTGTGATTGGTAGCCACACGGACAGCATGGATTGTAGACTCCTGGTATTTTTCTTCTATGCAAATACGAATTGAGCCCAATATGCTCGCTTCGAATTTGGATTGCTAAGCTACTTTGGGCCCTCGTCAGGTTTTTGTGGAGAGAAAATGGCGACTCTCGGAAGCTTATTTTTGTACGTCCAGAATGGCGGCATTGGTAAAACTTTGCTGCTGCCCAAGTTTTAGGATCTGCTGAAGCAAATCTTTTAGGCTGTCGAGTTCGCTTTGTGGCTGACCAAGATTTCGCCCATTCTAGGTACGCTGCAACTCTTATTGCTTCTTTTTGTAAGTCCTTGGATTTCTCCTCTCCGCAAATCTCTTTCCAGTAGACAAGGTCTGCTCTTCTATTATGTGCTCTAATATCTTCTCTTCCTCTTCTGGGAAGTTTTATTTTAGCACATGCTGATTGAATAGTCTTTTGGACTGGTAGATGACTTGAGCGGCCTACATACTGAGCCCTTTGTTGCTTCAAGTAGATTTCCATCGGAAGAGTAGCAGATTCATGTTCCAGCACCCTGGTGCTTGTCGATTTGTATGCTCCAGTTACTACTTTTAGACAATTTCTTTGAGAGCTTCGAAGGGGTTTGACTATCCTCTCGGGTATTCTACCTCCTGGCCCGGCCTCAGCCCAGATTGGCGACCCATACGTAAGGGCTGGTCTCACTATTGCGCTATAAAGCAGCTTTGACTTGTGAAATGTGGCTCCCCACGTGGACTGCGTCAGCCTACTTATGGCCTGGACCTGTGTCTCTGCTTTCAGCTTTAGACTTTTGATGTGCGCCCCCCAGTTGAGCTTTGGATCAAAGTAGATTCCAAGGACGTGCAGGGAAGGCTGTGGCGCTGTAGTGTGACTTTGGATCTGGACTGTTGCTTTAAGGTCATGTCTCTTCCGAGCTCGTGAGAAATGCATTAGTTGATACTTCTCAGGCGCAAATCTGACTACGTGCGTTTTTGCCCACTGCTCGCAGACCTTATGTTGCCTCTCGAGCTCTCGACAGTTTTCCTCCGTAGTATTGGACCAAGTTAGAATGTTGGTATCGTCAACAAATCCTACAGCTGATGTAGAGGAAGTGTTCAACATTGGAAGGAGTGTACTGACGAAAAATAGAAACAGTATAGGTGATAGAGAGGAGCCTTGCGGTATTCCTGTACTGGTAGAGATCTTCTTTCCTCGGAATGATCCCAGTACCATGGAGGTTGTTCTATCTTCGAGGAAAGATTTTATATATAGTGTGGAAACTCGAGGGACAATAGACGATTGGCGAGTGGTCAAAAGCTGGCGTGGACTCAAATCATAAGATTCTAAACTAAAGAGAAAAGTACCTAGGAGGATATGAATCTGTATATATTTACATAGGAGTTCAACTGTTGAAATAGAGTTGCCAACACGAAACCTCCTGTCCCTCATTGCCTGCAACCCAAGGGTTTCGCATGAAAACCAATATCCATGACAAACCTTTCGTATCGTGATTTGTCACACACAAGACTCGTGTGTGTGAAACTAGTCGTTGGAATTCCTGGATTGACCCTGTGTCGGCTTACCAACTATTGAACCGACGGCCACGTGGCCACTGAAATGTCGGGGCGTCACATATAGTATAATCCACCCCGGAATTCTTTTTTCCCTCAGGTTATGTAGTAACCTTTGGTGGGACACGTTATCAAAGGCTCCCGATATATCTAGACTTAACAGAGAGGCCACTCGCTTCTTATCTTTACCCCAAATTGTATGAATCTGTTCCGTGAGAAGCTCTACTGCCGAGATGGTGGACCGTTGTGGTCGAGCACCCATCTGCTCTTCGGGAAAGAGATTGTAAGATTCGGCTGCCTTGGAGAGACGATTGGCTACCAGCCTTTCTAGCAGCTTACCTATAGTGTTAAGAAGTGCGATCGGTCTATAAGCTTTTGGAGTGTCGTAGTTTGGCTTCTGAGGCTTTCTCAAGACAATAGTGGTAGAATCCTTGAACTCTCTCGGATGATATCAAATTTTGAGACAGGCATTGAACAAGACTGTTAGTATTTTGCTTAGAGTCTTCCTACACTGCTTTAAGACTCGATTCGGTATACCGTCCGGACCTGGGGCTTTGTCGCTGGGTAGGGATCCTGCTATTTCTTCAATTTCATCCTCAATCATTTTGTTGGAGATTGTCTCTATTCCGCGGGATAGATTGTGTTAGCAATATCGCTGGTATCTGCCTGCGAGGGTTGTGGGAAAAAATGAGAAGCCATGATGTTGGCTTTCTCCTTGTTTTCTTTGACAGTATTTCCTTTCGCGTCCTTGAAGTCTGGTATCAGAGTGGACCTCCCTACTTCTCTGTCATTTTTCTTGGCCCATCTAGCTAGTTTCCATATTTTGATCGGGTCTTCTGTTATTTCCAAAACGAGTGCTCTCCGGCCTAACGTTTTGGCTTTCTTTATCTGCCTTTTTTTCTGGTTTGTGGCTTCTTGGTATCCAATCCAGCTTTCCTCGTTGCAGTCACGGGTCCATTTTCTTCTTGCTCTCCTTGCCCTTTTCACTGCAGCTGAACATTCCTTAGTCCAGTACGGCTTTGCATATCGAGAAGGTTTCGACTTAGGTACCATTTCTTCAGTTGTTTGTTGGATAGCACTAGTAATAACCGTAACTCTCTTGTTAATAGCTTGCCTGGAGTCTAGCTGACTATCATCCAGGTTCTGGTACAGAATTGTGGCGAGTCGTTCGTTGAATACTTCCCAATTTACATTCTTCCACTGGGGATAAGTTGTCTTTTCCACTTGAGAAATTGGCTGTATTTGTAATTCAGTACGTATGGGGATATGATCAGAAGATGCCTCAAGCTCGTTTGCTGGTTGGCACCTTAAGACGGTCTCCTCAAGTTTCTTTGAGACGAACGATAGATCAAGAGTACTTTGGCTCCCTCTACTCTTCCAAGTGACGGTTCCTTCGGGCAGTATAAGTCCCATGTTACACCCTTGAAGCATGTCGATAAGAATTTCTGAGCCTTTGTGGTGTGACATGGCTGCCTGGCCTCCCCATTTTGGGTGCTGGAGATTGAAGTCTCCAACCAATATGTGGAGGTCATCCTGCATTAGAATTTGAGGGATCCATTGAAGTGTCCCCAGCTCTGTGCTGCTATGGGATTTAGGTGGGGGATTACAAATATTATGAACCCTCACTTTTCCCTGTTCGGTCTGGAGGCTGATCGAAGTTATGTCTCCACCGACTTCTTCGGGGACATTTTCGACTCTCCATTTATCTGTGGCTAGCCGCTTGCTGACATATATGCAGGTTCGGCTGTTCGGTCTATCTGATGATACCAAGTGATATCCTGGGTGCTTGAGGGTTAAGTTATTCGATGGGTTTCGCCAAGGCTCTTGGACTGCTACTACATGGTGCTCCTCGGGGTTCAGCTCTTGAAGGAAGTGATGCTGTACTTTATCTTTGCTTCTATTCACATTATACTGTATGATATTCCACGTATTTGTGCCTTTCATTGAGTCATATTGCACAGCGGTGCATCGCTTCCTTCTGCCTGATTTTCCCGTGTCACAGTCCGGGATTGGATTACGGTCGACGGGGTCGTCGTACCGAAGGTTATTGGCATCGTGGCCCATGTTGCTACGTTATTCATAGCAGCAGGAGTCTTTCGTGGTCTTCCAGAGCCTCGGCGGGCGATTACTTCGCCATCTTCTCCGATCACCTGTGTACCTAGCATACCAGCTCTTCTTTTTCTAGACCCTACAGTCTGCCATTCGCTCTCTTGGTCTTTTCCCAAGATTTCCGGGCGTTGATATCTTCCTGGATCTTGGTTACGATTCAATACTGCTTTAGCTTTGGCAGCGATCCGAACTGGGCAGCTCGGGTGCCATAACTCGTGATTTCTGCTGCAATTGCAGCACCTTGTCTCTTGCCTTTCGCCACATTCTCTGGTGTTATGGGCCTTGGCACACTGGCCACACTTGGCTTCAGCGGTGCAAACCTTAGCAATGTGTCCATACCTCTGGCAGTTGAAACACTGCATTGTACGGAAACCGGATCTGAAAATCTCTGTTGATTTAATCTCATAGCGCCACATTATCCCTTTTGTGATCGCTTTATCTGCAGCTTCAGCCTCTTCAAACCACAGCATCATAGATCCTGATAACTTTCCTCCTTGTGATGATTTTTTAAGCCATGTGGCTCTTTGTAACTTTATGCCATGGAGATACATGGCATTTGCTTGCTGAAGCAACTTCAGATGTTCTATATTATGTGGCTCAAATGAGAGCGGCATATCGTGTACCAATACTTGGTACATAGGGCTGGCTACTTGTGCTGTAGCTGCAAGCTTAGTGGTCCATTCCTTCTGTCTTTCAATCTTCTCCTTTGATTCTTGACCTGCTAAGTACACCTTAACTTGTCCATTAGACATCTGTCTCGCTGCGATAACCTCATTTATGCCTATCTTCTTTACGAGCTCTTCGCTCGAGAGCTTGGATATCTCCTTCTTTTCTTCATCATTATGTATCCTTATTGTGGTGCTCGCGACTTCAGGTTTGCCAGCAATTTGTGCCCAGGAGTGTTGTGTAACGGCTGGAGCTTTAGTCTGTGAAATAGACGCTTTAATTGTTTGAATTTCCTGCAATATCTTAGCTATAGATGAGTTTTCGTTGCTAATAGTGATTTGGGAGTGAACTTTCGCGTTATTGAGGCCCTCGATTATTAAAATCGCGTCCGATATTTGTTTCTTGTATGCTCTGCTTGAGAGCTCATCTCCTTCAACTGCATTCTTGAACCTCTTTAAGGCTATGTCAGTGTCTTGGGGCGTTTTCGATGCGTCGTGTCCGGCTTTCGGGGCCGTATGAGACTTTCTACTATGAGAATCCTTCTTGGGGTTACTCTCCATTACTGATAGAACTAGGCTGCGGAGGGCAAGACTGAACACCTGTACGCGGTGTCCTCTACGAACCTGGGAGTGAAATATTCTCCCAGAGCCAAGTTCAGTCAAATTTCGCAACACCGAACAAGGTGGCCCACGAGGCAATGATTCAAAATACTCCACCATATCAATCTTTCACTCCCAACGAAATCGATTCCTACCTAAGCCTCATCAAGTCTTCAAGTACGACCTAGTACATCCTCATTCCAATGACCACACTTCTTTTCGACTTTCTTTGGCCTTAGCTGGTCGCCAGATACACGCCCACGCCGATATTTACACCCGACAGAGGAAGCAAAGCGTGGCGCACAAATCTGGAAGACAATTCCTTGAGGTGGATGTGAGAGGGATCAGGACAAGTTGATAGGATGATGCAGAGGATGGATACAGTCTCGAAGGGCGTGGAATTTTGAATTTTGGCAAGGAGTTTTTACAAATTGAGCTTTGTGCGTGCCAAGACTTCGGTTGCGAGAGTGCAGGCGACACTATAAACACCGCCATGGTTGGATGGTGCGGTGGTACATCGTCTTGGCCGATCTGCCAAGTAGAGTCTGGATAGCTTGAACACATATCCCACTTGAGACAGTAGATCGCTGGTTCAAATCCAGCAAAACACAACCACTTTTCTCGCGGCGCTGGTATGCATGGATGACGAAGGCATGCTTGGATAACCAAATGTTTTGAAATTCCCTTTGGTGGGTACTAACGGAGGAGGGTCGACTGTTTGTGTAAGCGAACATACCTCATAGTGGTATTTGCGAATGAAATCCAGAGTGTGGGTGTCTCTAACGTCAAAAGAGTCATCCCGCATATATACATAGCACCGGTCATGTGTCATAGCTAGATAGCTGAATACACATTAAATGATTCAAAAAAAAAAAAAAAAAAAGAACTAGGCTGCAACTTCACGGGATTAAAATCGATGGGGGCAGATTTTTCAAAATGATGATGTTTTTCTATTATTATTATTATTATTATTATTATTATTATTATTATTATTATTATTATTATTTTGAATTTGATTTCATTTAGCCCGATTTGGCGCCTTATGGCCCATGCAGGTGTCTACGAACTCTAATATTTATATAGGAGGAAACCTTTATGGTAAAAACCCCCTCAACTTCTCAATTTATATACACTTTAAGTTTGTGTTACCTTCGCGAAGTGCACTAATACTGTTTTATCCAGTGCGGATACCGTCCACTCCCTTATTTGTGGCAAGAGACCAATTCTCCTTGCTGACCTCTCTCTCACTCATCTTGGCCTCGACTTCAAGCGTCAGTCGAAACTGCTCTAGCCTTCCTTCCTGCTGGATCCATCTAGTTATCCTTGCAATATCCGTGGGATTGTTCATCATGGCCTCAAATGACCGGTTCTCTGCCTTTCTCAGTATTTCTCCTCTTCCTTTGGCCCAGCTGGTGCAGGCCATGACCATATGCTTCACATTTTGGGACGGATATCCACATTGGCATCGTGAACTGTCTACTCCCGGAACTTTTCTTCTGTGCAGATAGGAATTGAACCCAATGTGTTCGCTTCTTATCTGTATAGCTATGCTGCTCTGGGCCCTGTTAAGGTGTTTATGGATACTAGAAGGTGTTCCTCTTTGGCTCATTCTTGTCTTTCCCGTCTTTTCATCTGTAAAAAGGTTTACTGCGTTCCAGATTTTGGGATCTGCTGTGGCGTGGTGGTTAGTAGTTTGCCTGGCTGTTAGTCTCGTCCAGGATCGTTCCCATTCCCTAAAAGCTGCAACCTTCCCAGCTGCTTTCTGTCCTACTTTCGTCTCTATATTCTCACATGTTTGACCCCACTCCGCAATATCCAAGGTCCTCGTGGCAGCACGTGCGTCTTGCCTTCCTGCTCTGGGTTGCTTTATCTTCCTGCAAGCTGACAATATCGTATCTTGAACAGGTAGGCTTTTTGATAGTCCGGCGTGTTGGACCCTCCTTTGTTTTAGATAGATTTCCATCGGCAAGGTAGAGGTCTCATGCTCAAGTACCTTGCTGCTGGTCGAATTATACGCTCCCGTGACGATCTTGAGGCACCTTCTTTGGATACTTCGAAGCGGCTTAATCACTCTTTCAGGAATTTTGCCGGACATTCCAGGCTCGGCCCAAATTGGGGATCCGTAAGTCATAGCTGGTCTCACCACTGCATTGTACACAAGTTTCGCCTTGTGGAACGTTGCACCCCAAGTTGATTGTGCCAATCTACCTAGGGCTTGGATCTGTGGTTCGACTTTGAGCTGTATGCTTTTGACATGAGCACCCCAATTAAGTTTCGGGTCGAGGTGGATGCCTAGGACACGAAGAGAAGGTTGCGGATGGGCGATATGGCCTTGGATTCGGACTGTGGCCTGCATGTTGTGCTTCTTTCGAGCTCTTGAGAAGTGCATTAACTGGTACTTCTCCGGAGCAAATTTGACACCATGTCGGTCAGCCCACTTTTCACAAATCCCATGGAGCCTTTCGAGATTTCGGCAATTTTCTTCTGTAGAATTGGACCAGGTCAGTATGTTAGTATCATCCACGAATCCTACAGCCGTCGAAGACGGCGATTGAAGTTCGGGAAGAAGCGTGCTGACGAAGAACAGGAAGAGAATTGGCGAAAGAGAAGAGCCTTGGGGAATCCCAGTATTTGTCGGAAACTGTTCTCCTTTGAACGAACCGAGGTTCATCGACGTAGTTCTATCCTCTAGAAACGATTCAATGAAAAGCGTCGTCCATCTTGGTATACCTTTAGCCCTCATATTGTGTATGAGTCTCTCGTGAGACACATTATCGAAAGCCCCGGATATGTCTAGGCTGAGTAGAGAAGCGACTCTCCTTTTGTTCTTTCCCCATATTGAGTGTACTTGTTCTGTAATAAGTTCCACTGCGGAGATCGTGGATCTGAATTGTCTGGCTCCCATCTGTTCGTCAGGGAGTAGATGGTGAGCTTCGGCTGCTTTCGATAATCTGTTTGCCACAAGCTTTTCGAGGACTTTTCCCAAGGTATTCAGGAGTGCGATTGGTCGATATGATTTAGGATTATCATACGACTCCTTTTGTGGCTTTCGCAGCACAATGGTGACCGACTCTTTAAAACCTTTTGGGTGGTAACCAATGGAAACGCAGGCGTTGAACAGTTTCTCGAGGACTTTACCCAGGGTTATTCTACAGTTTTTGAGCATCCAGTTCGGAATACCATCTGGGCCAGGAGCTTTCTCGCTCGCTAGGTTTGCCATGGTATCCTGGATCTCGCTTTCTGTAATAATACTAGATGCTGTGGTTAGTTGGTCCGGGTATCCGGTCCCTGCTATGTCTTCTAGGTTAGCTTGGATGGGCTGAGGGAAGAAGTGTTGAGCCAGGATGTCCGCTTTTTTGGTGTCTTCGGTAAAGATATTTCCGTCTTTATCTTTGAAGTCGGGAAGTTGCGGAAGTCGTGACCGCTCCTCTGGACTTTTCTTAGCCCACTTGGCAAGCTTCCACAGCTTAGCTGGATCGTTAGTGGCCTCAGAGACTATAGCCCTCCATCCTATCATTTTGGCTTTTTTTATCTGGCTTTTCTTTCGGTTAGTAGATTTCTGGTATTCCACCCAGCTTTCTTCCGATCCTAGCCTGGTCCATAATCTCCTCGCCTTTCGCGCTTCTTTCACTGCCTCACTACACTCCTTGGTCCAGTACGGCTTGGCGAAAGCTGACGGTCTGGCGCTAGGGATCGTTTCCTTGATCGTTTCCTTGATGGCCTGCGTAATGGCGCTTACTCTTTGGTCGATAGATTCCGGGGAGTTCAGCTCGGTGTGGCTTGTCGAAAGTCTACTAAGCTTCTGGGCGAGTCTCCTGTTAACTTCTTCCCAATTTGCTTTCTTCCATTGTGGTCGAGGTTGTTGTTCTTCTCGATTTGGCGGCTCAATGTGAAGTTGTGTGCAGATTGGGATGTGATCCGATGAGGCTTCGAGGTCGAAGGCCGACTTGCATGACATAACGGTACTTTCCAGGGCATCTGATACGAAGGCTAGATCCAGTGTGCTCTGACTTCCTCTACTCTTCCATGTGATTGTTCCTTTGGGGAGTATGAGGTTTAAGTCATGAGCTCCTAGCATTTCAATGAAGCTGTCTGCGATCTTGTGGTGCCTAAGTACTGTCTGCCCCCCCCACTGCGGATGGTGCACATTAAAGTCGCCGACTAGAATGTGTTGGCCTTCTTGGGATAGGATTTGTGGTAGCCACTTAAGTGTCCCTTTTTCTAGGCTGCTGTGGTGTGGTGGAGGTGGATTGTAAACGTTATGTATCCAAATTTTACCTAGGCAAGTGTCGATGCTGACAGAGGTGATGTCTCCTTGCGATTCCTCTGGCACTCTTTCTTTTCTCCATTTGTTAATGGTCAGACTTTTGCTTATATAGATACATGTCCTGCCTTTGTGGCCACTTGGAAAGACCAAGTGGTAGGCAGGGTGGGTGACGGTCGTGTTTTCTGTGGGATGACGCCATGGTTCCTGTAAGGCCACTACGTGGTGCTTCAGTGGATTTAAGGCTTGAAGGAAATGGTTCTGCACTTTGTTTTTACTCCTATTGACGTTGTACTGTACAATTGTCAGGATTGGTGAGTCCTTCATTGATCCATTTCACTTTCAGTTTCATCCGCTAGTGTCTCCCGTGTCACAGTCCGGGTTGCAAATTTGAGGGGTGCTGCTGCAGTATTGGCGAAGAGGCCTTGTACACTAGGGGCCATGGATGGGCCCTTAAGTGGTCTACCGGGACGTCTAGGCTCGATACTGTCAGCCCCCACTAATGGTGCCGTCAAGGCAGACCTCCTTTTACGGCTTCCTGCAATTTGCCATTCATCATCTTGGGTTCTTATCGCTTTATCTTCGGTTACGAATCTGCCTGGGTCCTGAGTTCTGTTCTGCATGGCCCTGTGTTTGGCAGCTACTCTGACTGCGCAACTTTGGTCCCATGTCTTATGGCCTTTGCCGCAGTTAGTGCAGCAGACTTCTTTTTTCCCGGGACAGTTGCGGGTATTATGCTCTCCTGCACAATGTCCGCATTTAGAATCCCTAGTACATATTTTCGCAATATGTCCATATTTTTGGCAATTAAAGCACTGCATCATACGGAACCCCGTCCTGAAGAGTTCCGTTGACTTGAGCTCGTATTGCCACATTACGCCCTTCGTTATTGCTTGATCAGCTTGTTCAGCTTGATCTATCCATAGAATTATGGAGCCTGACTTTTTTCCTTCGTGCTGATTTTTCTTAAGCCAAGCGGCTTTCTGTATTGTCATACCCTGTATGTATGTGGCATTAGCTTTTTGCAGAAGCTTGAGATGTTCTGCATTGTTGGGCTCGAACGAGATCGGCATGTCGTGGACAAGGACCTGGTGAATAGGACCCGCGACCTGTGCTGAAGCGGCCAACTTGGACGTCCAGTCTTTCTGGCTCTCCATTATTTTCTTCGTGCCTTCTCCAGCGAAGTAAACCTTTACATGACCGTTAGTCATATTTCTTGCTCCAATTATTTGTTGTAGGCCAATCTTCTTGACCAACTCTTCGCTCGATAGTTTTGCTATCTCTTTCTTCTCCTGTTCATCCTGTATACGGATGGTGGTTCCGTAAGATTCTCCTTTGCTTGCTATGGATGCCCAAGATTGCCCTTGGGCGCGAAGTGGGACTTGGTTCTGTGCGATAGTGGCTTTGATGCCCTTTATTTCCTGTAGTATTTTAGCCATTGCAGAATTTTCATCACTATGGCCTGTCTGTGTGGGTTTTGATGGGGCGACTTTCGCTTTCTGGAGGCTTTCAATGACTTGGATAGCCTCTTCAATTATGCTTCTGTATGCTCTACTAGAGAGCTCTTCGCCTTTCGTTGCGTCCTTGAATCTTTTCAAGGACGCGTTTGTGTCTTGTGTCGCCTTTGACGCGACGCCACCACCTCTAGAACCCGCGCAAGGCGTTCCACCATTAATTCCTCTCGTAGGAATACTCGTCATCACGATTACGATAAGCTGTCAACTTTATAGATAAAAATCTGTGGGGTCGATTTTTCGGAATGTGGATGTTTTTTCATTATTATTATTATTATTATTATTATTATTATTATTATTATTATTATTATTATTATTATTATTATTATTATTATTATTATTATTATTATTATTATTATTATTATTATTATTATTATTATTATTATTATTATTATTATTATTATTATTATTATTATTATTATTATTATTATTATTATTTTGAATTTGATTTCATTTAGCCCGATTTGGCGCCTTATGGCCCATGCAGGTGTCTACGAACTCTAATATTTATATAGGAGGAAACCTTTATGGTAAAAACCCCCTCAACTTCTCAATTTATATACACTTTAAGTTTGTGTTACCTTCGCGAAGTGCACTAATACTGTTTTATCCAGTGTGGATACCGTCCACTCCCTTATTTATGGCAGGAGATCACCTCTCCCCTACTGCCCTCTCTGTCACTCATCATGGCTTCGACTTCAAGCGTCAGTCGAAACTGCTCTAGCCTTCCTTCCTGCTGGATCCATCTAGTTATCCTTGCAATATCTGTGGGATTGTTCATCATGGCCTCAAATGACCGGTTCTCTGCCTTTCTCAGTATTTCTCCTCTTCCTTTGGCCCAGCTGGTGCAGGCCATGACCATATGCTTCACATTTTGGGACGGATATCCACATTGGCATCGTGAACTGTCTACTCCCGGAACTTTTCTTCTGTGCAGATAGGAATTGAACCCAATGTGTTCGCTTCTTATCTGTATAGCTATGCTGCTCTGGGCCCTGTTAAGGTGTTTATGGATACTAGAAGGTGTTCCTCTTTGGCTCATTCTTGTCTTTCCCGTCTTTTCATCTGTAATATTATTATTATTATTATTATTATTATTATTATTATTATTATTATTATTATTATTATTATTATTATTATTATTATTATTATTATTATTATTATTATTATTATTATTATTATTATTATTATTATTATTATTATTATTATTATTATTATTATTATTCATCCATTCATTCATTGATCTAGTTTAACGTCCTATGCGGTATCTATATACAGAACCATGAAGACGGTAAGCCGCTTTGGTAAGGGAAAAAGCTTTCAACAAACAAAACCCGATGTCCTGCCACTTTGAACCGACCCGGCTTAGTGCTGAGGACGTTCCTTTCAACCGCAATTTTATAAACTTTCCTCAGAATTCGTTAACTCCCCCTTCGATCAGACTAACGTTATGAGAAATTGAAAAGAGAAGGCACCTCCTCACTCGGCGTTGGTCTTCGAAGTGTTCGAAGAGTAGGTCCCGATGGCGGTCCTGCTGTCGAGGCGATTATTGGTGCCGCTGGGACTTCAACTACCTTGCGTGGTCGTCCCGGCCCTCTTTTAAGTCCTTCAGCCTTTTTACTGGTGACCAAAGTAAATCCCTG
Organism: Blumeria graminis f. sp. triticale; assembly: GCA_905067625.1. Lineage (NCBI taxonomy): Eukaryota > Fungi > Ascomycota > Leotiomycetes > Helotiales > Erysiphaceae > Blumeria > Blumeria graminis. Next base: position 17,290,564 of record LR898476.1, read on the forward strand.
ATCATCAGTTGGTCTGACTGTTTGTGTTGGCGCCATTGTTGGTTTTTCATTCCAAATATCTGCCGTTCTCAATAACAGCTCCATCCGAGCCTTCTCCACACTTCCCTTGTAGACCTGGTAGGTCCGACACGCTGCTTTCTGCCACGAACGGTGCTCCTTGCCGCAGTTCGCACAAGAAACCCTTTTCCTCGGACAGTCCCGAGTTTGGTGAGCGCCAGCGCACTCACCGCACCTGGCTGCCTTTCCACACGACGCTTGCGTGTGTCCCCATTGGCTGCAGTTGTAACACTGCTTTGGCTGAGCCCGTGGCGACCATACCTGCGCGGTGAAGAGCATGGCGTTAATAACAAGGCCCTGTCGCACTACCTCCGTTTGCATTGCCTCCGATGGGAGGCTGACCACAATTGAACCACGATTGCGACCGTTTTTCTTCGATCGCTGATGTTCCTTTCCATCATGTAGCCATCGTATTCTACTAATTACCAGGCCTGGAATACGTGCCTTGGTCGCCGTCTCAATCTCCCTGATGATGGCGTAGTTGTTGGCATCTCTGCCACCCTCAATTCTTGTCCGCAGTGGGACTCCGGAAACCTCAACGGGGAAGTCTTGCCGCAAAATTTTAAAATCCGTTGGTTGCCGCATATTAAGCGCCGCGTCTCTCTGGGACGCCGACTGGACAAACACCTCGGTGTCGTTGCTACGCATCTGTCGAATTGCAAATGCGCCTTCGATGTGTTGTTGTGCCTTTGACAGCAGCTCTTGTGGCTGCAGGTTTTGTGCGCCATCGATTCTTATCCTAACCGCTGTTTTCGTCATTTGCGGAGCCACGACCGACGCGTAGCTCCTTTGTGTCGGCGCGCCCGAAGCCACTGCTGGTGCAGCTTTTCGAGCAGGATCCGCGAGGCTCTTTTTGACAACCTCCTCGAGCGCCATCATCCTCTCCTCGATAGGAGACTTCTTCTGGGACATTTCCGTCCAGGCCCTTTTGTGCGCGTTGAAGGCCTTGACGGCCTCGTTCACGTCCTCCATTGAGGGTAGGTCCTCCTCATCCCCCTCTCCCATCACGATTAGTCTAACCTTTTTCAATAGTTTCCCTAAAATTTCAAGGTTCTTATCCTTTGGAGCTGTTTGCGCTCCGCTGCCGTTGTTTGTTGAGGCCATTGTCGCATTTTGCGACGCGTCGAAACCGCTGGATTTACCCACACCAGCACCCACACTCGCCATGTTGGAGCACGGAAAGCGAAAAGATGAGAGGAGGGTAATAAAGATGTAAAAATAAGAATCACGATGTCAAATTGATGATACGGGCAGCGTGGAAGGCTGCGCAGCTTTCTGGCAAAAATGATGTTTGAAAGTCTATTATTATTATTATTATTATTATTATTATTATTATTATTATTATTATTATTATTATTATTATTATTATTATTATTATTATTATTATTATTATTATTATTATTATTATTATTATTATTATTATTATTATTATTATTATTATTATTATTATTATTATTATTATTATTATTATTATTATTATTATTATTATTATTATTATTATTATTATTATTATTATTATTATTATTATTATTATTATTATTATTATTATTATTATTATTATTATTATTATTATTATTATTATTATTTGAATTTGATTTCATTACCCTGATTTGGCGCCCTATGGGCCCATGCAGGTGGCTATAAACTCTATTTATAGGTATTTTACATGAGGGGGAAACCTTCCGATAAAAACCCCCTTCTCCTTCAAATTATTACTGTAGTACTTCGTTTACCTACAGGAAGCGCAATATGCCGTTAGTCCAAGACAGGACTAGCTAAAGTTATAGGTGACCTCGCCATCCTTTCCCAGCCCTCGCGTGCCGAAAAGTGATGACTGTGGTCTTGAGTTCGACCCCGATGGCGCAAATTGGTGTGTAGGTGGGGCTGTGGCCACGGGATTTTTCCGCGGGCGCCCTGGCCCTCTCTTTCCGACCTCTGCCTTCTGGTTGGACACCAGTGTAAACCCTTGGTTGTCTACTTGTTTTGCCGCTGGTGATATTGTGGTGGCCGCTGCTGTTAGTTCCTCCCTTCTTAGATCTGCCGTTCTTTCCAAAAGTCCATACCGTGCCCTCTGGACACTAACCTTGTAGGACGCGAAGTTTGGACACGCCCCCTTCTGCCACGATTTATGGGCTTTGCCGCAGTTGCAGCAGAGCACCGACTTCCTCGGGCAGTCTCTAGTCTGGTGAGTGCCCGCGCACTCACCACATCTTTTCGCCCTATTGCACGAGGCTTGAGTATGCCCCCATTGACTGCAGTTGAAGCACTGCTTAACTTGAGCCCGGGGTGACCAGAGCTGGGCCGTGTACAGCATTGAATTGAGTACAATGCCGTTTCGTATCACCTCGCGTTGAAGAGCCTCTGTCGGCAGGCTAGCGATCACCGACCCTCGAGTATGGCCATTTTTCCTCATCCATTGGTGCTCCTTCCCGTCGTAAAGCCATCTTAACCTGTTTATTTGGATTCCAGGAATCCGAACATTTGTCTCCGTTTTTATTTGATATATAATTCTGCCGTTGTCGGCATTTTTTCCTCCATGTATCATTGTCCCCAATGGGACTCCCAAAATTTCAACAGGGTAATCCTGCTTCAAAACGCAGAACTCCTTTGGCTGAGCCATATTCAGGGCAGCATCTCGCTGGGAGATCGACTGCACGAACACCTCAGTGTCGTTACTCCTTAACTGCCTTACGGCGTATGCCCCCTCGATATGTGTTTTTGCCTTGTTTAGCAGCTCTGCCGGCTGCATCTTGTCTGCTCCTTGTATTCTTATTCTTACTGCCGCTTTAGTCGCTGGAGGTGCAACGACTGAAGCGTAAGTGGGTCGACCTCCCATTCCTTGTGTCGACGGAGGAGCCATCTTGCGCACTGGCTCCTCGAGACTCTTCGTTACTGCCTTCTCTAAGGCCAGCATCCTTTCTTCCATTGGTGTCGCTTTCATTGTCGATTGTAGTGACAATGCGTGCGACTTGAGGGCGTCAATAGCCCCATCTACCTCCGCCATCGGTGTCGCTGTTGGGTTAGTACCTGCTATTACCAGTCTGTCGCGAACCTTGTTTAGGAAAAGCCCTATTGATTTCAAACTATCCATGTTAATGCCTGTAGATGTCGCGAGAGAATCTACAGCCATAATTGCGGCGGTTCCGCTGTCCGTTGGGGGTTTTGGTGGTGCCGTGAAAATTTTTCCTGCAGTGAAAACCACATTTCTGGTTCCCCAATCCACCATGCCGAAGCGCAGTGCGAAAAAATCGAGGAATCGGATAATAAGGTACGATTAAGATAGTAGCAATTAGCGAAACGATGAAATAACGTTCGTGGAACGTTGTGCCGCTTTTGACCAAATGATGATCTTATTATTATTATTATTATTATTATTATTATTATTATTATTATTATTATTATTATTATTATTATTATTATTATTATTTATTATTATTATTATTATTATTATTATTATTATTATTATTATTATTATTATTATTATTATTATTATTATTATTATTATTATTATTATTATTATTATTATTATTATTATTATTATTATTATTATTATTATTATTATTATTATTATTATTATTATTATTATTATTATTATTATTATTATTATTATTATTATTATTATTATTATTATTATTATTATTATTATTATTATTATTATTATTATTATTATTATTATTATTATTATTATTATTATTATTATTATTATTATTATTATTGAATTGAATTGAATTTGATCTAGTTTAACGTCCTATGCGGTATCTATATACAGAACCATGAAGACGGTAAGCCATGTAAAATAGGGAAAAAGCTTTCAACAAACAAAACCCGATGTCCTGCCACTTTGAACCGACCCGGCTTTATGCTGAGGACGTTCCTATCAACCGCAATTATGTAAACTTTCCTCGAAATTCGTTAACTCCCCCTTCAATCAGACTAACGTTATGAAAAATTAAAAAGAGAAGGCACCTCCTCACTCGGCGTTGGTCTTCGAAGTGTTCGAAGAGTTGGCCCCGATGGTGGTGCTGTCGTGGCGGGGATTGTTGGTGCCGCTGGGGCTTCGACTACCTTGCGTGGTCGTCCCGGCCCTCTTTTGAGTACTTCAGCCTTTTTACTGGTGACCAAAGTAAATCCTTGATCATCAGTCGTTTCGACTGTTCGCATTGGCGCCACCGTAGGCTTCTCGTTCCATATTTCCGCCGTCCTCGATAATAGCTCCATCCGAGCCTTCTCCACACTTCCCTTGTAGACCTGGTAGGTCCGACACGCTGCTTTCTGCCACGAACGGTGCTCCTTGCCGCAGTTAGCACAAGAAACCCTTTTCCTCGGACAGTCCCGAGTTTGGTGAGCGCCAGCGCACTCACCGCACCTGGCTGCCTTTCCACACGACGCCTGTGTGTGTCCCCACTGGCTGCAGTTGTAACACTGCTTTGGCTGTGACCGTGGTGACCACACCTGCGCGGTGTAAAGCATGGCGTTCATCACAAGGCCGTTTCGAACCACTTCCGTCTGCATTGCCTCCGATGGGAGGCTTACCACTATTGATCCACGAGTGCGGCCATTTTTCTTTGACCGCTGGTGTTCCTTTCCGTCGTGTAACCACCTTATACGGCTTATCACTAAGCCTGGAATCCGTGCCTTTGTTGCCGTCTCTATCTCCCTGATGATAGCAAAATTATTGGCATCTCTGCCCCCTTCAATTCGTGTCCGCAATGGGACACCGTCTACCTCGACTGGAAAATCTTGCCGTAGAATTTTGAAGTCCGTTGGTTGTCGCATATTGAGCGCCACGTCTCTCTGGGACGCCGACTGGACGAACACCTCAGTGTCGTTGCTTCGCATTTGGCGAATCGCGTATGCGCCTTTAATGTGTTGTTGTGCCTTTGTAAGCAGCTCTTGTGGCTGCAGGTTTTGTGCGCCGTCAATTCTTATTCTGACCGCCGTTTTCGCCATTTGCGGAGCTACGACCGACGCGTAGCTCCTTTGTGTCGGCGCGCCCGAAACAACTGCTGGTGCAGCTTTTCGAGCAGGATCCGCGAGGCTCTTTTTGACAACCTCCTCGAGCGCCATCATCCTCTCCTCGATAGGAGACTTCTTCTGGGTCATTTCTGTCCAGGCCCTTTTGTGCGCGTTGAAGGCCTTGACGGCCTCGTTCACGTCCTCCATTGAGGGTAGGTCCTCCTCATCCCCCTCTCCCATCACGATTAGTCTAACCTTTTTCAATAGTTTCCCTAAAATTTCAAGGTTCTTATCCTTTGGAGCTGTTTGCGCTCCGCTGCCGTTGTTTGTTGAGGCCATTGTCGCATTTTGCGACGCGTCGAAACCGCTGGATTTACCCACACCAGCACCCACACTCGCCATGTTGGAGCACGGAAAGCGAAAAGATGAGAGGAGGGTAATAAAGATGTAAAAATAAGAATCACGATGTCAAATTGATGATACGGGCAGCGTGGAAGGCTGCGCAGCTTTCTGGCAAAAATGATGTTTTTCTCTGTTATTATTATTATTATTATTATTATTATTATTATTATTATTATTATTATTATTATTATTATTATTATTATTATTATTATTATTATTATTATTATTATTATTATTATTATTATTATTGAATTGAATTGAATTGAATTTGATCTAGTTTAACGTCCTATGCGGTATCTATATACAGAACCATGAAGACGGTAAGCCATGTAAAATGGGGAAAAAGCTTTCAAGCAACAAAACCCATAGTTCCGCCGCGACGGCACAGCCCAGCTTGATGCTGAGGCTGTCCCTTTGTTCCATTCAATTTTGTCTCACCCCAAATGTTAACTCCTCTATCGCCCCGATCCCTATTCAGCTGAAGTTCGGAAGATTTCTTACACCATCCTGCTCTCCTCTTTTCGATGACGGAATAGTTGGAACTGCCGGTGTCATAGCCCTTAATGTATTTAAAACTGCCGTTGAGTCTGCGATCACCTTTCGTGGACGTCCTGGTCCCCTCTTCTGGGGTTCAACCTTGCGATTAGTAACCAGTGTAAACCCTTGATCGTCGGTGGTCGCTGATGCTGCTTGCGACACAATTATGGGACTGGTTTCCCTTCGAATTTCCGCCGTTCGTTCCAGAAGCTCGAAGCGGGCTTTCTGAACACTCCCCTTGTAGGCTTGAAATGTTCGGCATGACGCTCTCTGCCACGAACGATGTTCCTTGCCACAGTTGACGCAAGAAACTCTTTTCCTAGGACAGTCCCGGGTTTGGTGAGCACCTGCGCACTCACCGCACCTAGCTGCCTTTCCGCATGACGCCTGCGTATGTCCCCATTGACTGCAGTTGTAGCACTGCTTTGCTTGCGCCCTCGGGGACCACACCTGCGCTGAGTATAGCATGGCATTAATGACGATGCCATGTCGAACAACTTGTTTCTGCAAGACCTCCGTGGGAAGACTCAGAACAATTGAGCCCCTTGTGCGGCCATTTGTCTTGGCCCGCTCGATCTCCTTTCCGTCGTGCATCCATCTTATTTTATTAATCTTTAGACCTGGAATTCGTACCGCTGTAGACGATTCCATCTCCCGTATCAAAGTTGTGTTGTTGGCATATTTGCCTCCTTCAATTTTCGTCCTCAACGGGACTCCGTATACTTCCACTGGAAAATCTTGCCTTAGGACTTGAAAGTCCTCTATTTCTGCTATGTTGAGAGCCACGTCTCTCTGGGTTGCCGACTGAACAAACACCTCAGTGTCATTGCTCCGCATCTGTCGCACTGCGTATGCCCCTGGAATATGTTTTTGTGCCCTCATTAGCAGCTGTGCTGGCTGCATGTCTTTTGCACCCTCGACGCGTATTCGAACCGCTGTTTTGGCCATTGGCGGTGCTGCCACCGACGCGTATGTTCTTGGGGCCGGCGGCCCAGAAATTATTGGAGCCGCGTTGCGAGCGGGCTCCGCGAGACTCTTCTTGACTGCTTCTTCAAGAGCCAACATCCTTTCTTCGATGGGAGATTTTATTGTCTGCATCTCCTTCCAAGCCTTGTTGTGTGCGTTGAAGGCCCTGACGGCCTCCGCGATGTCTTCCGTGGTGATGGTAATGCCATCGTCGTCTTCGTCTGAATACAGTGTCCTGAGCTTTTTTAGTAATAGCCTTAGGATGTTTAGATTCTTATCTGGAGGAACTGTTGACGCTCCGCTGCCTTGAGATTGTTTGGCCATTGTCGCGATTTGCGACGCGTCGGGACCGCTGGATCCCATCGAACCGGCACCAGCACCCACCATGTTGTGGCACAGTGGATTTGGGGACGGAAATGGGGTAAGATTGATGAATAAATGCGATTTACGAAGTCAATTTGATGAAAGAGGCAGCGTGGAGTGCTGCGCAGCTTTTCGTGAAAAATGATGTATTATTATTATTATTATTATTATAATTATTACTACTTTTTGATTTTGATAATGCCAGTAGATCACGTTTGGTTTGCTTCCGAAGACCTATTGTTGGACCAGCGTGCTCTCCTATATTATCTTTATTGTCATATTTTGCTTCAAATATATTAAGTGCTTTGGTTTCTTCTAAGTTTTCCCGGGGTTCCCATGTTGGTTCCGCAAATCCCTTCCATTTGACCAATAATAAACGTTGATAGCCTCTTCCCACTTTTTTGTTTTCTGAGGGCAAAATCTTTCCAACTACTTGCTTATTGGTGTCATTAATGACATCATTTTTCCCAACACCTTGAATTTGAGGTTGAATTGGTGGTGGTTGTGCGTCGTCTAATATTTGTGACGGTACAGGATCAGCTGCTGCTCTTTTAAGTAAGTCCAAATAGAAATGTGGCCAAATCCCGGAAGGTGTATTTAACTCTACTGAATGAGAACCAATAACTTTAGTGACCTGATACTTGTCGTTAATCCAGGATAGCTTTTTGGACAGTTGTGGAGTTTCTATATTTTTCAGGTTAAGCCAAACTCTATCTCCCACTTTAATATTTCCGCTTCAGTACGCTTCTTTTTTGCATATTCTTCCATTCTTTGCTGTGTTAAAGCCATGGATGCTTGTGCAAGCTACTCTGCTTCATGAATTTTTTCGAAAAATTCTTGTTCTCGTTTTTCGGGTGCTGATGGCATGTATTTTGCATGTATCAGTTGAATTTGTTCTATATTATATTCATGTCCTACAAAAAAAGGACTCATTCCAAGGGAAGATAAGTTTCTATTATTAATTACAAGCATTGCGGAGGGTAAGAGCTACTTTCAGTCAAACTGGTATTATGATTGGTATATGATTTGGGAATGTACACATGCGCTGGAACAGCTAAGATAGTATGTGGAGAGATGTCTTTATTAATGTGCAGAAGTGAAGTGACTATGATAATTATTATGTTACAGATTGGGGGAAGCTCGTTTCTTATCCCCTAGCTTGTTTCCCTGTTGACCGATCACGTTACCAGTATGCAGCTCACCAAAGTGTGCAACCAACTGAGCTGCCATGCCATTTATCCTATTTCAACAACCCATCTCTCATACTGCACACATTCCTACTTGTAATGTCGTTATGTAGAGACTGGATCTCCTTCATGTGCCATGATGCTATGCTGCCATAATAACTACCTATGCACCAGCTACTAGATCTACCATACTACATAGCTGAGCATAACAACTGGGCGTAAGTTATAAATGATCTTAAATATCCAAGAACTTCTTGGATCATCCTTTACGTTGCTCCATCTGTTTGGGTATGGGAAGCTGTTGATAAACGCTAGTTTATACCTGTTAGCCGGCACAGTTCTATCCAGAAATCTCCAACCCAGTTAGATCCTCTATCTAATGTGATATGATTTGGGAATCCATGATGTCTGACGTGTAATTTAAGGAATAAATTTGCGCAATGTTCCGCTTTCATGCTTGTCATTTCTTCCAGTGCAATACTTCCTTTTAGACAATTCACTACTACCATCAAATATCTTGGTTCACTAGCTGTCTTTGCTTGTAAATCTGTCATGAAATCTATTCCAGGCTCGCTGTTAAGCCTGTCAGGAACAGTTAGGGGACGTAATAACCCTTTCTTACTATGTCTCCATACATGACTTCGTCCGCAGACATCACAGTTTCGGCAAAATCTTCTGACGCATTTGGAGATACCTGGTCAAAAGAAACTGCGGCTTAATATTGTTAGCGTGCTATCCCTTTCTGGATGTCCTGTAGCCTGAGAATCATGCGTTTACTGAATTAAGCTGTTTGCAACGGCTCATAGCTGGGGATCCAAACTCTTTCCCAAAACCTGAGAGCTCTTTTAGCATCAAAACTACATTCTGCCAAAGATATTTTGAGATGCTTGACAGTAGTTGGAAGGCTTCTCTCTCCTTTCTCCTGGCATTTATACAAGGTATGAACTTCCTTGTCTTTTTCTATTGCCTTATTCAATAGGTTTTGAAACTTTTCATCTAACAACATGCTAGAGCCTCGAGGGATAATTTTTACGCTATTATCAGTGACTTTCTCAGATTTATTGCCTGTAATAACACCTGATAATCAGGTATCTTTAATTAATTGTACGTCTCTATTTTTTAGTTTATTATCATCTGAACCTTGAGGCATATCTTGTTCACGTCTTGACAGAGAGTTTGGTCTTGCTGCGTTCTTCCCTGGTCGGAATTTTATTGTGAAATTAAAGCTTGATAGAATCTGCGACCAACAAATTTGGCGTTTGTTAAGAGTACATGTAGTAATAAAATGTTTCAGATTCTTGTGGTCCGATAACACTATAAAAGGATGATTGAGTCCAATTAACATACCTCTCCATTCCTCCATGCAGCAAATGACCGCTAACATTTTATAAAGAAATGGTTAAACTGTCCTTTGCAGCTATTGATGGTGACATGAATTAAGATGATGATTGTGATTGAGATAGATTTCTATATAGTTTATAATACATGATATGCTCAGGTTCATATAACTCGAGCCAAGCAACCAGATTATGTTCCTCTAGATCTAGATTCATCAGAATAATTACTTACTCAGTAAAATTCTCCTAGTCTCAGTTGTGTGTTTAGGATCTTGATTAGGTTTCTAGTAATGTCACAGACCGGCTTTCCCACGAGGAAAACGGCCTGCTTGTCACTACCATTGTGCCATGGGCTAATGCTGAGATGCTGCGCTTAGTCTGGTCAACCAAGTCAGGAACTTCCCTAGTAACATAGTTAATGCGTTGCGATGGTTACAATGTTATGATAGCAACAGTTACTAATCAACATAAGCAATCAGTTGCTGTGTTATAGCTGTAGACTACCATACCCCTGATTGTAGTAGCCGCTCTTGAGTACTTTAGGAAGGTCTAGGACTGGATTTGTTCTGTAGCTTTTTGTCTTGTAATTATTCTAGACTTTAGATTGATCCGATTATTATAAGCTTTACCTTATACCCCGATTCTGTCCCGTTCCGCCCTCGTCCCGTTCCGATCACATCCTGTCCCGACTCCGTCCTGTTCCGACCCTTGACCTCCGAACTAGCCAACGAGCCTGACAAGTAACTAGTCAATGATGTTTCTCATATCACTGAGACATAGTCATGGTTGATAGAACAGGTACAAACGATGAATTGTGCCTGTACATGACGTTGTGATATAGTCATGATTGTCTGAACAATATCAACTCATGAATGAATCATGTCTCTACATGACACATTTTCTTGTCATGAATATCATAATTTGCTTCTACTGGAGTCAATTTCTTGGATAAGTATGCGATTTGTCTCAGAAGTCCTTTTTCGGCCTTTTGAGACAAACAACCACCAAGTACATACCCCGAGCTATCCGCTTCAAGTATAGTCTCCTTTTCATCATTCCACATGGCTAGGATTGGAGATTTAATGAAACGTCGTTTTAATTCTTCAAAAGCTTCTTGCTGGGGAGCCTCCCACTTAAATTGGGCATGCTTTTTAGTTAAACTTAGCAGAGGAGCTGCTATTTTCCCGAACCCTGGTATGAAGTCTCTATAGAAATTTGCAAAGCCAATAAAGCTACGAATTCCTTTCGTGCTTACTGGTGCTTGCCAACTTTTGATTGCTTCCACCTTCTCAGGATCAACTTTGATTCCTTCTCCCAGGCACAAGATAAAACCAAGGTATTTTGTCTGCTTGACTGCAAATTCACTTTTTCGGGGATCCATCTTGAGGCCCGCAAGCCCAAGTCTTTTAAGGACCATGTTTACTTTGATCCAATGGCCAGTAATATCTTCTGTTGTATAAATAAGAACATTGTCAAGATAATCTGAGAAAAAGTCACCTAAGAATTCTCCTAGAACGCTATTGATATATCTTTGGAAGGCACTTGGAGCATCTGTTAAGCCAAAAGGCGTAACTAGCCATTCAAATGACCCAAAACGCGTGCGGAATACTGTCTTTCCTTCGTCGCTGTAAGGGCTAGAAGTAGAATTGTATCTGAATTTTACTGTGTGCTGTGTATAGAAGATCTTAAACTAAAGAAAGAAGATGGAAGAGGAAAAGTCTTCCTTATATACATTGAAAGGTGGTCTGTGCTGTTACAAGACTATACCAAAATAGAGCAACTAAATAGTCACCTGATTGGTATCAGCTCAGATCAATCACCCAAGCCCAAGCCTTGGCTGCCTTAGGCTCTAGCCTATGACATTACCCTCTCTGTCCCATTTCTTAGCTTTTGCTCTAGCTTCGTAAGCATCCAATGCACTGGTCTCTTGAAAATCATGTTGTGGGTGCCATGATGGTTTGGCATAACCTGTCCACTTCACAAGTACCTCTTTCCTACTGCCCCTTCCAATCTTTCTATTCCTTGAGTCTAGAATCTCATCAACTCCAAATTCTACATCACCAGTACTTGTTAATATTCCTGGAGGTTGAGAATCATCTGACTTCTGTGAAGGAAGAGGATCATCATGGGCTGGTCTTAAGAGTGATGTGTGAAACTTATTATGAATACCTTTAGGAGTATCTAATTCATAAAAGTGAGCTGAGTCCGGAAATGTTCTAGTTATTTTGTACTTGGCATGTATCCAGTCAAGTTTCTTGGAGGGTCTCTCAGTGTTTATATTCTTTAAATTTAATCAGACCAGATCTCCAAGCTTATAAGTAGGTGCAGTATCTCTAGAATTGTTAGCATGTTTTTCTTGAGACTGCTGGGCAACTGCCACTGATGTCTGTGCAAACTGATGCGCCTCTGAGAGCTTCTCAATAACATCCTGACCTCTTGAAGCTGGTGTTCCTGGAGAAGAGGGATTATGATCTGATACTAAAGATATAGAGCTTGTATCATATCCATGGGTCATAAAAAACGGACTTATCTGAGTTGTGGTAGCTGTTTTGTTATTGATAGATACCTGTGCTAGTAGGATTCGATCTTTCCAGTCTGACTGTTCATAAGCAATGAATGTTCTCAGATAAGTTTCTACCTCTTGATTAGCTCTCTCTGTTGAACCGTCAGTTTCTGGATGATAGGCTGTTGATAGCCTCTGGTTGATCTTAAGTCTAAGACATAGTGTTCCAGAATGCATTAACAAATTGAGGTCCTCTATCAGAAACAATTGCCCGAGGAATCCAATGGTGGGGCAAGTAGTACTGAAAAAATAATTTAGCTAGTCCCTCTGCATCAAACATATCTGGGGGAACTGGTATTAGGATTAACCCTTTACTTAGTCTATCTGTAATGACCAAAATAATAGTTGTCTTCTCAGGACCAGAGGGAGGAAGGCCTGTAATGAAATCCATAGATATTTCCTGCCATATCTGTGATGGAATGGGTAATGGTCTGAGCAAACCTTTTTTCTTGTCTCTCCAAATAGTGGTTCTGCCACAAACACCACAATTTCTTACAAACCTCCTTACTTCCTGGTTTGATCCTGGCCAAAAAAACTTCCTTGACACTAATGAAATTGTAGCATCTCTTCCTGGATGACCCGAGAGGAAAGAATCATGAATCTTTTGTATAATAGCTGTAGTCAAGGGCTCAAAGTTGGGTAGCCAAATTCTCTCCCTATAATACAGAATAATTTCGTTAGATATTGCACATTCCCCTGTAGAAATCCTTAGCTCGAGGTCAGAAGGAAAAAGTCTATCTTGATTTTTAACTGAGTTAAATGCTCTGATGTATCTTTCAATAGGCTCTCCTGATTTTAAGGCTTGATTCCACATTCTGCAAAGGTCTGCGTCATCTTGAAATGGGCAAGGTAAGTTAGTAGTGACCATAGACTTAATCCAAAGTTGAGGTGCTAGAAGGATGTTTTCCCTAGCAGCAATCCTAGAATCTGAAGCATCCTTTGGTATATCTTGCTCTCTTCTAGATAGTGCGTCAGGTACAACGCTTGCCTTCCCTGGTCTATGTTTTAGTTTGAAGTTTAGAGGAGCAAGTACTTCCATCCACCTAATTTGTCTTTCATTTAATACCTTCTTTCTTTCAAATGGCTCCAGGTTTTTATGGTCTGTAAGAATGGTAAAGGGCTTCTTTAGCCCTCTAAGCTCACTATTCCATTCCTTGATGCATTTAATGATGGCTAAGAGCTCCTTGTCATGAATGTCATAATTGCACTCTGCTGGGAGATGTTTTGCTGAATAAAATGCAACTGGTCTCCATAGTTTTGATACTGGATCAAGTTGTGTTAAGGTACCACCAATAGCCCATCCTGATGAGTCGGGCTCTAATTATGTCTCTAGATCTGGATTAAAAGTAGCAAGAACTGGTTCTTCCTTGAAAAGATTCTTGATATGTTGAAAGGAGTCCTCACAATCTTTTGTCCATTCAAACTTTTGATCCTTCCTGGTTAGATTTGTCAAAGGTCTGACAAGCTTTGCAAAGTCCTTGATGAAAAGCCTATAGTAATTTGCAAATCCTAGAAATGACCTTACTGATTTAACACTAGTAGGTGACTTCCATTCTGTAATTGCTTGCACCTTAGTTGGATCCATCTTGATGCCAGTTCCTGCTTCTATCACATAGCCGAGATACTTAGTCTTTTTGGCCTCAAATTCGCACTTTGAGATATCTAAGTGTAAACCATTTTCCTGTAGGCTTGTTAGTACCTTAGCTACCTTCTCTCTATGGTCTTGAAGTGTTCCCGAGGTGAATATAAGGATATCATCCACGTAAGCTGAGCAGAAGTTGTCCAAATACTCTCTAAGGACCCAGTTTATATACCTCTGGAAGGTGGCAGGAGATCCAGTAAGTCCAAAAGGACAAACTTTCCACTCAAATAGGCCATATCTTGTCCTAAATGCTGTCTTCCATTCTTCACCTTTAGCCATTCTGATCCTGTGAAAAGCAGCTGACACATCCAGCATTGTGAGCCACTTATCAGAGTTCAGAGCATTCAGAGTCTCTTTTATCAGAGGAAGAGGGTACCTGTCCTTCTTTGTGATTGCATTTATTCCTCTGTAGTCAACACAGAATCTTAGGCCACCTCCAGGCTTCTTTGCAAAAAGAACAGGTGCTGCAGCTGATGATTTGCTTTGTTGAATAAAATCTTTATCAAGTAGGCTAGTTAATTCCTTTCGAAGCACTAGAAGTTCATCATGACTCATGTTATAAAGCGGTCCCCATGGAACAGGTTTTTCATTTCCATTTTGATCTTTCTCTAAAGGTATCTCATGATCAATTCCGAGCCTATGAGGTGGTAGACTAGCTGCTTCTTTTGGATTAAAAACCTGAGCAAAAGACTTGTAAGAGTCAGGTAGCATAGAGGTAATTTCTTTAATAGAAAGCTGTATCTTTGGCCTGAGCGCTTTTTCTATGTCTGATAGTGAGGCTGCAAACACCTGCACTGTTTTGCTTTTCCTTGCTCTCTGTGCTAGGCCTGTGAAAGTTGAGGCCATAACTTGACTGACAGTAAATGCATGAGCTCCTAGCTCCTCATTTCTCATTTCTCTTTCTTCGTTGCTGATAAGTGTCAAGCCATGATGTTTGAATATTAATTTAGAATTTATAGAGTCCAATTCAGCATGACAGTATTTTATCCAGGGCATACCAAGAATTAGATCCTCTGCTTGGTTTGGAATCACATAAGCCCAGACCTTTTCGATTTTCAGGCCTCCAATATCTAGTTCGAAACAAGCTACTTGGTCAATTATGGCTGTCATGTTGCTTAAAACACCAGTAATAGCTCTTGGCTGTAAGGGAGAATTGGTTAATTTTAATTTTTGTAATTGTTTTTTACTGATACTTGCAAAGGCTGACAATCCGGGATCAATAAGTGTGCACAGCTGGTTGGATCCATTGATTAATGCAGTAGTATGGAAAAGCTCACAGTCCATGTTAGGCTTAAATAAATTCCATTCTTTAGAAAGACTACTTATACTGCAAAGTTGCTTCCCAGCTTTTAGCTACTGTAAGTGACTTAGTACAGGAGCTCTTCTTTTCACTCTCGTCCTTTCAATCCTTCGGGCTGTGCCATCCTGACTAATTCCACCTCTTCTTCCTCGGTGAGCTTTGCTAGATTTATGTTTGCTGGCTTTAAGGGTGGAAGATAGTTACAATTAGGGGCAATATGTCCTTTATGTCCACACCTCACACAGAGACCTTTTTTCTTCCTAAATGCAAGTACATCTTTTGTAACCCATGATGCTCTTTGGTTTTTCTGGCCCTGGGTATTAGCTATAAAGGTAGATTTTGTTGGCTCCCAGTCCATTTTTGATGTGTTTGAGTTTTCCGAAGAGTTTTGCTGTCTAATCTTAGTTGCTGGTAGAGAGAAGGGTGGATTAATTTGGTCTATTACTTCTTTATCACTATAAATAGTATGGACATAGGAAACAAATTCTGCCCATGTATTCTTTGGTGAGGGCATTCTTCAAGAGGGAGATTTTTTGACAATCAGAATAGGATGACCAGCCAGCATTTGCTAGCACTGTATCAAAATTTGAGAGAAAATCTGGAAATGGTTCTTTCTCTTTTTGTTTCATTTGATAGAGCTCTCTCTCTGCCCTTGCTTTTTTGTTGGGATCTCCAAAGACTGTAATAAGATACTCCAAAAAGTCAACTCCTATGCCTTCTCTATTTTCTGACAAGGTTCTTGCTGTTGCTGAGACCATCTTTGTTGCATAACCATCTAGTCGTGAGTAGATGTACATGAACTGGTCAAAAGGAGAACCCAGGGCTACACCATCTCTTGAAAGCTTGTGGAGAGCTCCTAGGTGCCACTCATCCCACATACTTCTATCTCCTTTAAATTTGTCAAGTTTTGGTAGCCTTTCTTGAGTATCTTTAGTCTGGGGCAAACCAATTGTTGCTGGTGTTGGCTCAAGGGTTGTGGGTTTTGACTGCCTTGCTTATTTGAGAGCCTGAGTAGTAGAATTTGCATGCTGTTGGAGGTTATGTATTATCTTGCTCTGTTTTTTCATTTCCTGACTTTGCTGCTCAAGCTGCTGCTGAATGTCATAGTCTAAGCATAGGCACTTGAGCAACCTTGTGGTCAGAGGTAGTTTTAATTTCAATCTATGGTGAACTACAGATTGAAGAGGATAATAACAGTTACTTTATACATAATTATTATCCCAGCTGATGACACAGATTTCTATCCGTATATCCGTATTCCTTACTTGTATTCCCAACTCATATCCCCTACTCGTATCACATTCTCGTGCCCCATCCCCGGACGTGTTACAGTATTATTATTGCCACTTATAAGGCCCTCCTTGTTTCATGCTAAGCCTGCGTTAGACAGCGCAGGCTACAGGCAATTACCGGCTTACAAGCCGTCACACTGAAGTTGCTTTAAAAAATCCAAAAGTTGTACATCCTTAGAGTCTTCTCCTGTGATATCCATAGGGGATCACATAGTTGCCAGTCTAGAATGAAATAAAAATTGGTAGACAAATAAAAGGTAGCAGCCACAAAAGGGGATAAGTGATACAATTAATCAAACACCAAAAATACTTTGTGAGAGATCCAGTATAACAATACAACAACAGATAGAGGTAGATTTGGAAAGATATAGACTGTGCTTTATGTAGATTAAGATTAAAAAAACAATGAGTTATAGGTTATAATGATGCATAAAAGAAAATAACTATAATGTTATCCCTAAATATGCTAATAATGTTAATGACTTTATAGTTAGTAGTACTATTATTATATAGTCAAAGAACTTAGGTGTCACAGATCAACTATAGAAAGCAGGGAGCATTTGTATGGATGATGGTATACTAACAATTCAACTATGTAGAACTAAGCTACAGATACTTAGCCAGGTATTTATACAGATTACTACACTCCAAGCCCTTCCATCTAAGGTCAGTTCATTTCTAGATAATTCCAGTTGCAACTCTGAGAGTATGGTTTCTAGTAGCTTCTCCAAGTTTCAGTTACAGTCTTGTTCATGTCGAATCTTATCTAGTACCTTCGACAGTGGTTCTGGTATGTTCTGCAAGGCTATTGCGCCGGCCCACCCCCTGGTGGTTATACGCCAGTACTTGCCATTACTGGCTACAGGAAAATACCGGCTTCTTAGCCATTACATTAGGGATACTTAACATTAATCACTGAGGACAATAGCTTGATGTTATGTCAATGTCAATGAATTTAAATGAAAGGTGAGTTTAAGATGATGTAAGGGCTAGAAGTAGAATTGTATCTGAATTGTACTGTGTGCTGTGTATAGAAGATCTTAAGCTAAAGAAAGAAGATGGAAGAGGAAAAGTCTTCCTTATATACATTGAAAGGTGGTCTGTGCTGTTACCAGACTATACCAAAATAGAGCAACTAGATAGTCACCTGATTGGTATCAGCTCAGATCAATCACCCAAGCCCAAGCCTTGGCTGCCTTAGGCTCTAGCCTATGACAGTCGCCTTCTCTTACTCTTAGCCTGTGAAATGCCGCACGTACATCTACTTTTGAGACCCAGGTTGCTTTTGTAAATTGCCTCAAGGCTTCTTTTATGAGTGGAATAGGATACTTGTCTTTTACCGTGATTGAATTAAGTGATTGATAGTCTACACAAAACTGCAGTCCACCACCGGGCTTCTTTGCAAACAGGACAGGAGCTCCACCAGCTGCAGAGCTAGCTCTAATCTAATTTCGGTCCAGGTGATCTGTTAGCGTTTTTCTTAGCACGAGTAATTCCCCCTAGATATGTTGTATAATGGACCAAACGGAACTTCTTTTTCCCTACCAAGTTCATCCTTCATTATTTCAATCTTTGTATTGACACCAAATCAATGAGGTGGCAACTCATGGTTCTCGTCCTCGGTAAAGTACTGTGCATTGTGGCGAACCTCTGGTGGCAAACTAGCCTCGATCTCTTCAGGAGTCTGTTTCTTTTTGACTTCGAGCGCTTTATTTATGTCGGAAATTAATGCTGTAAATGTTGTATTAACTAGGCTATATGGGAGCAGGACGATGGATACTCTTGGGGAAGTTATGCTCACAGTAGGTCTCTATAGTCGCTGTCGCGTGTGTTCTCGTGATATGTAAGACTTGACTCTATATTCTCGTATAAAGGAAACTTAGTTACAAAATGAATGGACGGAGGTTGAGACCTCCTTATATCTTGCTCCAGACTTACTGTGTTGTTCACAGCCTAGTGCTAGAACATTCCCTTATGATATCATTTCTCTCCTACGAGAAATGACCAGCTCGTTCTCTCTCAGTCCATCAGTCTCTCGCTGATTCCGTTATCTCTATTCCATCTAGTTCTAGTTTGGTCCAGTATACTCACACATGCATCACACATGCATTACACACTAAACACCCTACGGTTTAGTTCCACAGTCACGTGCATATGCTATGACGCGACCTAAAGCATGTACCATGGTAAGTTACATGGATAACACAACACTCCCCCTGACGACAATAGACGTCTAACAATTTTGAAGTTGCATTCTAGAACTGATGTGTTCAGGATGGACGCCGAACATTTTCGAGGAATCAGCACTCATTTTATTTGTACTGAAGAATTTGCCTTTGTCAGACTATCCGCAAGTTGTTGATCCGATGGCACATAAATCACTGCAATCGCTTCTTGTTGATACTGTTGGCGACAGTAATTATTCCGCAAAGCAATATGCTTCGAGCGCTTATGTTGGCGTGATTTTTAATCAGTGACATCGCGGATTGATTGTCGACGTACAAATTCGTTCGTCCCGACCCTTCAATGAGTTGAGCAAGACCTAATTCGATTAGTAATGATTTAACCCATTGCAGCTGTCGACATGTCTCCGTTGCGGCTAAATACTCCGCCTCTGTTGTTGATAAAACAACCTCTCGTTGTAAGTGAGATCTCCAACTCACTGGCCCCGATGCTAATCTAATAAGGGAACCCGATGTCGATCTGCTCGAATTTAGGTCACCGGCAAAATCTGCGTCCGAGTAGGCTTCTAGAATTGGTCTTCTCTTCTCCGTCTTGAAGGTTATCCCTTTCTCTGGATCTTTCGAAATATATCGAAGAACTCTCTTTGCTGCCAGGAAATGCTCGTCTGATGGATTTGCTAAGAATCGTGCCAGATGGTTGACGGAGTGGGCTATATCGGGACGTGTGTTATTCGCAAGATACTGTAGCCCACCCACGATCGAATTATACTCTGCCTTCTGTTTTGGTGAACACTGAGAGCTATTGGGCTCCATTAAGCGCTCAAGTGGCGAGTTTGCTGGCTTACATTCCTCTAGTCCATGCCTTGTGAGTAATTTCCTCGCGTACTGGCCTTGCGATAATTTAAGCGTTTTATTATTTGGGTTACTAATACAAATCCCCAGGAATAGATCCGTCTTCACCGTCTTCAGCTTATACTTCTTGTACAAGGCCTTCATCAACTTCTCTACTTTCCCAATACTCGGTCCCATCACCTGAAAATCGTCGACGTGGATTATCACAAACAAATCCTTCTCTTTATTACTATAAAGGCATACGTCTGTTGTGAATGGGAATAGCCCCTGATGGGCTAGGAAAGCTTTAACATCATCGTACCATAAGGCTGCGGCTTGCTTGAGCCCATACAGACCTTTTCTAATACGGACAACGTAACCCTCTTTCTTGAATCCCTCTGGCATCTCCATATATAGATCTATATCTAGATCTGGATTCAAAAATGCTGCCGGGACATCTCCTTGTTGCCTATACCAACCGAACCTATGTGCCAGGACCAGCATGATCCGCCCAGTCTCTGCTCGTGGTGTGGGTGCAAATGTTTCCTTATAATCTATGCCCGGACGTTGGGTGAACCCTTTAACGGTACATCGCGCTTTGTATTTGTCGAGGGATCCGTCTGCGAGCAGTTTCTTTTTAAACACCCACTTGCTCTTCATAAGCGTTCGGTCTTTTGGTATTTGGCTACGCTTTATAATTTTAATCACTCCCATGTCCCGCAAAGAGCGATACTCCTCATCTGCCGCTTGTTTCCAATGTTTCGCTTCCTGGCTACTCATTGCCTCTGACCACGATTTTGGATCACTGTGAGGTCTTGTCGCTTTGCCGTGGTGAAGTTTGTAATAATCAACTCTCTTAATTGGTCTACCACGCTTGCTGCGCGTCACTGGAGGTTCTACCGAGTGATGACGCTTATGTCCCGCTATTGGAGGTAGTTCATCCCATCCTGTCATTATTTTGTCATAGACCTCCTCTTCTGGCTCGGTATTTTCAACAACTGGCCCAATCTCTCCCTGATCGGACTGTAAGTTCCCTTCCCTATGGGAGACCTGATTCTCATCTGACTGACGACCAGCTTCCTCAGTATCATCTCTCTGTCCTAGCTGATCAGATCTCTCGGATGGACTTATCGATGCATGTTCGCTATCATATTCACTGGCACTATCAACGGAAGGCGACCTAACTGATCGATGTGGAATTGAAATCAGTTTATCATTCACGACTGATACTTGTGGCCATTGCCCATCACGAATCACAGGAACAGCCGGAGGTTGTGATACTGGCTTATCTTTCGAAGATATTATGGTCTCTTGTCTATCAGGTCTTTGTTGTTGACTGTCTGACGCTGTTTGAATGGTCTGCAGTGGAACCATTGGAGGCACTTTCTGATTTGATGACTCCTGACCACTAAATAATTCCGGAACAACAGGTGGCGATAAATCCTGCTGTTCTGACAGCTGCTGATTCCCCTCTTCTCTCATATTCGACATCTCAGGCAAATTTATATTCGGTTGACCGATCGACGAAGATAGCGGCTCCCCCTCAAACCTGTCTCTGGTTTGATCTCTCTGAGAAGGATTCTGCAAGGTACTCTCTTGCATTCCTTCAACAGGTAATGGATTTTCACTGGCCCAATAATCAAAGGTTCTCTGCTGGTCTGATTTGGTGAGCATATCCCCGAACATGATATCCTCATTGAAAGTGACGTGTGGAGTACAACTTTCTATCCATTTCCAGCCATGTTTTTGGGTCCAGCGAGGATGGTAAATCAAATAATTTTTGCTGGTATTCTTAGGAAAGCCAACAAACCACCCTTTCTCTGCTCTTGCTTTAAACTTTTCCGGTTTCGGATCGATAAGCTTATACGCTTGACAGCCAAATCGAGGTAAGCAAGAGAAATCGACCTTTTCATGGTGCGGCTGCTTCAAAGCTTGCAAAAAGTCGACTATTGGTACCCTCTTGGTACGCAGGCAATATAGCCTATTCGTTATAAAACACGCGTGTTCCACTGCCCATGGCCAAAAGCATGGCGGCATTTGTGCGTCGATCAACATAGAGCGCGCCTTTCTTAGGATGATCTTGTTGGAGGCTTCTGCAGCGCCGTTCTGTTCGGGTGTATTTGGTGCTGACACATCAGTGCGAATACCATTCCGGATACAGTATTCTCTCATATGGCTAAACTCTGTACCTCCGTCTCTGAAGATGATGCGAATCCTCTTTCCAAACTGGTGATATTGATATTCACTCCACTGTACCAGCTGTGTCGCAATTTCATCCTTTCCGGCCGTGGTTATAGACCACCTCATCCGTGTTTTTGCATCCGTAAGTATGACTGCATATTTGTGACCGTTAAACGCTTCCGTTAATTTCCCTACTGTATCGACAAAGATCTCATCTAATGGTTCACTTGGTGTTGGTCTTGGCTCCCTCGACACAAACCTCTGCGCTTTACTCAAGTGACAAGTCTCACAGGTAGTGAGATCTGAATAGTCGATTCCATCCATTCCAAGCGAACATTGCGCAGTCTTCCTCAGGATCTGCTGACCCGTGTGTCCCAATCTCTGATGCCATCTATGTGCATTCGTAACTTTTGGGATCCTAGCTATTCCTGGTGCTGCTAATTTGTTCGAAATGGAGGCTCTCTCTCTCTGTCCCAGCGGTTTGATATATAACACATGGTCGATTGTCTCTAATCTTGCTATCGGTTCATTGTCTTTGATTCGTATCAATAATTCGTTAGCATTAGCTGCAACAATACCATGTTGATCCTTTAATTTTCCCGCTGATATAATGTTGCATGTGGAGTTGGGTGAAAGAAGGGATTCATCAAGCTCCAGTGATTGACTACCAATCCTTACAAGACTGGTTCCCTGATATGTCAACACTGACTTTCCCACAGCTTGATCAAACCTGAAGGGTTTTCGCAATTTATTCAGCGTGGTGAAGTCACTTTTGTGACGAATAAAGTGGTGCGAGGCACCAGTGTCGTACAGTAGAGGGTTTTTGATTAAACTAGCTGTTGTAGCCCTAGCTAGTCTGCAACTTGACATACCCTCGCTCTCACTGTCTTCATCACTGCTCCCAATTGCGACACTCACGCTTGGTTTTCCCTTCGCTTTTCCCTTTTTCGACTTTTTCCCTTGCCTCAACTCTGGGTGCTGCTTAAAACAATTCTTGTTTCTGTGTTGATGGGTACACAGCACGCAGTAGTCATTTGGGCCCCCAACAGCTTTCTTCTTCCCTCCATCGTTCCTCTCGCCCTCACCAGTCATCACCATCACCTGCCCCGACGACTTCCCTTTCGACTGTCCAACTTGGCGAAGCGTTGACATCATCGACTCGAGCGGCACATACCTGTTCTTTCCGTCTAGGATCTTGGTCTGCCTCCAAGTATCCAGCCAATCAACACTCTCTGTTCCCAAAACGAAAAGAAAACTTGCTAGCCCATGGCGTACAGTGTATGGATTGTCCGAGTCAGAAATAGATTGCTGGTGATGCATTGACTCAGCGGCACTGTTAACGCTCAAGTAGTGCTGCATAAACTTATCGCAGTATTCTTCGATTGTTGTGAACTTTGTGTTGATTAGATTTCTGACGGCACTCTCATACGGTGTGGCCGCACTTTCCTCTCGAGTCGTCGCTATTGTGTCGAATATTTGCTTCGCTGACATTCGCCGAAAATTCTGGGGACGAACACTTGGACTTAGTCGTCGGAGCAGGACATTTTTAGCCTCAATTTCTCCCTCTTTCCACCTCGCAAGTTCCTCCGCATACTTCGCCGAGGTCTTGCAAAACTCGTCGTCGGTTTGATTTTCTCCCCTGATCGGTTCACGAGGTCGAAATGCCGGTTGAATTTCCTCGAAGTCATGAAATACATGGGCTAACCGACCTTTCTTGATCAGAGCCGCCTGGAGATCCGATTCCCAGTCCGCAAAGCTTACTCCAGGGGTCAAAACGATTGCTGAGCTTTTATTCATATTGTAAGGTGGTGTATATCTTTGGAGAAGTTAGGATGACTGGTTTAAAGCATTATCGAGGTGCCACAGAGAAGGACTCCGGGCTCATAACCTGTTGTATTAACTAGGCTATATGGGAGCAGGACGATGGATACTCTTGGGGAAGTTATGCTCACAGTAGGTCTCTATAGTCGCTGTCGCGTGTGTTCTCGTGATATGTAAGACTTGACTCTATATTCTCGTATAAAGGAAACTTAGTTACAAAATGAATGGACGGAGGTTGAGACCTCCTTATATCTTGCTCCAGACTTACTGTGTTGTTCACAGCCTAGTGCTAGAACATTCCCTTATGATATCATTTCTCTCCTACGAGAAATGACCAGCTCGTTCTCTCTCAGTCCATCAGTCTCTCGCTGATTCCGTTATCTCTATTCCATCTAGTTCTAGTTTGGTCCACTATACTCACACATGCATCACACATGCATTACACACTAAACACCCTACGGTTTAGTTCCACAGTCACGTGCATATGCTATGACGCGACCTAAAGCATGTACCATGGTAAGTTACATGGATAACACAACAGTAAATAATATTGTATCCTGGTCTTTTCTATTGCGTACTCTTGTAGCGATTGCTGCAAATTGGGACCCGAGAACTAGATGAGCAGTTCCCAATTTTACCTTGAGGCAATTGATCTTTGCCTTATTCCGTTGGCTCATACGGGTGTCCTACCCTTTAGCTCTCACAATCAGACCCCCTGGCGGACCAAATCGGATAGAGCGTCGACAAGCAACGTATACAACGGCATTGAATCTCATCCATGGATCCCCTAGGTACCAAGGAAACAAGGCGTTCAGGCAAAGCAGTCACATGATATATGGACATGTGTAAATGCACGCTAACGCGTCTGGAAATAATTATTAGTTTCATAGTTCTACATTCTTTCCTCTTTGGAGACAATCTAATTCACCAGATCAGACATTGTCGGTCACCATCCACCTCACTCCCTACTGTGACACCAGGATCATATCATATGCTAAGTCTTCAAAAACATATTCCCAGACTTTTCGAGCCTACCATCTGTATCTGTGTCTACATATGTGAGTTTATTTATGACGCGTCGCTGAGATGCCTTTTTTGCGAGCCTTAGCTCCCTAGTTTTAATAGATATTTGCGGTAACTTGTGGCGTTTAACAAACAAGCGATTAAAAGCGGCATAGCATAAGCATCCCGTATCCATTAGAGCATCAACATAAAAACTTTTATTGCGCATTATCTCTAAGAGAAACGGAGAGATATCCAACTTTTTGACAATTACACTTAATGTTAAATGACAAGGTGTGTCTAGCTGCTACAGGGGCAATCCGAGTCAGGCAGAGTCAAACACATGAGTCGCGTCTATTACGCTATTCATGCAGATCAGTCGCGTGGAGGAAAATTTGTACTTAGGAGTCTGGCTGTCTCGATCTTAGTATACTTTTAGTTAACTCGAATATCTGATTCTATCTGACCTCAATCCACTGTGCTAATTCCATCGTCTTCTATACAGTCATACTGCGACAGAAGTCCTCCCAAATTTAATAGGTTATGACCACCGGTTTGCCACAGGTATAAATAGAATCAAAATCGACTCCAAAGCCTTGACGGCTTAGCCTAAGATTCGAGAAAGGAATCTACAATCGTCTAAGATTCGAGAAAGGAATCTACAATCGTCTACGATTCGAGCAAGGAATCGAAATTTCGCCTTGGACTAAACCTCACAAGAATGGAGGATAATGAAGCCCTTGGCCGCATCCCCTCGCTCTCAAGGGATAACTATGAGAGCTGGTTCAGAGAAATGAAGCTAAAACTTAAATCTAGGTCAGTATTTTTCACTATTGAAACAACATTGGAAGAATACGCGACCACGAAACAAAACCGAAGTAAAACAATACCTTCGACATCTGGTATCGATGGAGGATCAATCAAAGTTGAAGTGCTGAGTACGAGTTTGGACGAAACAAAAGTTGAAAAGTATGAGAAAGCTGAAGCAACGTCACTTTTCCTCATACTCCAGGCTCTCAGCGCAGAAGATTTTGATCTGATTGATGAGCACGAGACAGCACTCAGAGTCTGGAACGCACTCAAAGGCAAGTATTTTAGAACGAACGAGTATTCTGCAAACACGTATCTAACTAAAATTGCAACGTTTGAATTCCGTCAAGAAATGGGCTTGGACAATTCTTGGGCTAAGCTAAAAGAGTTTCGCCGAAAACTCATCAGTGCAGATCCTATCATGAAGAACGCTTATCCAG
This sequence comes from Blumeria graminis f. sp. triticale, assembly GCA_905067625.1. Lineage (NCBI taxonomy): Eukaryota > Fungi > Ascomycota > Leotiomycetes > Helotiales > Erysiphaceae > Blumeria > Blumeria graminis. The sequence goes on from LR898476.1 coordinate 17,316,434, forward strand.
ATGCGGCGTTATTCTTAATTCTGACAAAGACACTCCCAGCGGCCTTTAAGGCGACAACAGATGGATTCAGAATACAGGTTACTCTTTCTGTTGAGGATAAGCTGAAGATTTTGAACGAAGTCGAAGAAGATCTACGACTTCAGAATGAAAAAGCCCTAGTTGCTAGGCAAAAGTTGTCTAAGTTTCCACAGAAAATGCGACAAAATCAAAACTCTGATTCTGATAGCCCTGCTTATAGGTGCTATTTATGTAAACGGTCACACACTGTCGCTCGATGTCCTAGGTTAGAAACAGCTGCGAGACTTTTGAAAGAGCACGACAGGAAGAAGAAAGTGCAGGAATCAACTAAACCACGCCTGCAAGATAAAGATAAACCCAAAACTTCTCGATCAGCACAAAAGCAGTCCAGATATCACAATGCCTTCTCTGCTGAAACATTAGCTTCAGAAAATGAAGATTGCGAAGAATGTCACCTGTCAAAGGAAGAAATATGTAAGGCTACTCCATCTGATTGGCCCGTCGATACTGGCGCCACGTCTCACATGTCTGACCAACCTCTTCTATTTAGGAAACTTATACCAATTGTTCCCAAAAGAGTAAAGGTTGGAGGGGGCGAATTAAAGTCTGAATTTTCTGGCGATGTTCAAATGAGGTGTAAAGACGGATCTTCAATGCTTCTTTCCGATGTTTTATTTTTTCCAAATCTGGGAGTTAATCTTCTATCAGTGAGAAGGCTGTGTCAAGCAGGTTTGAACTTTGCGGGTAATCAAAATGAATTGTTCCTTAAGCTAGGCAATAAAGTTATCATTGAAGCTAGAATGAATCAAGGACTCTATACTGTGACGCATATCGCTGAAGGATATGAAGAGACTGCGTTTAATTCTGTGGAAAACGACAGGTCAAATAATAACACTTCATATGTGAGCCCGAGTCAAAACTCACATCAAGAAACTATCCGGAAAAACGAAAGGGAAAGATACCTCAAGTACCACCGTCGCTTTGCTCACTTAGGACCTGAAAAAATTCGAAACTTACATCTGGTTACTACACTCAAAAAGCAGATCAAGATTCCACGAGATCTCGATGTCTGTGAGGTATGTGCACTTACTAAGATGAAAAACAGGATCCCAAAGGTCCTAAGCCCTTGGATCAATGAAATACTGGGACAAGTTCAATTTGATGTCGCAGGCCCATTCCCAACAAGTATCAGAGGCAACAGATGGTTCCTCCTCATCATTGACATTTGCAGCAGAATGAATTGGGTGATTCCAATAAAGACCAAAAGTGATGCATATGAGGCATTAAAAACCTGGAAAACAGTAACTGAACATCAATCGGGCAAGAAAGTTAAATGTGCAAGATCAGACAACGCACCCGAACTCCTCAAAGCCATCCACGATTGGAAAATAGAAGATGGAGTTCTTGCACAATCAACCACTATTGCCTCTTCGCATCAGAACGGCCCTGCAGAACGTTCGATCCAAACTGTTGAGTTCGATATGAGGGCAATGCTAGAAGAAGCCCAGCTTCCAATTGAGTTCTGGGATGAAGCAGCAGAAACTGACTGCTACATACGCAACCGAACTGACTCTGGCCCAATAATTTCGAATATGAAAACCAGTCCAATCAAAGCCTTTACGGGTGAAACCCCTTCAATTGATCATATACGGAAATGGGGGAGTAAATGTTTCTACTATGTAGATAAAAAGACACTGCCTGCTCATGAAAGACACGATAAACTTGTTAACCCAGCGAGAGTAGGCGTATTTGTAGGATATTCTGAGAATACAACAAAACACTTGAAGGTTTATTCACCGGAACGAGGATACACTATTTTATCAAGTCGTGTAGTGATTAACGAGAACGAGAAAGGAGGAACAGTTGATCTAAAGATACGAAATGCAAAGATCGGGCCTCAAGGAACACCGAATGTGACCATGGATAGAAGACCAAGAGGTAGACCAAGAAATGTGCAGATTGAACAAAAGTTGAGTCTTCCTCAAGCTAGTACAGAGAAGGATAAACCAAAAGAAACTGAGGAGCATAACTTTAACTCAGAAGCCATCACACTCACTGATACACGTCCAGCTCATAATAAAGGAGATGCCAGTCGAGAACATGTAAGTATAGTGGGCAGTAGTGAACTCCCCACAATGATTCAGCCCACCCTCCAAAAAGCAGCTCGCAGCAGTGAAAACGTTCGTCAAGACTTAGAGAAGACCTTAATCAACGATCAGCACTTAGAAAATCTGAGCGCGCCTGATATGGATCTGGAAAAAGAACCTGAAAGTGATAACTTGGCTTCAGAAACAGACATCGATACGGACTCTGATTCAGGAGAAGTATATGAGAGATATGAGATAAATGGAAATTGTGAACACCAAGATACAAATCGTCAACCTTACGAGGAGATAATTTCACAAGACGACGAAGAAAACATGAGTGATGGCGAAGCAGAAAAAATTGATGTTGAGAAACTTGCTATGGACAATGATTCAGATGAATTAGAGGAAGAATATCCAGTTGATGCTAATCATTCAACAGAAACATTGTCATTGAATTCTCAGACAAAGAATTCAAACGTAGATACCTCATTAGCTAACACTAATCTTGAGCACAATTTTTCGACCCCAAAACATTTATTCCCACTGCAAAGGCACAGATACTTTACACGCTCCACCGCTCAGAAACGTACCTCTCAGCAAGAAACTGAGTCGCTTCGAGATTCCAAACGTGTCAAGGTATTCATTGCACAATTGATTCAAAGTCGAAGAAATGATCTAACGAACAGTACACTATTGCATCAGCTACATGATAAAGATGTAGAATCTGCACTTCCAGCCGAGGTAATTGCGGGTATAAAAATTCCCTCTAGCTTTGCAGAAGCAACGAAAGACCCAACCTACTCAGAAGAATGGAAAAAGGCAATGAATGAAGAAATGGTGTCACTCAGAAAAAATAATACATTTGTGGAAGTCATACCACCAAAAGACGTAAATCTTGTATCCTGCAAATGGGTATACACAATCAAGACTCATACCGACGGCTCAATTGAACGTTTTAAAGCCCGACTGGTAGCGCGTGGATTCAGTCAGATTCATGGTCTTGACTATAATCAAACATTTGCTCCAACAGTAAGAATGGACACACTTCGATTATTTCTTGCCGTCACTGCTGCTGAAGACTTAGAATGTTTCCATTATGATATCAAGAATGCGTTTACAGAATCTCATCTTAAAGAGGACATTTTTCTTCAGCCACCTAAAGGGATTTCAATTAAAAGAGGCTACGTCTGGAAAGCACTTCGAAGTTTATATGGGCTAAAACAAGCTGCAAGAGACTGGAACTGTCTGATCAAAGATTCGTTACTGACATGGGGATTCACACAAAGCCTTGCCGATCCGTGCATGTTTACTCACGACAATGGTACAAGTCTATTGGTTTATGTTGATGACATTGTGGCATCGGCTAAGTCTCAAAAACATTTGGATCAGTTCTATAAAAAGTTATCGACAAGATTCAGCGCCAAGAATCTGGGGGAGATAGAAAAGATACTTGGAGCTAGGGTCATGCGAGATAGAAAGAACCGGACCCTATATCTTGACCAAGAACAATACATTCAAAACGTGTTGGAAAAGTTTGGATTCAGAAAAGGTGCTCACAAGCCAAAAACAGTGCCACTCACTGGATATGAACACTTACGGCCCGCCACAAGTGATGACAAAAGAATCGACGTTACAGAATACCAGCAAGCAATTGGATGCCTTATGTATGCCACAACCGTCACGAGGCCGGATATTGCTTTTGCAGTTGGAAAACTCAGTCAATTCATGAGTGATCCCGCAGAACATCATGGATATGCACTCAAAACAGTTTTCCGATACTTGAAGTCGACAATAAAATTTCGGATCCGTTACGGTCTCGGAGGAAAATACAGTAGCTTTAAGGTCTATTCGGATGCCGACTGGGCAAGTGATAAAAATGACCGTAAAAGTACCTCAGGAAGCGTCACCATGTTCTATGGTGGTCCAATATCTTGGTCCAGTAAAAAGCAGCGCTCGGTATCAACATCAAGCTGTGAAGCTGAGTATATTGCTCTATCAATGTGTGCAAAACATGGACAATGGATTGCTCAAATATTTCGAGATCTCGGACTACCAAAGTATATTGGGAAAAACCCTGCACTAGTCCAAATGCTCGGAGACAACCAAGGATCAATTGCGCTAATTGAAAACGCATATCTGAACGAAAGGTCAAAACATATCGATATTTGCTATCACTTTATTCGTGATCTCGCCGGAAAGGGGAGGTTGGCAGTTGATTACATTCCTACTGATGATATGGTAGCAGACGGCATGACCAAACCGTTGGCAAGAGTGAAGTTCCAGAAATTCATTGAACAGCTTGGTATTAACTGTACACAAGTCCCCGTGATAGTATCTACTAAACAACAATTGATAGGAGACTAGAGTCAGGACAACCTTTGAGGGGGAGTGTTAAATGACAAGGTGTGTCTAGCTGCTACAGGGGCAATCCGAGTCAGGCAGAGTCAAACACATGAGTCGCGTCTATTACGCTAATCATGCAGATCAGTCGCGTGGAGGAAAATTTGTACTTAGGAGTCTGGCTGTCTCGATCTTAGTATACTTTTAGTTAACTCGAATATCTGATTCTATCTGACCTCAATCCACTGTGCTAATTCCATCGTCTTCTATACAGTCATACTGCGACAGAAGTCCTCCCAAATTTAATACTTAAATCATTAGCCAAAAATTTACTTAACCCCTAAGCTCGACTTTGCCCAGGGTTTACTCGTTTTCCGAGAGGCTATTCCCAAATTCTCTATTGTCACCGTCTATATTGACCGATCTAGAGTTAAGTTTCTTTGAATTTTGAGTGAAGGCCACATTCATATTAGCAGGTCTTTTGGTCCATGAAAATTTAGGGCACTCCTTCAAGAAATTGCCCTTTTCTTCACAGCATATACATCTAACCGCAGCACGAAGGACTGCAAACTCCTCCGGAGATTTCCACGGAGCTGGCGGCTTATGTTTCGTCTCTCTACTTTTGTCACTATTTTTTGAATTGACAGCATTTACTGTAGCAGCAAGTTGAGAGGTACTCAGTTGTCACAAAATGAGTCGTGATCTTAATAATGGAACTAAGTTAACGAAGTCTATTCTGATAGTCTATAACAATAATACCCAAGAGATATCTCTACGGTGTAGTTAAGGGTTTACAGCGTGAAGATATTTTACAGGGGTAATGTTACAGTGCCTCTAGGTTCCAAAAGGTAAAGCTTCAAACTGGGTTGTTGAAGGGATTAGCCCTATAGGCGCAGATGGGCTAGCTCGTAATAGGTTAGTATGTCTCTCCTCCTTACCCCGCTCGCCATGAAGTATGGTCCAATCGCCTTCTTCTAACATTCAGTTAGAAAATCCCATTTTCAACGACATTTTTGGCTGACTAACCTGCACAGTCCTTGAATCTTAACACCACTATCAATTCATCCTCTATTCTAGCAAACAATGTCTCTCCAAAAGTCTGCTTCAGAAACTAAAGTTTGCAAGCATCTAACTCGCGATCAATGTATTGAAATAAGAACATGAAGAAGACTTGGCTTGACTTTACAACATATATCCGACAAACTTAGCTTCACAAGAAGGCAAGCGCAACTTACATGTGCTCGAGAGACTGAGAATCCTATGCCTCGCAAAAGATGCTTGTCCAAATTAAGCGCGGAACAAGTTGATGAGCTTGAGGCTTTCGTCTGGGAATCTCCTGAAAATCGACAGGCGTACTATTTGGAACTAGCAATAGGACCTTTCAGCCACTGGGGATGCAGTGAGGGTTTAATGTCTAATGCCCTCAATAAAATAGGTTACAGTAGATGATTGCTCGGAAAAAGCTTCCATTAAGTGTGGTTTACATGCACGAAAGATGTATAGCGGTGATAAAGGAAAATGGAGGGTTCACAAAGTATTGGGATGGAGCAGAGTTATACAAAACACGAAGTACGCTTTCATTTCAGTTGCGAGCCATACTGAGGGCTTCGATGTAGACTTTGGTAATACAGAGCAATAATTTTTGAAATAGATGTGCACTTTTAGAGAATATCAACTGACTTTTTTCAATTTTGAATTTCAACTGAGGACTATTGTACTTTTCCCATTGAGTTCAAAACCATCCCCATTAATTTTGACTTTTACGGAGTATTGTTGGATAGAACCCCTACTTGCAAAACTAGTCGACGAACTAGACATGGAACTGCATGAAGGTTAAACCAATTTTAACCATATGTACAGGGATCTAACCCCAGTCATTTTGACAATTGTACTTTTGATACCCTTAAGAGACTGTATAGCTGACCAGACCCTACATTCCATCTTTACCGTACAGTCAGACCCCTGTTAAGAAGATATTGCCGTTAAGACAATATTTTTTTCGGAACTGTGACGGGAACCCCGAGTTGGTGATGATAATGTCGATTTAATAAACTGTATAAAGAAGAAAGAGAAATCTAGCTACAACTAACAGGTATTTATAATATTCAGCCTCTCAGTGATTGTCTTGACTGATTTCTTCACCCTAGGCCGAATACTTGCCACCCAGCCACATATTATCAAGAATCACTACGCTGTGACACTGATCTGGCCCCTTGGCTGGTAGTGCCGTATCTTCCAGTTTCCTCTATCATTTCCTTACAGTCTTACAACATGAATCTTCAACAATACGCTTAGGTATCCACATAAGCTTAGACAACGGCCAAACCGTAACAGGAACGGACTTCGTACCCATACATTTACCGATTACACAATTATTGTTCTTCAACCTCTGAATATCGTCTTAGCCAGGGTTTTCTTGCTTGATTGGTGCTACAAATGCCGCCCAAGTAGGGAATTTCTGCAGAGCAACAATATTCTCTGTCTGCCGATATTTTCACAGTCCCGATTACATTGTCTTAACAGGGGTTTGACTGTACTGGCGCGGACAGTACACAAACAAGGGAGTATTCCCGTAACACCTCCTGGCTAACCAGACGAAGTCTTGGTCTTGGCGCCCACAACAAATCCAAAGTTGAAAACTCCTCGAAAATATCAGTCTCAGCATGCTCTTCAGAGACCTGTTCCTCCTCTCGTTCCACATCTCAGCAGCCTGTCCCTCCTCAAGATGTTGTGCATTCACATGTATGGGTTACAAATGTCTTACTATAGACTATGAACTCAAAGCACGCCTGTAATCTTGGATTGCAGAATGCCTCTGGAGTTTGTTATGTCTGGTGTAATTTCGTTGCTCATGTAATGCTAACCAGAAACTCCCTAAGACTACAAACACGCTAACCTATGATTACATAATATATACCACACTAATGTTATCATCCCTTTGTTCCGTGGCCTGGTCTCACAATGTATAACCCCATTAGAGCATCATTCCCCCATAAACCAAGACCCCAACTTTGTATTTTTCGACTTGATTTCCTCCTTGCGGGTATAAATAGCGTCGTAAATTTGTAGTGAGTGATGGCCGGTAATGAATGAGGCAAGCTCCTGTTTGCAATTGGGGTGATGCCTTTATTGGTCGGCGAGGCGAGATGATATGTGTTTAGATCGGGGTTGAGGACTCAGAAGATAATGATGAGTGCTGCATGGTTGAGAAGTCGACAAATGGAGATATACATGTGTTTGCTTTCGACTTCGATTCGGATGCGATTCTTCTTGGCTATCCCAGACATGCAGAGCATACTGAGCGATTACACCGGCACCACTGGAAGGTGAAGAATTCGTCTTTGCCGGCATCCTTAAACCTGTAACATCAGCCCACTGACCTCTGACATCTGGGTATCACCATTAGCGTCAACAACTAGTGGTCTCTCCTGTATTGGTGCACTTTAAAATTCATGTTGTTTGTGATTAGAATTATGTGGCATAACACCTAGCCTGCTGATGAACCGTGTCTCCGTCTACCTAGGGCCATGCTTAGGGATATTATCTTCTTGGGACTCCAGTTTTGTTGTGCTGGCTCGGTTGAGTTGTTAGGTGACAGGGGAACGGAGGATGGGCTGCTGGATTAGGAAAGGGTGGAAAATACAGGCTGGTGCACAGACGCTGTTCATGTACTATACAATCTCTTCACCTGCCGAGTTTAGTGAATAATCTATCCATATAATATCATACTTCACATCATCCATTAGATGATATCATCAATCGTCGGGATGCACATCTAGCATCACCCTCATAGATCACCATCATCAGTAAGAGTTCACATTTGATACCTACTGACACCCATTTGGCCACAGTGATACGCACTCAGTGTCCATCGTGCCATCACCCAGCGTGAGCGCGCCATCTCCGCGACTCACCATTGCACATGAGCCCGTGTAATTCCACCGACGGACAGCAGAGACATAATTGCTATATACCTCACAGCTCATAACCACAACAAGTTTGCTGGCCATATTACGCACGTGTCTGACAAAAATGGTGTAATTAGTGTCCGAGAGAGTGCAGGGCATTAAGAGTTTCGTTAAACTCTCATTTAATCCCAAATTGACACCGTTTATTTTCATCCAGCCCTCCCAGTTTATGCCCCTCGCGTGCGTTAGCAGATGCTCAAAATCATTTAAATAAGAGGCGAAGCTTTGGTGCTTCCCTTGCCTCATCCTTGACAATTTTTCGTTTGCGGTCCTGACCGTTGATTTATCTTCGAAATTGTCATTAAAATGGTCAATATAGAGATCATAATCCCAATTGTGGTCTGGTCCTTCAGTTGTGCACCAATGAGACACGCGACTCCGGAGGTTCTTCGGAATCGTGTTCATCATTTCCATACATACGGCCTTGTGGCCTCCCAGTAGTTCCCAGTCAGCTTCCATCTTCGCTGTAAGCTGAATTACGTACGTGGGGTACATTTCCCTCGAACCATTGTTATGAATGATGAGCACTGGAGATATTCTTGGGATAGACTTAGAGACAGTTGTGATATAATGCTAGAGAACTGAGTTGTAGACTTTAGAAGGGATTATTATTTGCTAAAGTATAATGGATAAAGTGTGTGATCTGTGTTGGACACTTTTGGGGGCAGTGCCTGACCACCTGTCTAAATACATGAGAAGCTGGTCCGTGCACTGCTATCACTTCTCAACATCCTGATCCTCAACAGATCTCTACAACCACTACGTAGCTTACCTCAATTGTGTAGGCACAGCGACTATATTAATCCATGACCTAGACCATGCACGTCTCTACGTTATGTTAGCACGGACTAGGATTACAACAACCATCCCATTCCGGCCAGCTTGACGCTTTTTTCTTATCTGTGATTGTGTTAGATCGTACCTTCTTTCCAGGAAGTACATCGCTGTCAATTATGGACATCACTCGTTCTAGCGGGATCAGTGCTCAATGATAGGGCGATATTTGTTTTTTGAGAGCCACCAGATTGACTGTCAACGCCGCTACCACTGCCTAATGTATCCATTTGTTCTGGTGTATGTGCGTCGGCTTGTGCAGTGATTTTTGGGGACGAGTCAGAAGATGTGATTGAATGGAATTCTTGTGTAGCAACTGATTTATCCGATATAGATGAGCCTGATGGATATGGAGCACTTTCCGAGCTCATACAAACAAATGGTGGACAACTGGGAGGGGTATAAACAAATACTTGCACTAGTTGTGTAGAGAGAGAGATAGAAAATTTGTTGAGGGACGGTACGTCAGCTTCTCGCAAACATGTGTCGAAAATGATATTTATTTTCTATCTAAAGGGAAAATAATCTATATGGGATTTACCAGAGTATAAAGTCTACGCGTCATAGGAGAGCCTCGCACCCAGTGGTTTTTGAGACTTTCCCTGCAGATACACACCCGCAAATGGCCATCGTTTCATTGGCTGGAAAGGGGAGATGATGATGGGATGACGGCTCCTCTTAGCGTGTAATTGAATGAAGACCTGTGGGGGTATTACTGCTGGAAAGAAGCCGTGAATGAGGCCTAGATACTCCCGGCAGGTAGGATGAAAGGACCTAGATGTCCTTACATAGTTATACACTCATTAGGACAATAAACACTCACTCACCTGTTTGATCCTCAAGGCGACGAACCAGAACAATTGAATAACTGTTTGGATTAGGTTGTAGTTGGTAATTCCTAACCTAATTGTGTTAGATTGCAGACTCCTATCCTAGGTATTCATGGGTTCGTAATTGAGGTTATTGTGAAGGTTTAGCTTCGGTTATCTCACTGATTACCGAGCCGGCAGCATATCAAGGAGGCATGTAGCTCAGGTGGAAGTATCGCACGGTAAACTATATGTGAAGCTGCTACGTGTTGTAGTAGCTAAAAGAATACTGCAATTCGGAAACTACAGCTCCATCCCTGAATCATGAGATAAATAAGGCTATGCACGCTAGATATAGAATGGCTAGCGGATGTGGTGAATATGGGGGTAAATACGTATATATATAAAGACATTGTAGCCTCTAAATTGTAGGAAAAGTCTTCAACCAAATTATATCGGAATCAATCCTAGCCTCTCATTAAGCAATCTCATGAATCTATTTCCGTGTCTGTGATAACAGACCAAAATACAAAGTCGACGATCAAGTTCAAAGTCGATTAATAACCTACTTATTACAAGCACACTTATTTTTTATTACGTAATGAGGTTCACACTAATCTTCTCAGCGAAGTGTCCGATACCATTGATTCGCATTGCACAGGACATAACAGTGTTAGTACCTGTTTGGATTAGGTCCTGGTCAACGTGGCCTAGCCTAATTGTGCTATGTTGCAGGCTACTGTTCCAGTTATTCATGGAGTCATCATCAGCGTTGTGAATAGTTTTGGTTTGGTGTGGGTTAATAGTGTTGTAATTAAGGGAGTGTGACGGGAACCCCGAGTTGGTGATGATAATGTCGATTTAATAAACTGTATAAAGAAGAAAGAGAAATCTAGCTACAACTAACAGGTATTTATAATATTCAGCCTCTCAGTGATTGTCTTGACTGATTTCTTCACCCTAGGCCGAATACTTGCCACCCAGCCACATATTATCAAGAATCACTACGCTGTGACACTGATCTGGCCCCTTGGCTGGTAGTGCCGTATCTTCCAGTTTCCTCTATCATTTCCTTACAGTCTTACAACATGAATCTTCAACAATACGCTTAGGTATCCACATAAGCTTAGACAACGGCCAAACCATAACAAGGAGTAACATGACTGCATTACAATAAACTGTTCACATTAGAATAATGTGCACATGCGCCATGGGATATGATTGACCTAAATCATCACTCATTGGTATGACATAGTATTTCCCAAGAGATTCCTAATGGTGTCTATTGGCGCTAGAATCTCTCACATCCTTCCTTTCTCGGTTAGACAAGGACAGATGTTGGAACATCCACTAGTGTGCAGAACCCCCTTATTCATGTATATAGAAGAAGGTCCTGTCACGTAGATAACTCAAGCAACTCATACAATAGGAAATTAAAACAATCTCCATATTATTTACACACTTGAGAATACTAGGGAATATCCTCAAGTTCGTCCATCGATCCAAGTCCTAAGAGTATAACTCACGAACTTTACTTCTCTTAAAGCCATAGCTACCTCCTTCCATACCTTCATCCTAAAAATACGTCATTCCAGCTCAGCATAGCCTTTCAATAAATAGATTGATACCTGAGCGTGTCGCATAGTAGTCAGATATGCGACTCGAGTAGCATATGCACTGTAAACCTCTATTAAAGTTCTAGGGGGTATCTGGAATGATAGAAGTAAACGTTGACCGTCAAGTCAATACTGTACGAATTGTAAGATATTGGGGATTTAAGGATCAGAGATAAAAGGTTAGGATCAGTGAGGTTTTGGTTTTACTGAACTTATATTTCGGTAATTAAAAGTGTTAGTGTTTAATCTACATCTAATTGTCTATCTATGTTCTACCTCGCTTAGGTAGAAACATTGTGTTCTGATTACATGATGGAATAACATTCACACCACCGAGATCATTACCAACCGAGACCTCACCAAAGCTGGTAGCAATCGAAGATGAGTAGTCTTCGTCTACTCCGCACTGCGTGCAGTTCGGTCTGGCATGTCTAGATCTCAACAACCTCATCCCCAAAGTGGTGGTAAGAATCAAGTTTTATATGCCACGTCCTGTATGACTAGCGTGGCTGGAATATGGAGAGTTTAACTGTAGATAGATAAAGACGTTGTTGCCCTCTGATAGTTGGGACAAGTCTGTAAAGGGTTTAAAGAGTTCAGAAGTACTTGAAAGACGTTAACTCAATAGGAATTGATAATTTTTCCTTGGGAAGCTAATCTGACTACGACGGCTCCTGTCCTTTATGTCCTCCTCAGCGTCGCGTTTAAGCTCCCCTCCTAGCCTACCTGAGAATACTCCATTCTCCCCGGCTACCCTCTTTCCTGTGACATCCTCCCCCCCTTAGTACTTACTCTCTTGGGTCCTTCCTCATGCGCAACCCTGCAATTATCCTTATGCAACACCGAGACTCGTTCTTGTGCGTATCATTGCATTCTTCCTCATGCAACCTTTCGCGTCTCTGTAAGCGCTGCTTCGTTGGCGCTTAAAGATCTAGCCGGGTTGGTCCTAGTGACCAGTCCCAATCCGGGCACAGCCCATATCAAAGTCTTCTACAATATTATATCGGAATCCATACTAGCCTCTCATCAAGCAATCTCATGAATTATTTCCACTGTTTGTGATGACAGACATACATACATACACAAAGTCGACAACAAATTCAAAGTCGATAAGTACCCTTCTCAAAGGTAACACTGCATTAAAATGTAGACAAATTGAAAAGTAGCGGGCGTTTTTATCACAAAAATTTCTTGTAAATAATTACTAGAGCTCGTGACGCCTGCATGGGCCTAAAGGGCGCCAAATCAGAATAAATAAAATCAAAATCATATTAGACTTGTCATTCATTTATTTTCGTTGTACTCATTATTTTTGTCTACATAAGGACATGTATTGGCTTGTCACAATTAGCCTTCAAGTTTCATTGCATGCGAATTCGCAGTAAGTTGCTCACTAGAAGCCTTACGACGCTAAGGGAAGCGTCTGCACATCTGGAGTCTTACTTTTGAGGACAACTTGTAATGAATTATAGAACGCATCCATTCGCAAGCTCGTCTCAGAAGTTAGAGATTGGCCACAGATATTTCTAAGATGTTGATGAACGAAAAAGGGCGGTCAGTAACATGCAAGAATGACGATCACTGGAGTTTGCTGTCATGCAGAAAGTCAGAAACAGACGTATCGTAGGAATAATTTTAGTTAAAATCCTTACGTTTGTAAGACTCAATGTGACGCGTCATCTGCAAAATATCCCGAACTTCAGGCGATAGAAGGAATAGTATGCGCACAACACCCTGATGTTTGTCTTGCATAAGTGGAAATAAATCGACTTGGGATCTCGATACCAACTGTTTGACATGAATGCTATCCTCATATATATAAATGTAATTCATTTTTCCTGATTTGGCGCCTTGAGGCCCATGCAAGGTTTATCGGAAGGTATTTGCTTTCCGTAGGATGACTCAAATTGACATTTAGAATACTCACACTCCGATTTCATTTGCAGATACCACTCGATCTTAACCCTTGCGGCGTGTAACCCCTTCCGTGCATACCCACCACAGGGAAAAGCGTGAAAACCCTGCGGCTATCTAAGTGTGTTTTCATCATCTCACAAATATAGTGTCGCCGCGAGAGAGAGCGGTGTGTGGGTTTCACTGGATTTGAACAAGTTTTCTCCAGTCTCAGATGGGGTAGGTGTTCAAGCTACCCAGTATCTATTCGGGAGAACGGCCCAGACGGTGTACAACTGCACCATCCAACCCGCTATCCCGAATTAGCTAGTCCATGAATCGAATAACAATACGAAGGCCGATGAACCTTGACATTTGGAATAGCTTAAAATAGATATATGTCATAGTCACTCGAACAGTTTAGTAAAAAGAATGCACTGAAATGAAAGATTGTCAAGATATATAAAACCACCCAGCTTTCACAAGTCGTCAAAGACAAAGTGTTCTATTACCACCATCATCATTATTCTCGGTTCCATTCCCAAACTCGAACCTTCATCTACATGACATCATGTCACTTACTACCACAATGGAGAGCTACCTTGCAGAAAACCCATTGGAAAATATTTTGGACAATTTCCGTGCTTTATATTACACCTTCTTCTCAACACCTTGCGACACGGTCTTTGCCAAACCCAAAAATACGAAGAAATGCCTGAATCCTGTAAGAAACATGATAGACGGCTTTTCAACCTATATCAGTGATGGACAATTAGTTCCACAATGTAATGATAATCTAGAATCTCGTCTCAAAATCATCCGTCACCGGATAAAATCTACCTCATTTGACTTGGCTCCATTCGAGCCCCTGGCGTCACTAATCCTAACAAACGCCACAGATATCGAGATCTGGAAATCTCTAGTGCAGCTTGTTGATACGCTTGAGTCAATTTTCGCATTCCAAGAAAAAAAGGTGGAGAATTTAGCGGCTAAATCAATTTTCAGGCGTGCTGGTACAACTCAAGCTTGTACAGAACAGACAATGGAACGTTTAAAAATATTGCTTCGCAGAGAGCTCCATGGCTCGGTATACATAAATGTGCAAGGGTTTTGGAAAAAGTACTTCACAAATAAATTGTGGGAAGACAAGTGTATCGGCCTAGCAAAGGAATTTGTGAAGCGATCTGCGGAGGACGATTTGAAGTTCCCAGAAACACCCACGGAAAAATTAGTTTGGAAATGGATGAAGGCTGTGGAAAGTAAAATATTCGAGTCATCCAGCAAGACTTGTGCCACCTCGATAACAGCATCGAGTTCCACTACCGAAGAAGATGAAAACCATCTCAACAAAACCCAGTTTCGAAGTACCAAAGCCAGCGAATTTGATGGTGGTCAGACAGCTCGACAGGTTGATTACTTTATCAAACGGCGAGGACTACCGACTTCTGAACGACACCACTGGCGCGATGTACTCGTGGTGGGGGAGTTTACGGAGTCCACACAGACTGTGTTCATGGATAAGTTTCTCCAGCTATCGGTGTTAATGCGCGAGCTCTTTTTTGCTCAGCCCCTTCGACGGTTTGCTCACGCATTCCATCTTTTCAAAAAGTCACTTCTGCTCTGGGTTTATGATAGATCAGGGCCGTACTGCGGCTCGTACATTGATATTGGCAAATCGCCGCAGACGCTTGTTTACGTTATGGCGGCATACATGTCAATGAGCGACGCTGAACTCGGTCTCGACCCTAATATCAAGTATGAGGCCCATCAGATTACTGTCACCCTGGATGTTGGCGGACCGGAGAAAGAGCGTGAGTTCAAACTTTCTCCCAAACCAGTTTCTCAACAGACCTCACTAGTATCCAGGGGAACTAGCTGCTACCACACTTTGGAAGGGGACTGTGCAGTCAAGTTCTCTTGGAGAATGTGCGGGGATCATTCGGAAGCTGAGCTGCTGAAAGTTGCGAGAGACGTGGATGGTATGGCAAATCTTATGGGATCGCGTGATTTCGTAAAGATTAGCGATCTTCGAAAGGATCTGATTTTCACTAACAAAATGGTGAAAAATACATATCCGGACGACATAGCCATGGCCACACCGCTCTCGTTCACTGATGGTATCATGCTTCGTGAAAGCAAGAGCACAAGTATAGCTGGGGCGCCAAAACGAAAAAGTGCGACAAGCGATTCTGGAACTGAAACCGGTCGATCTAGTAAGAGATCAAAGGCTTCACATGGACGTAAGTGAATCAGTAAATATTATGTCGAGTATTTTACTAATAATTTCAAGCATCTTTCACTAGAAATACCATCACGGAAGGAAAACCAACCATTTCGTTAAATGCGATCATCGAAGAAGAAGAACCTTCCGTCCCAGCAAATTGGATGCTCAATAAGACAGAAAGTTCCCTGAGAGGAAACGCAGAGTCTACCGGAGAGAAACGGAAGAGCACAGAGAATGATGAAGTCAACGGACGGATCAAGAGACTGCATCTATCCAGTAGAGTAGAGGAAGCATCTTCTGTTGAC
The DNA here is from genome assembly GCA_905067625.1 of Blumeria graminis f. sp. triticale. NCBI lineage: Eukaryota > Fungi > Ascomycota > Leotiomycetes > Helotiales > Erysiphaceae > Blumeria > Blumeria graminis. Next base: position 17,332,528 of record LR898476.1, read on the forward strand.
GATTTCGTTACAAGTACGGTTCCTATTAAGGACGGAAACGCCACCATTATACCTTTTATAGATGGAGAAGGTGATTTCGAGGTCGATACTGATAATGTTGACGCCTACACTGAAGTAGAGGTCAAGTTTGCAGAGATACGAGATCGTCATTCCTCAGCTGTTGCAACATCACCTTACGGAAGATCGCTACATAATGTGAAATCACCACTTGAGCTGGTTACCGTACTGCGTGATGCCATCAAGGCTCACTGGTCATTGATGACGAAAGCAAAAATATTACACCGTGATATCTCTGCGAATAATATCATCATGACTGGATCTGAAGCCCACAAAGACTGGAAAGGATATGTCATTGACCTGGACCTAGCCGTCTTGCTTACGGATGGCAAAGCTCAAGAGAAAAGACAGGCCATGACCGGTACAATGGAGTTCATGGCGCTGGAGATCTTGAGTGGCAGTTGTGAAAGCACAGGCGTCACTGTGGAGCATTCATACCGCCATGACCTCGAGTCATTCTTTTATGTCTTGCTTTGGCAATGCTTAAGCTGTGGATGGGAAGATGATAAAAAGCCGAACAAAGAATACCTTTCAAAATGGTATAAGGGGACAGCTTATGAGATATTCGAATTCAAGAAAACTGAAATAGAAAGTTCTCATTTCGTTCAACAATTGTTGCCTAGATTCTCGTTAAAGTTTCAAAAACTTTGGGACCTTGCAATGAAATACAGAATGATTTTATTTTTGCCGTACGGGGAATTCTATATCGGATCTCACAAGGATAATAATGCCCTATACAACGCTACCATGGAGGCATTCAACAAAACCATACATTCATTAATTATGTAGACGAAATCGTTATAAGCTTTTTATCGTAACTAAATCATTGTCCATACGAGTCAGGTAAGCTGCTCACGCTTGACTCTTATTTTGAATTTATCAAATAAAAAAATACTGATATGGATTGTATGATATAGTGAGTAATAGGTTGGAAGGCCGAAAATGTATTTCTAGGATGTGGCACTAGTCATACGGCATCGCACTAGTAGTAGCAGATTCTGGGTACCGTAAGTAGTTTCCTTGATAGGCTGTTCTGTTTATAGTCATATGGTTGGTAGACTGACTGATGAATTGTAGATGTACCATCACAAGATCATTGGGCGAAGTGTGTTGCGATGTTACTGGTGCAATGGCAATACCTATATTTCCGCTCTTGGTAAAGATTATATCATTTTATTGTGAAATTGTAGTTCTGATAGAGTACCTTTGATTGTCACTGGTTGGATTTAAATTTCAAAGATTAAAACAGATTGGACAAGAACAGAACAAAAATGTAACTAAATATCTGTGGGTAGAAGATAATGTTGCGTAAGATGGGATATCAAACACTTTTATGACGCTCAACTAAAGACTTGATCTGCATTTAAAATATCATAATTGGTCATTCTATGTTTTGAAGATTTTGTAATAGTTATCCTACCCTCAATTCTTTTCCTAGAATGTTATTCTAAAAGCTACGGCAAGTAAGTCAAAATAGTGCCAGTAGACTGCTTTTCAGCAGACGCATATCCATAATTTTATCTCCAAGCTTCGCTTGTATTTAAACATTGGCATTGCCCGTGCGTATAGCGAAATTGAGAACCAACTTACACCCCAATAATGAAGACTATAACCGGCAGAGACGAATGCTTCACCTTCCGGTGGTGCTGTTGTAATCGCTCAGTATACTTTGCATATCTAGGATAGAACACAAGAATCGCATCCGAATCGAAGTCGAGAGTAAACACATGCATATCTCCATGTTACGACTTCTCAATCATCCAGTACTCACCATTATTTTCTGAGTCCTCAACCTCCTTGTAACCACATATCAACTCGCCTCGATGACCGATAAAGGCGTCACCCCAATTGCAAACAGGAGCTTGCCTCATTCATCGCCGGCCATCACTCACTACAAATTTACGACGCTATTTATACCCGCAAGGTGGAAATTAGGTCATAATACTGATGCCTTTATCGGTCGTCGAGGCGAAGTGATATGTGGTTAGATCGGGGTTGAGGACTCAGAAGATAATGATGAGTGCTGCATGGTTGAGAAGTCTTCAAATGGAGATATGCATGTGTTTGCTTTCGACTTCGATTCGGATGCGATTCTTCTTGGCTATCCCAGACATGCAGAGCATACTGAGTGATTACACCGGCACCACTGGAAGGTGAAGAATTCGTCTTTGCCGGCTGTGGGAATGTCTTTCATGGGAGTAAAGTGTGGAAAGATGTTGACTGATCTACAATACGGTGTGGGGAGTTCCGACCCCTATTTATACTATAGCTGCACTTAGATTACAGAAACAAACCCATCGAAAATTTCATAAGGCAGTGCTAGCCTGGTGAACATGCCAAAGGCACAACAACTGGAGAGTAGTTTATTTCATAAATTCGTTACCAATTCTAGATTGGTTGGAATATTACCAGTAGAGCTATTATTGAAGAGAATTTGTAAGAGTTTAAAATAGAGCCCCATACTATATCTATATACAAGCCAGTAATTGAGAATACTTTCGGTTAATTGCTTTTGAATGAACCTTGGTTAGAAATGTAAATCTCAATCAGTCACCCGCTTATAAAATCGAAGGTGACTGATCAAATTCCGATCCTCTCTTTAAGTGTGCATGTACTTTGGCTTAGGTTATATAAATGTGTAGTTTAGAGTTCTCTAGGGTAATACGCCATTTGGTTGGGATATTATTGATTTTCGTTTTAATTCGACAGTGTAACATCCCAAAGACCAGAGAATGAAGTTGGTAATTGATCTCTTCTATAAGTGCAAAACATTAGCATCGTAATATCTCGATTTCCCAAATCTAATTGCAAATTTTCAGTCAAAGCTTTAATCCGTGACATTGAGTGATATTCCTCCTGAAAAAAATTAGTAATCATCATTCTTGTACCTGCGAATAACATACTTCAAGACAGTAAGTTCTCCTGGCGCCTGTTCAATTCAAAATTTTACAATATGCTGGATCTCTAATTAGTGGTATAAGCAAAACATTGGTCATTTAACGACGGGTTGTAGGCTCCTTCTTATATCGGACAAGAATTATTTTTCTGATAGTAAGCGGGCAATCTGGCTTGTGAGTATTTTTACTGGCATTTGACTGCTGTAGAGGACTCAAATTTCCGAGTTTGGAAAGGTCTTCATATCAATATGTAGACCTACATCTTTGTTCTTCTATTCGTGAAACCTCAGTTAAAAATAGGCTTGTTTGTGTGTATTTCTTCATGTCTCCTCTGTCACTATCGCTCTCAGTTTGACTGTGATCAGGCTGTTGAGTCTTTCTAAACGGGAGATGACCATTGATTTCTTTGAAACGCATGACGAGAAATCCAATGATGACAGTAATCCAATAAATGTTGTAAGAGATTACAGAACCGTATGTCGCTGAGTTCTGCCATCCCAGCATAGAATTAAAAACTCCCCATCCGCCACCGCCATTCATATGTGGGCTGCCAAACTATTATATGTTAGAAATATGGGTGGATAAATTTAAAGATATTAACTTACATTTATGTGCCAAACACTCTGGTCAATATCGTATGAGCCTGGGCCGGCCCCCATTTCGGCAGCTTCACCGCCAACGGCTTGGTTCCATTTGTACTGTTCAAAAAACCAAACAGCACGTGAAAAAAGTCCGGCGGCAACTAGGTAAAGAAGCCCTGTAGAAATGACTAAAAATATTTGCAATTGCGATGATTTTCCGCCGCTATATTAGGGTTAACGGCTAGGATTTTGGGTACGAATATTTGTTATTGTACTTACTTATAAATTAACCAGCCTACGGCTCCACCGGCAATGAGGCCGGCGGCGACGGCAAGTGGTACTGCTGTTGCCGGTGCGGAAAACGACACGCCTGCGACGAAAATAACAGCTTCCAGTCCCTCTCTCATGATAGTGACAAATGGAACCATGAATAAAACATACTGCCCGAACCAACGTTTGATACTAGCCCGCTTTCCCTCAACAGTAAGCGCTCGATCCTCTAAGACTTTAGCTAGCTTGATACGCCATTTTCCTTGCATCTTTGAAACACGCAGAAGAGCCGCCCCAAGAATTGATATGATAAGAGACGAAATTATGGCAAAGGATCCCTCGTAGATGTATTCGTATTTCTCCCAACTGTTGTTTCCAAGCGTGTAGAAGGCACCTATCAGCCCACTGCCGATAATTATACATATCAGGAGTCCAGTGGCTGTCCCTAGCCATATCTGTCGAACAAGTCTTTTATAGACAGCTTTATCGCTATCAGGATTGTTAATTGTTTTCTTCAGAAAGGCTAAGAGTACAGAAACTATAACGGCAGTCTCCAGAGTCTCTCGGAAGACGATAAAGAAGACAGGGACTGCAAAGAGGTTCGACATAGTTGCAAGTTGAAGAACAAATAAAGAATATACCACAAATTTTGGGACGTTGCGAGGGCTGCCATCTTAAATTGTCGCCATTGTAGAAAATGTGTATGTCTTGTTGAGCGGGTCAAGTGGCAGGGGGATCATATCCCTCCCTGAAGCTCTCGGATCTGATAACTTAAACTAGTTTAGCGCATCCAGAGATTCCGGCCCGACATGCTTCTGCAAAAGTGACAGCTGCGTGGAAGTTCACCCCACAAGTCCCGACATGGTACCTATCTGAAAATACCGCAGAAATTAATTGGTCCATGAGTTACGATGCGCTCTTTTTTGAGCACACTCACCAGTAATTTCTCTCTGCTTCCAAACTTTCCCCGCTTATTCCAAGGAAATGATTATGACTGATTAGCAGGATATGGATGATGATCCCTACTGACATGATCCTACTGGATCCTAGCTCCTATCGCCTAACCACTTATCAGATCAAATGTCAAATTTATCTTATCAGATCCTTTCGTCTCGAGCTCTTAAGGCTGAAGACAAAATGCTTAGACACGACTACGATCTCACAGAAAGCCCTCCTCTTTTCTGATTTGTTTCATGATAAGAGTAGAGCCTCACTATGTCACTTTTACTACTGGTTTTGTTATCCTCCATCATTTCCATTCAAGCTGAGACGCAGGTTTATAACTTCAACATTACATGGGTTAGAGCGAACCCAGATGGAGCGTTTGAGAGACCGACCATTGGAATCAACAATAAATGGCCTCCGCCAATTATCCAGACCGTTAAAGGAGATCAAGTAATTGTTAATGTAGAAAACCAACTAGGTAATCAGACAACAACGCTTCATTTTCACGGTCTACATCACAATGGAACTGCAAACATGGATGGTGCAGCCCAGGTTACGCAATGTGGAATTGCACCTGGCGCTCGTTTTACTTACAACTTTACTGTACGTTCATTACTCTAGCCAAAATATACTGGCTCAAGCTTCATTCAGGCAAATCAAGCAGGCACCTATTGGTATCATTCTCATGACAAAGGCCAGTACCCCGATGGCCTTCGAGCGCCATTTATTATCACAGATCCTGAATCACCGTACCAGGCTGATGAAGAAGTAATACTATCGGTCTCGGATTGGTATCACGAAGAAATGACGACAATTATCCCCAGATTTTTAGAGAAGACCAATCCTACTGGTGCCGAACCAGTTCCGCAGGCTGCACTCATTAACGATACTCAGAACCTAATGATATCCATTCAACCAGAAAAAACTTATCTCTTCCATTTGATTAATATGGGCGCTTTTGCAGGACAATATATCTGGTTTGAAGGCCACAATATGACCGTCGTAGAAGTAGATGGGGTGGCCACTATTCCGGTGGAAGTAAACAGGCTGTACATCTCAGCAGGACAAAGATACAGCTTTCTTCTTAGAACAAAAGCAGAAAGCTCGACAAACTATGCATTTGTTGCAAGCATGGATACTGTAAGATTCCTCTTTAAACCCTGTTTAGCAGATAAAATATTAAGCCTCCCAGGACCTATTTGATATCCTTCCAGATAATTTGATCTGGAACTCAACTGGCTACCTTGTGTATGATAAAGAAAAGCCTATTCCTCAGCCTGCCACGGTGCAAACACTCGATTTTTTCGATGATTTAAATCTTATTCCACTAGATAAAATGCCGCTATTACCTCCTCCCGATAAAAGCATAGTTTTAGATGTAATAATGGGTAACCTTGAAAATGGAAGGTCATAGTAGGACGACAATCCCTCTTTTATTTGTCGATACAAATCATCTGACAATTCTTCCAGCTCCTTTTTCAATAACATCACGTATACTCATCCAAAAGTTCCAACGCTTTACACACTTATGTCAAGCGGTAGTTTAGCTACAGACTCTCGTATCTACGGCCAATTTACTCACTCATATATCATTGACCGCATGCAGACTATCGAAATTGTAATCAATAATCTTGGTATGTAAACACATTATGATGAAATTTATTTCTAATTTTATTCTAAGATGATGGAAAACATCCTTTTCATCTACATGGCCATAATTTTCAGACTCTCGTTCGGTCCGGAGATGGGTCAGGAAAATTTGATCCAACCAGTGTAACTCAAGCAGAGTACCCAACCATTCCCATGAGACGTGATACTGTACTCCTCCATCCCCATGGACACATGGTGATTCGATTCCGAGCAGATAATCCTGGAGTCTGGATGTTTCACTGTCATATTGAGTGGCACATGGCACAGGGTTTGAGTGCCACATTAATTGAAGCACCCCTGGATGTCCAAAAGCAGCTTACTATTTCAGAAAATCATTTTGATAACTGCAGGCATCGAGGTATTCCTATCGCGGGTAATGCCGCGGCAAACACAGTTGACTTGTTAAATTTGGATGGAGCTAATGTGGCACCGGGACCATTACCAGCAGGATTTACTGACCGTGGGATTGTTGCTATGTCTTTCAGCTGTCTTGCTGCGATTCTTGGACTGATAGTAATTTCATGGTATGTCCCTCAATTAACTTCGAACACCAAGATAAATCGTGGCTTGCTAACATTCGTAGGTATGGATTAGCAGATATGGGAGAGGTTAGCATGCATGAAGATCAATCGCCATGCGTCGGTGAGGAAGGGACATAATGTTAATTGTGGCAAGATTTAATGAGTTATTATACTTCTGGGACCTTCTTTCTGTATCTAGGCACCACAGAAACTTCGACTGAACGTAGCGGTAATGCATAAATTTGAAGGTTTGGGAAAAGAATGTCTGTAATAAGAGTACAAGAGCTCCGAACTTATGTGTGACAACGACGATTTTCTATGCGAAACTCTCTCGAGATCCATTGTTCGATTAAAGACTTGGAGAAATACACTAGATACGCTATAAAATTTTGTATGCATCAATTGAATCAGAAGGCATAGTTGTTTGTGTGTAAAGGAAGTGATATTTCCACAGTTACGAGGTTGTAGAGTGCGTTTATATAACTGTAGGAATGAAAATAAGCATGTGATCTAAAGTCACATGCGTATCAACAAAGTGGTTAGCTTGATAGTAACAATCGTACTAACTTTAGCGTAATAGCTAGAATTCAATTGTGAGATTCAACGGAGGGCCGACATGAAGATTTATTTTAATCTTCGTGCGTAGGATGACAAGATTCTGGCTTCATTTACAACTTTGTGTCTATCTAGGCAGCGACAAGTCGGGTATTTTCGTTAAGACTGTGCAAACAGGCATTTGAATAGCTCACGTGCTATGCGCGAGCACGACGTTGATCATTAGATTAGATTCTATTAGAGTCCTGTCTCACTCTATGACTATGGAGGACTCCTGGGGTCTACCTGAAAGAAACTAGCTAATTTTGATTTATTTAAATATGATTAATTGAATTATTTTCTTGTAGACAGTGAGGAAACGTTGATGATTATAAATAGATAAATAAAATAAAATAATAGCTAAATTGTTTCTAGTTAGAAACTACTCCAACAGGGAGACAAAAAGAAGCTGGACAGATAGCAACCTTTCAAGAATGGATGAATTCATGGACAAGTCAGAACAGGAAACAGCGCGCTGGCCGACCAGTATAAGCCGATCCAGAACATTGGAAGGCTGGAAAAATACTTACCGATGAGCCGACAGGTAGTACAAAAATGAACTTCAAAGATACACCCTTACACATCCACCGTAACCTAAGTAGGGCCTAAAGCATTGTCGCCATTTAACTAAGAAGCGAGCATATCGGGCTAAATTTCTACCTGTAAAGAAGAAAATTAGCCGGAGTAGAAAAACCAAGCTGTCAATGTGGATATCTGTCGCAAAACGTCAAGCACATGGTGTTGGGGTGTCCGCAGTGGGCAAGTGGAAGATGTTAAGTTCTCTGATTAACTAAAGACAGGTCATTTGAAGCAATGATTAACAACCCAGAAGGTGTGGCTAGAATCACACAGTGGATACTAAGCAAAGGGTGGATAAGACAGTTTCGGCTTGCAGGGGAGGTTGAGGTAGCAATGTCGGATATAATAAATCGATTTGGAAGGGAAAAGGACGGTATCTATACAGACTGAATAGTATAAACTGCATTTCCTGAAGGTAAAATAAACAATTTGATAGCAATTTAAACAGGCAGCATCAGTTGGTGTTCACCAAATTGGTTTCCTCATTTTTAAATAATGAAGATAGTCACCTGCATGGACCCATGGGCTGCCTGATCGGGTTAAATGAATTTAAATTTAAAGTCACTACCAGATAGGAAACTTGTTGAAATTGATGCTTCCAATTATGGTAAGGGCAGGGCCGGCAAAGACGAATTCTTCACCTTCCAGTGGTGCCGGTGTAATCGCTCAGTATGCTCTGCATGTCTGGGATAGCCAAGAAGAATCGCATCCGAATCGAAGTCGAAAGCAAACACATGCATATCTCCATTTGTCGACTTCTCAACCATGCAACACTCATCATTATCTTCTGAGTCCTCAACCCCGATCTAAACACATATCATCTCGCCTCGCCGACCGATAAAGGCATCACCCCAATTGCAAACAGGAGCTTGCCTCATTCATTACCGGCCATCACTCACTACAAATTTACGACGCTATTTATACCCGCAAGGAGGAAATCAAGTCGAAAAATACAAAGTTGGGGTCTTGGTTTATGGGGGAATGATGCTCTAATGGGGTTGTACATCTTGGGGAATGACAGACGGCTGAGAAGTGGAACGAGAGGGGAACAGGTCTTTGAAGACCATGCCGGGACTGACATTTTCGAGGAGTTTTCAACTTTGGATTCTGTGTGGGCGCCAAGACTAAGATTTCGACTAATTAGCCAGGAGGCCTTCTTTTGTCGATGAGTCAACGGCACTCCCCAGCGCCCTGGATGCCACAAAAGAAGTTGGGCCAAGCTACTACACAGCAGTCACGCTCTGTCAAGACTTTTCTGACATTTCAGCACGACCTTCGGGAAGGAGTTGGAAGGAGGCTAGAAAGGCAGAGGGTGAATTTCCAGAGGTACCCGCAAGTCTGCAGCGCCCAGCTGGCCGGCCTCTTCGAACGCTTCAGAAGGGGCAATATGTCTTCGGATTTATTCCTAATGTCGGTATTAGAAGAGCCCCGCACGCAGTGGTTTTTGCGAATTTTCCCGGCTGCCATACACCCGCAAATGGCCATTGTTTCGTTGGCTGGAGAGGGGAGATAATGAAGGGCTAAGTGCTCCTCTTAGTGTATGATCTAATGAGGACTTGTGAGGGGTGGTACTATTTGAGGGGAGTTGTATGGGAGGTACAGGAGGGGATATACTACTGGTATAGGTATCCTTGGCCTGTAGGCAGAGAGGACCTGCATGTCCTACGTAGTCATAGACTCAGACAGGACAATAAAATGAATTAATATGGTAAGGGCAGGGATGTGCAGAGTACACCCAACTAATCTCACATTTGAATTTGATTTCATGATCTTGATTTAGCGCCTTAATGTTGCGGGCTAGTCCCGGTTAGTAATGGCTGAGCTACTTAAGGCTACAGGGCCCACACTGATCTCGCAGGTTTGGTTTGGTTTGTTCTTTGACATGCTAGGTTACATGACTGCCGTTGCACTCATATTGGAGCTTAAGCACGAGTGGGGTCGGGCCGGAGCAGGTTAACTAACGTGAAGTACCGATAAACCTCGTCCCACTCTAATGACCGGACCACCTCAGACTTCACCTATGTGTTGAATCATACCAAGCCTAACCGTCCAGAGAACCCCCTTTTGACACGACAGAGCGCAAATTTCTCTTCAGCCTCGGCCACCACGCGCTCGAGCCCTTGACATCCTCATTAACTCCGAAATATAAATGTAGTCCTAGATCTCATCGTTGCTCTAGCCTTGGACCTTCATATCGTACCGTTGGGTTGTTTTCGTCATTGGGGATTTGTGTAATCCCCTCAGTGTATCTTCCCTCTTCTTCCTCCTTTGTACACGTCCCGTTTCCATCATGACTTTCCTCATTAGGGCGTGTGTAGGTAGGTGATCGGGCGAGTATGGAAATGGGTCGCAGGTGTAGAATCAACTTAGAAATGGATTATCGCAGATATATAAGGAGTATGAGAGATATTGGATGTTTAAATACGACCCCCAGACAGACCTAAATCCGTTCGTGAATCGTATGTTAGTGGTGATGAGTTCTTGTTCGACTTTCTTGCAGTTGTAAAATCTCTATCGTCTGAATTTTCGACCAAAATACCGAGTGCAACTCCTTCAAGTCGAAAAGCCACCAAAAAAAATAAATCCCACCCTTTTTCGTGACTGAATCTGGGCTCTGGGAGAATATTTCACTCCCTGGTTCGTAGGGGACAACACTGACAGGTGTTCAGCCTTCGTCCTCTCTTATCTCGCAGGCGCAAGCAAGTTTGAGTTTTAGTTTCATTGCAATTCGTATCAGGCATGTGCCCTACACCCAAAATGCGTGATACGAGTATGTGATCTATATAGACTCACTACTACCAACGTGCATGGCTTTACTTGCCAAAGAAACCATGAGAAATAAACATAAGAAAACAATATAGTGTGTCCAAACAAAAGCGCCCTGCGCAGTGTCCTATTCTTCCCAGCAATTGAATCCTAAAATAACCACAGATACTCCTGGGGGAGCTTATGACTCTCCATCTACGGCCTTTTCCCTGCAACATCTCGTTACAGTTGCATATTCGATAAATTTTTCCCAACCTTTCCCTCCAAGCATCTCAATTGCCCTCGGGGGAGGTTCCCGTTTCATGTGTTACAGGCTGTAGCCTTGTATGTGGATCCGGAACTATCCGGCTCCGTCTATGAACAAAGGTGCGCTAGTGTCACGGGAAAACGCGCTCAATTGGAACAAAACATCTTGCGCGCGCCTCGTAGATATTCTCCTCCTTAGATAAAATATAAATTCATTTTTCGACCCATAATTGTGAACAACAAAGGTGAAGTCCCTTCACATAATGCCTCTCCACAGTTGTAGGGCCGGTCGACATTCTTCAAAGTACCAAGGGCGTCTTTCTCGACCGCACTCGCATTTGGCTTCGAAATTTTTATGCTTGAACCTTTCATGGTGATTGGCGAAATCATCGTGCCCAGTCCTCGCTGCAATCAGCCTGTGGTAGGCCCATCTCGGTAGAGCAAGTTCTGGAGGTCGCTTCCGATTCATCATAAGATCTAAGTCCGTATAGTACTTTGGCGCATTTTTCTGCCACCATGCTACTATAAGTCTCTCCGCGCGCTCCGTGACAAATCTGTGGAGTGATGCAAACGTAATCTTTATTCTACGGGGCACCTCCATGGGGGGTGCCTCATTGGTCACCTCATTTGGGACTTTAATTAGGGCGGCTTTGGCAAGCTTGTCTGCCATCTCATTTTCCTCTATCCCTTAGTGCCCTGTTATCCACCGAATTTCCACTGACCGATGTTGCTGACAGTCCATGACAAATTTGTCGACTATTCCCTGGAAATATCTAGACCTACCACTTTTTTTTGCATGAGATTTTAATTGCGTATGCAGCTATCTAGCTATGACACAATATCAAAGAATAGTACAGAATAGATGATTCAACATAAAGGAAGAGCACACATGCCTCAGGTTTCATTTGCAAGTACCACTGCAAAGTTATGGTAGCTTTTTCTTCACCCCAAGTCAACCCTCATCCGTGAATACCTACCCAGGGAAACGTCTCAAAAACCCTGAGTTATCCAGACATGCCTCCATCATCTTTCAACTTTTCTCCGCGCGAAATATGGTCTGAGATGTCTCCTTCCCAATGTCATGGTTTCATTACAAAATGCATGAGCAATGTTGTAGGTACAATATTTTAATTATAATTCTCTGAAGAGAGAATTTCTGTACTTAATGACTACCTATATATACAGACTGAAATACCCCTCCTCGATAAGGTTCTCTCTATGACCTGTCAACTCAGACTCTCCGACAATCGCCTGTAGATCCTTGATACTTCTGTAACCCTCATGAACTCTCAGTGGGTTTCAACAAGGCTCAATGTGAATCATCTAGGTTCCCTGTTATCCAAGATCTTCCCAGGAACCTCCCTTCGTATAATTGCCTGCGCTAGACAGCGTAGGCTACAGGAACCCTTAGGCTTAACAGCCGTCACACCCAAGTGGAGTGGGTGCCCAGGCTATTCAGACTATACTGGAGAACACCACCAGGAGGCGAACCACAACACCTTCTATTGTTGGCTTGTTTTTATAGTGTCAGCTGCACTCTCGCAAGCGAAGTCTTGGCGCGCACAAAGCCCAATTCGTAAAAACACCTTGCCAAAATTCAGAATTTCACGCCTTTCGAGGTTATATCCTTCCTTCGCATCATCTTGTCAACTTGTCCTAATTCCTCTCACGTCCATTCCAAAGAACTGTCTCCCAGATTTGTGCGCCACGCTTTGCTTCCTCCTGCGGTTGTAAATATCGGCGTGGGCGTGTATCTGGTGGTCAACTGAGACCAGAAAAGGTTGAGGAGTGGTGTGATCATTGGAATGAGGATGTACTGGGTCGTACTTGCAGAATTGATGAGACTTAGGTAGAAGTCAACCTCGTTGGGTGCGAAAAAACGACGTGGAGGAGTAATTTGAATCTTTGCCTAGTGGGCCAACTTCTTCGATATTGCGAAATTTGACCGAACATGGCTCTGGGAGAATATTTCACTCCCAGGTTCGTAGAGGACACCGCGTAAAGGTGTTCAGTCTTGCCATCCGACCTACCACTGCGTAAGGCCTGGACAGCTTGTAAACTATCTAAGAGTACCTTGATTGAGTTGCTGCCAGCCACCAGTGGAGCTGCTTCGAGTGCTTTCTGGGCTCCCAAGAGTTCCGCGTCATAAGTCTTTGCATCAAGCAAAGGGCCTGCGCCGCTCCTAATCATTTTTGGTCCTCTAACTAGAGTATAGCCCCACGCAGATTTTACCAGCCCGCAAGATGAGCCTTCTGAGTACGCACATATAGTGTTGGCTAGCAAATGCTTTATCTATTGTTCGGCTAGAGTGGCTTCAGACTCCCTGTCTAGTGTCGCTGGTTGGTAGCTGCAATCCGATGCCGGATAGAAAAGTCTTCCGGACTCCACAGCGAGCGGTACGTTCTGAACGCTGGTCTGCAAACGTGTCAGGTAGCGCTCTAGATTTTGGAACGATCGGTTCTTCTGTCCTGCGCGGAGTCCCAGGCGGTTTATGGTTTCCTTTGGACCTTATTGGGATCTGGCTACTAGAGGATGCCACAAGTCCATTCGTTGAATTCGCGCCGCAGCTCTCAATTGCCTTTGCTGAAGGATGATTGCTGCAGGGGGGATACCAGACTCTCTGTGGAGAACCTTGTTCGGGGTAGTTCGACATGCCGGTAGTGCTGCTCTTATTGCCTTGATAATCGTACTGTCCAAGAGATCAGTATGTCAGCCGATTTCCGTGCTCACTTTCTTGCTTCGATTAGTGGTGACCCGGGTCAAGCCCGGCTACCATGCTTCGGCTCCATACATCGCTGTATTTGTGATACAAGCCTCTACTGCCTTGATCATTGGTTGTGGGCCTGCGCCCCGTTTAACGCTGTTGATTCGCCGTATAAACTGCGTTAGCCTTTGAGATTTCCCGCACCACTCTTGCACGTACTGCTTGAAGTTGAATTAGGAGTCTATCTATACCCTAAGCCATTTGATATGCGAGGAAGGTATTATCTTGTTACCTTGGATCTGTAAAGCTAAGCCTATTGTGTCCAGATTTTTCTTAGGACCCCCTCCAATTATCACTAGGTCAGACTTCGACGGGTCAAAACGTATTTCATGCTCGTTTGCAACCCGCAAAAGCTTCTCCACTTCTGCTTGACTATTTTCCACTGCTTCAGCTGCTGTGCTTCCAATGGTGAGAATGGCGATGTCGTCTGCGTACCCAAACTTGTTGACCTCGCTCCCATTTTTGAATAGAATGGAAATATCCAGGAGAAATAGTAGTGGTGATAGTGGTGAGCCTTGTGGGACCCCACACTCCACGACTTTGTCTCGGGTCATTCCATCCTGGTGTCGAGCTCGTATCCTTCGTCGAGTCAAAAATGACTCGACCCATCGACATAATAGCCTGGGCCACCCTTGGTTTCTCATCCGGTGTAACAGCCGTATGTGGAGAACTGCATCAAATGCGCCCTGCACGTCTAGGGTAATCATTGCTGTGACCTTGTTGTTCCGCATTGCCGCCTCTGCATCATGTATGACTGTTTGGATTAGACCAGTGTTAGTAATATGCAGAGATTCTCGGATATATTCCAGGCTACTGCTTCTACTTGGGGTATAATCCAAATGTCTATGATTCAAAGTGTGAGAGGTTGAGTTCTATACATGTGTGTCAAACTATTACATCAATGCATACCTAGCAGTTACATATCTCAGGGGTATAGATGCATGGAACATGTTTGGAATAGGAAAACACTACCATCGAGAACATCAACGTAATATTCTGTAAACAAGACTGTAACTAGATCTAACTTGACAATTAAGTCTTGATGTGTTGCTAAGTGGATGGATGAGGTATGGATACCTTGGATAGATAGTTTATAAGTGACCTGGACGGGAAGTGAGGACAAGCAGGTTCTACGCAGAAAGGATATCATTTAATATAATAAATCATCTTTCATATAAATCTACATCTACACTTATTATATTTTCTTTGCAATACTCAACGTTTATTTACACATATCAACAAACAACAATCCATAATTATTTTATACCTTTTGTCCAAACATATATAAGTCAATAAATGACACATGAAACAAGGTCAACTGCTGAGCGTCCTGGGAGTGCACTGAAAAGCTGTTGAGGGACAACACAATGTTCGATTGCTAGCCACGCCATTCTTTTGATCACTATTCGTTCTAGCCCTTTACCCAAGCAAGAGAGAAGGGAGATCGGTCGCCATCCTTTAGCTGTTGCTAGGTCCCGTCTTGGCTTTGGAAGCATAATGATTTCTGCCACTAGGAATATGATGAGAAAATTCCTATGCTCTAAGTACGCTTGGAAGATGTTCTTTACCTGCTGCCCAATGACTGGCCAGCATGCTCTCAGCAGTCGCACTATTACTTTGTCTGAACCTGGAGACTTGTTGCCTGAGCCAATAGTACTTGTCGTTATATCCTCTGGTGATATCGTCGCGTTCCACGGGATTGACTCTGTTTGTTCGGATTCCCATGTGAGGAGATCGAAGGCCGCGTCAAATTTGGGGAGAAGAGAGTCCCTTAGAGCTTCTTCTCGTTTGAGTGGGTCTGATGTCACGGTCTAGATAATAGATTGCTGGATGGAGGTCTGGATATTTCTGCCTGAAGGTTCCGAGTCTGCTAGGGCAAGCATGTATGGGGCTTAATGGCATTTTTTTTTATTTTTTTTTATATTTATTTTTATTACATTTGGTCCTAAGCTAACGCTATCTTTTCCACATTGGGTCAAGGACCGGTGGAGCCGGCAAGGATCACTGCGTACAGGCCCAACTCATTCCAACCGCATGAACTTCTACTGAAATTGTAGAAGTTAACAGCAAAACTAAAATCAAAAACATAAATCAAAAACTGAAATCAAATTTGGAAGAAATACTGTTTGGTCCGGATCCCGCGCTTCTCGCCCGTTCCCTTTCCTGCCACATCTTCCAGATGACTTTTTCTTATCTCCGCTGAGAGCGAAAGACTAGTTCGCAGATACCCTGAATTCAGCTGGTATCCTGCTATATATATTGAAGCTTTTTGTAGACTTCACCGAGGGTTGCTGTACCCTCAAACTTCTTCTTCGGATTCCAGGATTCCGAAACCCGATCCCTCAGCCATCGAGACATCCTTCGTTGAGGCCATCGTTGCCTCTTCGGCCCTTTTGGCTGCAGCCCTAAATCGAGCCACTTTCGCGAACTCCCCTTGCTGGATCTGGCGGATCCGCGCGAGCTGCTCTTTTGTCACCGGTCCGGACTTGCTGGGTCTGGCTAAGCAGACCCGGGAATCCGATCGGTGAGGTCCCCCACAGTTTCGACACCGGGTGAGGGCCTTGCACTCTGATTCTGAGTGCATATTAGATCCGCAATTTCAGCAAGCTGGAGCGCGGGAACAACCACGGGTGGCGTAAAATTCAAGACACCGTTTGCATTGTTCGATTATGCGACGAGGTCGGAAGAGCTTTGCAGCTCCAGAGTCGTCGAAAAGGCGGAATCCAGGTCGAGGAGCGGATTCTCGGGGAAATAGCGCTTGCCAATTTGAGTAGGGCGCCCCTGGTTTGCTAGTCCCATGAGGACGAACCAGAAAGGGAACCAACTGGGTCACTCGCGTGACTTCGTCGGCAACCATCTTTGCCGTCACGGCGATTGAGCCAGCAAGAGTTCGAATTGTCTCCGGGACGGTGGCAATTTGCATGGCAACCAGATTTGATGCTGGTTCCAGTTTGATTCCAGATTCGCTCCGTGATGTGGAGGAATCTAGGAGCTCTGTTCGAGCGAGTTTATCCTTTGCGGTTATTGCAAAGCCGGTCTTTACCCGCTGAACCAACGTGGTATTGTTGGCAGCGGTTCCCAGCGCCTGAGACACCGCTAGCCTTACTCCAGCTGGAGAAAGGAGACGGTGGGGATGGAAATAGTCAAGGCGCAGAAAAAGTCGTGAATCGGCTTTTGACCGAGAGTTGGCACTCTTTGCCTTGGGGGCGGGTGGTGCTGCCTTTTTTGTCAATGGCCCAGCGCTGCAGGCTAGGTCTACCCGAGCTACGGTGGCCCAAGTTGTCTTTGGGGCTGGAGCCTGAGTTGTTAGAGGGTTAGAAACCCTTATTTCTGGTGCCCTCGGCGGAAGAGGGTTGGCGGGGCGAGCAGGGAGAACTGGTGGTGTGCTCCCTGGGCCAGATTGTACGAACTGGCCGATGGCTGCTCGAAGATAGACTTTTATACCGTCTACAAATTCTTTATTTTCGCCGATCGAAAGAGGCGAAAGCGCTGCTTCAACACTGTTTATTGCAGTCGAGCAGATGGCGAGGCGGGCCGTAATTTGCGTCGTACGTCGCTTTTAGGCCTCCATCACGGTTTGCAGCTCTGGTGGAAACTCCATTGCTGATGTCGATGCTGCGCCTTTAGAGGCTGGCACAGCATTAATTCCTGCAGATGATTCTGCACATTCGGTTGTCTTTTCTCGAACAACTTCCTTTCCTTTCCTGGAGCTGCTTGCCAAAGGGGGCAGTTCGACGGGGGTTTTGGTCTTGGGACCATTGTTTTCTGCTCTGATCGGTTCAGAATCAGTCATCTCTTGATCGGGAAGGTTTGTGGACTTCCCTGGGACAAAGGCCTCACTCGCAAATAGGCTTGATAATTTTTGCGCGAGGCCAGTAGGTTTTGGACACAATGGTGTCCGTTCAAAGCCGGCTGAAGTTGTCGGCTTTGGGCGATTTTTTCTCACCGGAGGCATTTTAAATACCTCGCGACGGTTAAAAATTCGAGAAGTCAAGCACAGAAGTGGTCATAGGAATGGAAAAAGTGAAATAGGGAATTTTCGAATTTTCGAATTTCTCGAAATGATTGATTGATAGATTTTATTTTTAGGTCCTAAGCTAAGCTCTATATCTCCTAGGAGTCAAAGACCGGTGTACACGGCCGAGATCATGCTTCCCACATACCCGACTCGGTCTCACCGCGTGACTCACTACACAATCGGTAGCTAGTTATAAGAAAGAATATAAATGCTCCCACAGACTCCCATAACCAAAATTCCAAATCCAATACTCCAATTTGAGGTGGGAAAGCGACACTCCTCGTCTCGTTTTCCTTCCTGTCATGCTTCGTGCTATGACCTAGTTAATGTTGTCTCCGCTGAGAGCTGGAGACGGAGTCGCAGGTGGGCCCCCGAAGCAGCCGGTTTCCTGCGCAAATTTTGTAAAGTTCTCGAGACACTTAGGCCCGAGAAGCTTGTGGACAAAGTCGTGATGTGACGTTGTCCCTCGTAGTCGACGCGTCTGGCGTGCGTGCAGTCGACAGTGAATGAAGTGGAGAGGCGTTGTTTCCTCTCCACACGCACACTCCATGGAAGCGGCGAAGTTGTTGAAACGACGATGGCATGCAGCGAAGTTTCCGTGTCCCGTGCGGGCTGAGATCAGTTTACGAAGTAGCCGCCGGGAAAGTGCCAGCTCGCGTGGCTTGCGTCGTCGCATGAGAAGACCCAGGTTACGATATCTAGGTGGACACGCTTCTTTCCACCAGTCGTCAAGAAGCATTTGCCTGTTCCGGTTCATGAGCCGACGAACGTACGCCAACATGACAGAGCCAGACTGGCTCTCTTTACTTGGCAGTTGTCGGAGGCCGGAGCGTGCAGCACTATCGGCCTCTTCGTTTCCCTGTATCCCGGAGTGGGCTGGTATCCACTGGACCGAGACTCGAGCCTTTTCTGATAACGCTCTAAATTGGCGCACGTCGTCGAAACTTGTTGTGGCAGTTCCCGTCAGCAGTGCCTTCACTGTAGACTGACTATCCGTCAACACGTTGATCCGCCGCCTGCCGTCGCTTCCACTATTCTCCCTCTCCAACAATCCCAGCGCAGCTTCCAGGGCCTTCCTCGCCCCTACAATTTCCGCATCGAGCACTTCACCACCATGCTTGATACCGTATCCCTTCAACAGAGTTTTTCCATCTCTCTTCAAGACGAACCCCCATGCTGAGCGACCATGTCCCTCCGACGATCCATCCGGGTAAGCACAAATATCCGATGCTAGTACATCTTCAAGGAACCGAGTAGCCTTTTCCTCCTCCTCTTTCCTTGGGCCAGAGCTCGAAGAATAGCATGGCGGCGGCAGAGGCTCGGCGTCTTCCGCGTCCGGGAGTTGACGGTAGGCCCGCTGTACTCGTGACATCTGGATCCCCGGATTCTTGGGTACCCGAGCAGACTTCTTGTACTTCCGTGTTCCAACGTTTGGACACACGGCGGTACGAGTCCGGAGCGGATGTCGGTTGTCTAGTGAGTGCAGTCGAGCCGAAAACCGTAAGCGGTTCCCTTCCAGAATGATCTTTCCAGTTGGGATACCTCCTTCGCAATGGAGAACAAGATTCGATGTCGTTCTCATTACCGGAAGGGCAGCGCGCAGTCCTGTCAAGATTGCCTTGTCAATCATCTCGCAGAAGATGCTGGTTCGAGGTGTGATGATTCCCCTAATGGTCGGACGGTTGAGGCCGGGCCACCAAACATCTGATCCAAAAGTTGCTATTGAGACAATACAAGTATCCACTGCTCGAACCAGTGCCGCAGGAGCGGCTCCTCGATACGCTGAGTTGAAACGGCGCATGTGCTGGGCAACCTTCAATGCCTTTACACACCAAGTTGTGACGTGGTGTTTGAAGTCCAGTCGCGGGTCTAGGTGTATTCCAAGCCAGCGTATTTGGTCTGCTGGCTCGATAACCACGCCGTTCACACGAATAGCCACTGGATTCTCGCGTTTCCTGCCGGGAAACTGGACTATCTCCGACTTGTTAGTATCGAAGGAGACTGCATTGTTACTTGCCCACTCCAGAAGATGATCGACTTCCTTCTGTACAGAAGCGGCCGACTCAGCAATGTTGCGCCCGAACCCTAGGATCCCGACATCGTCTGCGTAGCTGAACCTCATTCCTGGGTTGCAGCTTCGCATAGGCTCTGCCATGTATAAAAGGAAGAGAAGTGGCGATATTGGTGATCCCTGCGGAACCCCACAAACCAGCTCTCTCTGCCCGGTTACCCCTCCAGAGTATCGGACTTGTACCTTTCGATGTGCAAGAAATGAAGCCGTCCATCGAAGAATCGAGTCTGGCCACCCCTGCTCTTGCATCCTCCTCACCAAACGGTTGTGGAGTACTGCATCGAATGCGCCTTGGACATCGAGAGTCGTGAATGTGGCCGCCCATCCCTGGGTGCTTGCCTCTTCGATGTCGTGGACTACGCAGTTGACAAGGTCGTTTGCCTACCTCTTAGGGAGCGCTCCGAATTGTTGGTATCCGACAACGTCGAGCGTTACTGCGAGATGGGCCATCCGCTTCGCCAAGAGTCGTTCCAGTCCCTTACCCAAGCATGACAGAAGTGCGATCGGTCTCCAGCCCTTGACAGTCGTTGGATCTCGGTTCGTCTTACGTAGGAGTACCACTTCAGCCAGCTTGAAGCAGGATGGGTGGGTGCCGAGTCTGATGCAGGCGCGGAAGAGAGTGCCGACAAATGGTCCAATTGTCTTCCAACATGTTCGCAGAAGCTCGACAGAGATCCCGTCTGCTCCAGGCGGTGTGTTGGCGCAGCCTACGGTGCACATGCGAATATCCTCGTCCGAGACATGGTTGTTCCAGGGGATTCGGTCGGTACTCGGCGCATCGAGTGGCGGTAGGTCGTCCGTCGCTTGGTGTCGTGCCAAAAGAGCATCCCGGAGTACCGCTGCTCGCTCGGCCGGATCGGAGTACACCTTCCCTTCGTGGTTAAGTGGAGGGGGGGCGCTTGCCTGCCTTGGTTCGGCCGAGCGCATCAGCTTGAACACATCAGTTGGTGTCGTGATCGCTTCGACTTGACGCGTCTGGTATTCTTTCCTTGCCGCTCTGAGGGTTGAGCGCAGCTTCTTCGAATGTATCCATCGCTGTTCCGGAGTCACTGCTGCACGATATTCCGTGTGAGCTAGCTTGCATTCCGGAGTCCACCAAGGCTCACATTTGCCGTGTCTTTTGTTCTTTCGTGTTCCTGCTGCTTTGAAAGCGTTAGTAAGGCCGGAGCAGAGATCGTTGGCGTATTCATCCACCTGGCAAACCGAGTCCAACACTGGTGGCGGGTGAGTGAATTGCGCCACGGCAAGGGAGAACCTCGGAAAGTTTCCGCGCGTTACCCTAATCGGCGATGGCTCATGGTCCCATTTTCCGCATCCGGTGGGGACTTGTCCTCGAATCGGAAGATGGTCGCTGGTTATACACTCGCTGCGACCCACCCATGCTTGGGCCCCGTTGATGTTGGTCCAGGCAAGATCCAGCGTGTTTCCGGCTCGATGCGTTGGCTCGCCCACAATCAGACAAGTTAGATTGTGGCGTTCCGCTCATCTCTCAATTTCGATTCCTTGTCCGCGTGGGCGGGCAGCATCTGGTTGCCATGCGCGGTGCACCGCGTTGAAATCGCCAGCCGCGACGGATCGTGGTGGTGGGTCCCAGCTGAGGAGTGGTCGAATGGCCGTCGGGTCGTTCGGGTCCTTGTACACGTTGAGAAACGTGACTCCGTTTACCACAACCCAGCAGTAATCCGCCGTCGGGGGATGGCAGGGAAAGATTTGTCTTGCCGAAAGGTTCCCTGTATTGATTCGTGTATAAGTCACAGCCCTGGGTCGAATGTTTACGCCGCCATGTGGTATATGACAGTCGTATCCAGGGTGTGACTTTGTTTCCTTTGTGGCTTTTTTCCACGAAGGTTCTTGTATTAACACTACATCGACGCCTAGCTTGTAAGCTCGGGAAAGCGCGATGTTGTGTGATGAGCCTCCCCTACCTACGTTGATCGACATAAAACTTATCGTAGGTGGGAGGCTGGAAGGGACCCGTGAGGGGCCCTTCAGGAAGACTCAACAGGATACGTCGTTCCTGTGGCCGTGGCGTCGGAGGCGACGTCGGTCATCAGAACTTCGAAACTGTTGTTTGATTTCACCACTTCGGGTGAGGCTTGCTTTTGCTTGGCAGCCGCTTGTACTGCTGCCTCAGCGCGACGGGCTGCAGCTTTAGCCCTCACCACGGCCGCTAGCTTGCGTTGGCTCGCGATGCAAATATTGGCCAGTTGCTCTTTGCTAACGGGTCCGGCCTTAGTTGGGCGCGCCAGGCAGGTTCGACTGTCGGACCTGTGCAGTCCTCCGCAGTTGCGACACTTGGTGTGAGCACGGCACTCGTCTGTCGAGTGCATCGTGGAGGTGCAGTTCCCACAGGCTTGAGCGCGAGAGCAACCGCGCGTTCCATGGAGCTGCAGGCAGCGTTTGCATTGCTGCACAGTCTGTCGCGGCTTGTGTGGGACCGCGACGCCCGAGTCGTCGAACAGGCGGAATACTTGTCTTGGTGCTGCTCCCTTCTTGAAATGGGCAAGCCATGACTGGTATGGAGCGTCAAGGCGAGTTTTCCCGTGGGGCCGTACCTTGACTGGCACGGCCTTTGTGACTCGCGTGATCTCCTCCGTCAGATGCACCTTTCCGAGGAGGGTGTGGATGGCGATAGGGACCGTCGAGATCCGGAGCGCGACAAGGTCCGAGGCCTCCTCTAGCCTTACCTCGATGGGGAGGAAAGATTCCGCCGCGCTCAATAGGAGCTTGCGAGATTCCAGGTTCTTCGCTCTGAGTGCGAAGCCAGTTGGGACACGGTAGACGCGTTCAATTGCTGCCTGAGGCGCGTTGGTCAGCTGCGCCACCGCTTCTCTGATGCCAGCTGGCGAAAGATTTCGCCACTGATGTTTTGATTTTAGCCGGAGGAACAGTCGGTTGTCCGGCGAGGACGAAGGAGCCGTCTTGGCCGATTTTTTGGTCGGCGGGGTCGGCTTTTTCGGGGCACCACTTGCTATCACTGGCGTCGGGTGATTTGGTAACTGATTCCCGGCTACAGTTGCCCAGGTTGAAGTGACCTGGGGCACCGCGACGGCAGGATTTGCTGTCCTGGTGGTCGATGGTGGTGAGGGCCCGCTGTTGCTGGCCTGCTGGCCGATGGGGCGGGGGGGAAGGCTTGTCGGCACTGGTGTGGTTCCAGTGCGCAGGAAGTGGGCGAGGGCGGCCCTCAGACACACGTTCATCGCGTCCAAGTATTCTTTGTTATCTGTCGTTTTCATGGACAGGATAACACTTTCCAATGTTTTTAACACCGTTGACCCTATCTCGAGCCTGGCTGAGGTGTTTGCAGCCCGCTTTCTTTCGGCTTCGAGTAAAGCCTCTATTTCCGGCGGGTGAATTGGCGTGGTGCCGGTGGGAGCACCACCAGAAGAGTGGTTGTGGCAGTCAGCCGTCCCTGGAATTGAGGCCGGAGGTGGCAGAGGTCTTGAGGCATTTGCTGCCTCTGTGCAAGTGGGGACTTCCGTTCCCGTCGGTATGCTTTTGATTGATGTCCGCTTTACTACGGGAACAGCAATTTTTCTAGCCGCACGGCGTGCAGGCTCGGTCGTTGGTTTCGTCGAGACTGCTTTCTCGACAACAATTTCCGGGGTCTTTACCGCCTCTAGGGAGCTCTCAGCTCCTGCGCTTGCCCATCGTGAGTCTTTTAGACCCTTGTTTATTAATTCATTGATTATTTTTTCGGCTTCCAACATCATAGTGTCGGTTTGGCCGCGTTCCTCCAATTGTGAGATAATGTCGACTTCCATCTGGTCGAGATTGGAGGCGTTAGCTACCAGTCCAGAGCCTTTCATTCTCTGACCTGCCACGCTTCTAAATATTTCACGCATGGATTTCGGGGTATCCAGACTTGTCTGGTGGTTGTGTTTCCCTATTTTGGAGGTTAACACAGATTTCGCGATTTTCGCGGACTTTGAGGGTACCGGTGCCATTTCAAGGCTGAGTGGCGCGGTACCACGAGAAATTGATCTTTCGATATACGACGAGTGATTGGAGGGGGAAATTGGGAAAAAGGGAATTTTCGAATTTTCGAATTTCTCGAAATGTGCGTTTGTTTGTTCATTTTGTCCTAAGCTAAAGCTATGTTTTCCACATTGGGTCAAGGACAGGTGGAGCCGGAAGGGTTCCCTGTAATCTTTCCTACAGCCTAACTCGTCCCAACCTCGTGAATCGCTACCAAAAGTGCAGCTGATTAAACAGAAACGAAAAATCAAGAAAATTAAAACAACTCCGAAAAAAAAACAGAAGATTCCTCCATGTTGGACCCAGTCAATGTGCTCCTCACACATTCTCTTGTCTGTCACACCTTCCAAATGACAAATTTACTCCTTCTATGCTGAGAGCGAAAGATGAGTTAGCAGGCACCTTTGATCCAGCCGGTATCCTGCTAATTGTTAGTGGATGCCCCAGAAGGGGACATTGTCGAGGTTGCTGTGTCCTCAAACTTCTTCTTCAGATCCCAGCACTCCGAAACCTGTTGCCTCAGCCATTGCGACACTTAGTGGGGGCCTTGCACTCGGCTTCCGAGTGCATGTTGGAGCCGCAGTTCCAGCAGGCTGGAGCGCGGGAGCAACCACGAGTGGCGTGGAAGCCCAAACAGCGTTTACACTGTTCAATTTAGCGACGAGGCTTGTGAATGGTTGCCATACCAGACTCGTCGAAGAGGCGGAAGCCCGCACGAGAGGCGTTGTCCCGCGTGAAAAGGGCATGCCAGTTTTGATACGGTGCCCCAGGTCGGCATGTCCCATGAGGTCGGACCTGGATTGGTATCGCGCCGGTCGTACCGAGAATCTTGGCAGAGATCCAGCTAGCATCGACCGCCCTGGTACTGCATACTGTAACTATACTTACAGGTACGTTCGGTATCTGTAAGGCGACAAGATCCGAAGATGCCTCGAGTTTGATATTATGACTCGCCAGCTTCGAAGAGCCATCTAAAGTCTCTTGTCGTGTTTTTTCGTTCTTTGCTAGCATAGCAAAGCCCGTTCTCACTCGGTGGAGTGAGGTTATTTCTTGGTTAAAGTAGCTGAATGTATACTCTAACTTAGTTCTCACGCTGCTTGTGGAAAATTTTCGCCACGGGTGGTCCTTTTCAAGGCGAAGGAACAGTTGCTTATCGGCTTTCGCCTTGGGGTTTTCTTTTTGTTGGGCTTTGGCCGCAGGTCGCGGCACAGCCTTCACAGTTGGGCCTGCTTTTTGTTGCAGTCCGTTTCTGGCCACCGTGGCCCAGGTGCTTTTGACAGGCAGAGCTGGATGTCACGGACGAGGACGGAGACGAAGACGGAGACTAGGACGAAGACGAAGACGGAGACTAGGACGAGGACGAAGACGAGGACGGAGACGAGGACGGAGACGAGGACGAAGACGAAGACAAAGACAGGAGCTGATAATGAGGACGAGATATTTAGATTAATAATTAGATTCTAAAACATGAGTAATTTACAAGACAAAAAGCTACAGTACACATCCAGTCCTAGAGCTTCCTTAAGTACACGAGCTTCAATACTATAACCAAGGGTGTAGTAGTTTACAGCCATAACACAGTAACTAACTAGTACTATAAATGGCAACTGTTGCTATCACAACACTGTAACCATTACAATACCTAAATAGTGTTATTGTATGCACGTCATAACTCGGTTGCCTGGGTGCGACACGACATCCCAGTGATGGTTTGTGACACTAGGACGGTGAGTATTGTTTGTCTCCTGGCGTCGGGAGCCCTTGGGAGAGGGTTTGTTGGGCGAGAAGGGTGGTTTCGACGCCAGAGATGGCGGCGGAGCAGAGGGCCAGATTTGCCGCTATTTCGGCGGCGCGTTGTTGTTCAGCTTCGACTATTGGTCGGAGCTCGAGGGGACACTCTGCTTTCGTGGCAGCTTTTGGCTGCGACGTTGATGTTGACGCTGCTATGGGTGCAGCATTTTCAGACGATTTTGACACGGTCGGAGGTGGTTTGGATGATTCTCCAATCCTGTCAGGGACGGAGGGTGGTTGAGGAATTTCCCCAACAATTTTGACTGACCCGATCATGTCAGTATCGGGTTTAGTGACAGCAGGGAGGGCTTTTTCCTTCCCTTTGATTGAGACCTTGCTCATCTCCGCGCATTTCGGAGACTGGGCAAGGCCAGGTAATTGCTCGAGAGCCCTCGGGTGGACTCTCGTGTTGTCCAACTTGGCGTTGGGACGCTTTTTTCGAACAGGTGGCATGGTGAAAATGCCAGTGACTCGATCACAATTTTTTGATATAATGCGACGAGCGCGTGAGGGAGGGAGATGGGAAAAAGGTGAAGATTCGAAAATTCGAATTTCAAAAAATTGGCTGTTTTGTGATTTGATTAGATTTTAGTTCACGCAGGCCTGAGTCACAAGGCTGGATTCTCAACAGCGCTAGTATTAGGGTCTCGCTTGTCATGTACAAATAGAGTGAAGTACGCACTAGATATAGATTGTGTCATGTTCAGTTAATTAAACCTAACCTATACCCACCAGACTCTTAATCACCTTGACATTGCACCTCGCTCCCCCCATAACATCTGATGTCCATGTATCCTCTGCGATTTTGAGGGGGGGAGGATCTCGGCCTATCTTAGGTTCTGTCCACTGCATCAATTCGAAGACTTGTGAGTCTGTTGTAGCATTCTCAACCTGCTTCCTCCAGTGATCTCTCTTTGCCGCTCTTACTGCATGCTTAAACCTTTTCCGCACTTCTGCCTCGCCGTCTGGGCAGCTCCTAGCTTCATGGTACTTGCCGTGCTTAAGTTTGCAGTCCTCATTCCACCACAGAGCTGTGTTTCCTCGCGCTCTTGCAGGTTTGTAACCTACTGCCTTGCGTGCGTCACCCAAAGTCTCCATCAAGCTTGATAGCTGGCATTCAATGCCGCTCACGCTGTCCAAAGGGCCTGGTCTGACCCACGCTTTGACACACTGGGCAAACTTGGCAAGGTCTTAATTGCGTAGCCGCAATTCCTGGCTTATTCTAGACATATCAGGCTTTCGTCTCGCTTCAACAGACCCAACAATAGTCATGTGGTCTGATGTTTTCATGGATCATTGTGGCATAGCGTATTGTGAAACGCCATGCACACGGCTAAGTTAAAACACAAATAATAGTTCAATGCACTTCTAAAACCAGCAAGGAAGACTGATAAGAATGGGCTGGTTTCATTAGGTCATGTGTAGCAGATTGTTGGGCATAGGGGCTGTGTGGTACGTGCTATTTGGTAATTATATGTATATAAATACTCGGCGTGAAGAAGCATTATTGTTGTGCTGGTGATGGCTAGGATTGCGATGCACAAGGGCAATGATCACTGAGGGTGAAGGAAGAACTTTCCAGGTGGCTCCATGATGAGTAGAGGAATAATGGAGCACTGTATAGAAAGTGTTTCTAGATTGTACTGCCAGATGGAGGAGACTAGAATATTCCGTGGTACTATTTTGGGTAAATAAGGCGAGAGTCTAGCTACCTCAGATGTGTATATAATTAGCGCTTTCTACCTCCTAAATCCTCATAGTTCTGAATATCAAATATATCAGCAGTTCACATTGATTCATCGATAATCATTCGTAAACCTTCTGCCAATTAACCTCCGTAAGCTCTTACCTATACAACAATTATTCTTCACGCAACGTCTTCTTCAATTACCTTAACAATACATTTGTTTACCCATCTCTTCTTCGGGAAGACCATTTATCTATTTCCAGCTCTTCATCAGCAAGACCCACGTGTAGCCTCTATTGCTACTATCTACCTATTTGCCTCTTCCTAGAGAAGACCAGTCATCCCTTTGACCCACTCATCACCTTCATCTACCACCTAGATCTTTGTTAGACCACATACGCACCCTGTGGAACACTGTCCTAACCTCGCCTTGAGAGATGTGCAGTTATACTCGTGTGATACCAATGCCTCTGCTGTGACGTTGCTCCATACAAGATCCAACACATTTCCATCCCTGTGTGTAGGTACGAGAGATGTATTGGGTTAAGTAATGTGGTTATGTAATTAGAACTAGTAGTGCAGTGGTCGTGTATTTACGCGTTGTAGTGAGAAAACAATAGAGTACTTGGGACCTCCCACAGCTCCGAACCCTAATGTATTTCTGGTGACCTGCATAGGGGACTCTGGAGTGGTAGTGTACATCGGTCGTAAGCAACAAAGTCAGATAACTCCCACTTTTCCACATGCTGTTGAACGAATTTTCGTGAGAAACATCTTGAGGACTTGAGGCAATATTCCGTGAACAACTTGCAACATACCATCGAATTGTCAATTGAATCACTTGACTCATGGAAATATAGTCATTCTTCTCCCAGAGAATTAGCGATCATAACTTCCTCCTTTGATGCAGAATATCATCTCTTGCAAAAACCCTTCATCAGTAAAGTACGGTTTACAAAATTAGGAACACATCTTCGCACAACTTAGATCAATCCTTGGGCCGTCATTTCGAACAATTATCTAACAGTATATAGGACTCCTGTTTGAGATAAACCACAAAAAATCTGAGAGTCGACAGTTCTTTATATTTTTTTAAAATTTTTCTCTTTTTTTTTGGTCCTTTCTATTCATCCTGGCCAACTTTCGAAGGACACGCTCATTGAAGACTGCTAGCTTTGATAGCTCATCGGAATCATCTGAGGATTTCTTTGATTCTGTAGAAGCTACTGAGTTTAATTTAAGGATCCGGGAACTGCACATCCAACCTATCAATCCACACCATTGTTGTCCTCAATCTCCCGGGCACATCCTCCACAGAGTTCCGAATATGACTACAAAAATGGCCACAGTGAACATAGATTTTGTCGGGTCTTTTGATGGCATGCAGACAGAACGATTTTTCTGCTTACTGCATGACGCGTTTGATGAATCTGGTGTTGAATGGACACCTGCACAATTTGTTAAGGCAAACGACAGAAAGAGTAAAGGCGCAGCGTTAGACGTGCTAGAACGAGACGCGAGATGTTGTCAACTGATGAAAGATGCGAGAGATCCACTACAGGCTATCTCAATAGAAGATATCAAATACATTGAGCTCCACTTATTGAAGCATTTTCCAGCCAATGAAGTGAAGAAAGTGGTCCCGGATGAACTCGTTGAGGATCTAGCTCAAGATCAGGACGAAAAACTCGAAGCCTACTCTCTTCGGGCGTTCGAAATTCTCCTAGCATTTGATGTGACAGACGGCACAAAAGAGAGTCAAGCAGAGAGCTACATTTTGAAGAAAATTATAAATACTTTTGGTAAGGGATTATATAAGAGGATTCTCAGAGATGAAATTCGCAGCAGTCGCGACTGGTTCATGTGTGATACGCTATCTGCAGCGACTCAGGTCGTTCAAGCAACTAGCAAATTCTTGGAAGCAAAAGCAGAAGCAGAGAAAGAAATGACAAGGTTTCGAAAACTTGATATCCTCGAAATATTGGAGCAAGGAATACTCCCACAACCAGAATATGACATTTATAGTGTCTCACTGTCAGAGCAGCATGTAGACAGCAGGGCGGAGACACAGGTCAAAGAGGTGGTATTCAGGCTAAAGGGCGCTATCCTACATTATGCATGAGATAGGTGCATAACCACTCGGCCAAAAGGCCAGACCAGAATCATAGAACACTAGGGTCTGGTTATCTCCACATGTATAGATTATACAGAAGGCAATCCTGACACTCACTCAGGAAGCCGAAGCAGCAAATCCCAAGTCCCTACAATTCTGCGAATTCTAGAGCCGTTCATCTGACCCCACCTTCTCAGCAAGCGTTGCCGGAGCACAAATTTCCGGCTCAATATAACATAACACAAGCTCCATTGAGAAACCAAGAGAATATCCCAGAACTAACCCCCAAGGCCAGCAGCTACCAGATCCAAGGACTTCTCGCCATCCCTTAATAAACAGTCAGCAAGTGTACAACAGAGAAACATGTTGCTACAAGTGTGGCCAATTCGAAGGAGTCGGGGTGCATCTAGGAAAGGATTGCAGGAACCAACCAATGTTGCACTGGTAACAAGCTTGCATTAGAAAGTTACGAGATCCTCGGAATTCCCGTACCATAGGCTCGTTTATGGCTGAGATAGCTCAAAACGAGGAGTTACGGAAGCAAGCAATATTGGGAATGCAGTGTGACGGTCTTAAAGTGGCGTTTTATTCAAACTGAACTCAGAGCTAGATACAAATGAAAATCTTAAAGTAACGAGCAGAGACATGACTGAAAGCCTCCTATTTATTTACAAGACTATGATCTCGTTCCCTCATTTCATACCATTCTCAAAATAGATCATGACCTGTCCTCTGACAAACACCAGCATCTCCGTCTATTTTAATTCAGCTTCATTTTAATGTTAGTAATTTTAGTTATTAAAATAATTATGATGCATGTGGCTTAGATGATTCACGACTGGTGTTCGAGTCGTCCTGTCTGCAATCTAAATTTGTCATTTAAGAATAGATTTGCATGAACTGGGCTAAGGCCTATACTTGGGTCTAATGAGTCATGGAGGGGTTCATGACATGTATGATGTTTAATATGGTTGGAAGAGTTCAAGCCTTATTTGTTAGGCAGCAGCCTAATGATAACCAGGTATGAGCCTGTGACATGCAGGAGGTGAATAAGTCGAGTTTTGGATACAAAGATGGGCAACCCCAGCAAAGTCAAACCCAAGCAATCTCAGGAACCGTCACAAGTGAAGTCCCAATTGTCCCCCGACAGATGACTTGGGAAGACTTGAGACAGGTTCGAGGAAATTAGGTAGACTTTGATACAGTGCAGATAAAGAAGAAGTCGAAACCCAAAAATTTCGACGCCAAGTTAGCAGTATTTACCTCAAAATTACCGATTAACCATGCCTCGAGCTTTTCAAATACAGAGTCAGAGGCAAATCTAGAAACTTTTCCTTTAAGAGCGGAAACTGTAGTTTCTACAGGAGACTTAGACACCGTTAGGGTGATAAGTTATGATGAAAGAATGTGGCGGCTAGTAAGCCGGTAGATTGCCTGTAGCCTGTGCTATTCATCTCATGCATACTCATTACCTCAGCGCTAAGATACGCTGGTATTGAAAGTCTGGTACTGCCTGTGCACGAAACATTGTTGGTAACTAGCCCACACTTTAATAGTGGGAGCCGGACTAGAGGACAGAGACTAGTGTTTGAAATATTGCAATCATGTATATAAATAGGGCGTTGAGTGTAGCAGTAGTCTTGTTCTTCAGTTAGTAAATAAACTTACCTTTTGACATATGAATGCCCAAGCTTTATTTATCGGAACTGTTGCAAAGAAAAAGGGTTGCTGTGTTGCATAGCATTGGCTTGTCAGAGGACCAACACGCTAATGCGACGCCAGAATCAGATGGTCAACTTCGGAAGACTCCATCTAAGGTTGCAGATGCACTCTCACAGACAATATTCCCAGATCCTGAGTGTGCAAAGGACAACCTTTTGGACTCCCTAGATGATATTATTGACGAGCAAGACGGAAAGCCTAAATGGGTATGGAAAGACATGAATGGGGGATATGCAGAACTTGTCAAGGTATGGGTACGTGGAAGATTGACAAGGTCAAATCTGGTGAATGAGATTGTCTACAAGGAGGAAAGGTGGTCCACCTGAGGCTAGAGAGTAACTAAATACAGACGCGTTTGCGCTCTACGCAATTCCCTAATCACACGTGACCCTATATAAATGTAGCAATACCCTAACATATGGTCCCACCTTACTCCCGTCTCGGGGCACCTCACGAATTATTGAGAGGTATCAGAGAAGTGGACTTGGTTGCTAGATTGCGTGCTCTTTCAATCTCAGAACTACTCGGCTTTATCTTGTGAGGAAAGCGTCATTCGAACTCCTTTATCGAGGCACTCGCATTTATAATGTTCTTGAGTGGTTCCCATGTCTGATTTTCTGAATCATAGCCTCTCCAGAGTATCAGATACTGAAAGTTTTTTTGTTTTTACCACGTTTTGAGTCAAGTATGGCTTTGATAGCGTACAGCTTTTCCCCTGATTCGTCGAGTGCAATTGGTGGAGGTGGATGATTTACCTGGCCTGGTAACGGGTATGTGGGCGCTGGTCTCAAAAGGCTTGTGTGAAAAACATTGTGTAATTTTTCATATTCAAATGGGAGCTGTAACTTGTAGGCGTGGGAGTTAATTATCTTAATCACCCGAAATGGTCCGATGAATTTGCAGTCGAGTTTCTCAATTGGTCGGGAAGTAGTAATATAACAAGTGTCAAGGAAGACTTTGTCGCCAACTCGGTATGCTGGTGCAGGCGAGCGATTTGATACTGAAGCATTCACCTGCTTATCTCTGGCGCATGTAAGATTGGATTGTAGTATTTCGAGAATCTCAGCCATTTTGGAGGCAAAGTCATTTCCAGCAGTGATTTGTTTACGAAGGCTTTTTGAAGAGCTTCTGTCAAACATCTGATGGTTTGGAACCTACTGAATATGGTAATGAGAATCATTGGATAGTGGGATGACACATCTTGTCAGATTAACTAACTCGAGCTTTGATATCTCACCAGGGATATGGTGATCAGGATGACTAGGATGTTCAGGATGATTAGGATAGTCAAAGCTCTAACATGAGATCTTTTGATCTTCAACACATGTAATATATTTCATATGTAATTTTGGGAAACGAGGAGAAGATAATCTCTCCTCGAAATAGTTTCAGATGGGTATATAGCATCACTGCTGGAGAGGAGTTGTGGAGCAGAGATTTCATCAATACCACTTTACTTTACATTTTTCATTTGACCCTCAGTGTCTAACAGCTTCTGAGGATTTCCTGTGGGGGTCCAAAACTCATTTGTGGGTGGAACCCCTTATTTGCAAAAAACGGTGTCACTTGTGTAGAAGTATTGACTGCATTGTTGGCTGCAAACTCAGCCATAGGTAGCCAGTCGTAAATATATTCTTGAGAGTAATCAATATATAGCCTCAGGTATTGCTCCATAAACGCATTAGCACTCTCTGTCTGGCCATCTGTCTCCGGATGGTAGGATGTAGATGGCGAAACATTTATTTGGAGGCAATTACAGACTGCTCTCAAAAACTCAGCTACAAAAATTGGGCCTCTGTCGGACACAATTGAGTCACATAAGCCATGGAGTCACCAGACATTGCGAACAAATATTTTAGCTAGCTCCTCTGCTTTCATCTTAGTATGGCAAGGTATGTAGTGTCTGTTGAAGCTTTGACGTGGAGTGATAGATATGAGAGTGAGGTTTATGGGTCACGATGTATGAGATAACTGAGGTGCGGATGTATGAGTTCCTTACTATTGTTGTTGTACTAGTTAGGGTTGTTTTGTCTATATACAAAAAGGATTTCTCCATCTACAAGTGGGCCAGATCGCTTAGATCTGGCTAGCGGCTTTCGCCATCCTCTTCCTCCTCCCCCGCATGGTATCACGTGCTATACAACTACTGCTCACCATGAAGTCCGAGGATGAAAAGCGTTAGATTACAACAGTGTTGCTCCTTAGTGAGGCAATCAACCACAACCATTATGCAATTGAAATTTTCAAATTCTGCCAATGGACCAACAAAATCTACTGACAGGTTGCACCATCTTTGATCTGGGAGAGGGAGAGGTTTAGAGCTCCTTGATACTTTAAACGAGACACTTTATTTCTCAAACAATTGTGACAGTTTTTCACAAATTGTTCTACTTGTTGGGAGAGGCGTGGCCACCAGTAGTGAGTTGATATAGTGTGGTATAGAGCATTCTTTCCAGGGTGGCCCTTTTTGCAGCTGTTGTGAGCGGTCTGTATAAGTAGGAGCCTCAGTTTGTTGTCAGGCACATAGAGTCTATCTCGGAAATAAAGACGACCGCTGCAAACCTCACATTCAGAGAGTGAGATGTCTTTTGAGTGAGGAACTCCATTGGATTTGGTTAGTTCTGCGATTATTTTTGTTAGCCATTTGTCCGCTTTACTCTTATAACCTTGGTCAAATAAGTTGGCAATCTTTTGATCAAGTGGTACTTCAGAATTTTTCACAAGTGTACTTGATGATAGATTTGGGATTGTGTTAGGGATGAGTTTAGGCCGATTCTCTGTATCATTTAAAACTTCTACAACAGATTCATGGAGGTTTTCAGGGGTAAGGAGAGTTTGCCTTTGGTACTGTATTCGGGGGTCAGAGTTGTTACTTGAGATGTCTTGAGAGCGTCGGGTCAAACTATCTGCTTTTGTGTTATCTTTTACCGATCGAGGCATGATGATAAAGTTGAATTGGGATAGAAATTCACTCCATTGAACTTGACGTTTAGAAAGCTCCTTTGTAGTCATGAAGTACTGGAGGTTGTGGTGGTCTGTTAGGACGGTTATCAGGTAATTGGAGCCCTGGAGTTTGGCCCTCCACCCTTCAAAGCATCTAACAATTGCTAGAAGCTCCTTATCATAGATCTCGTAATTGAATTCTGCGGTCTCAAGTTTCTTTGACATGAAGGCAACTGGATGTAGGTCACTGGTATTATCCTTTTGAGACAAAATTCCTGCAGAGACGAAATCAGATGAGTCTGCTTCCACAAATATTTCCTTTGAGGGGTCAAAGTGGCACAAGACTGGGGCGAAAATAAAAGATCTCTGGAGAGACTCAAATGCTTTGTGGCATGTATCAGACCAGAAGAATCTAATATCTTTCCGCGTGAGTGATACAAGAGGTCTGACAATCTTTGAAAAATTTCTGATAAATTGCCTGTAGAAGTTGGCAAATCCTAAAAAGCCTTGAACATCTTTAAGGCACGAGGGGGGTCTCCAATCGACAATACATTGCACTTTTTGTGGATCCATCTTTACACCTGTGGTGGAAATTATCATACCCAGGTATGTTACTTCTTGAACTTCGAATTCGCATTTCTTAATGTCGCAGTGTAGTCCGGCTTTACCTAGAGCATCAAGCACCATATTGACATGCGATCGATGCGAGAGTCGGTCCTCAGAATAGATTAGGATATCATCAATGTAAACAGTGCAAAAAATGTCGAGAAACGGGCATGATACTTCGTTGATACGAACTTGGAATGTAGCCGGCGCGTTGGATATGCCAAAAGGCATCACTAGCGTTTCAAATAGGTCATATCTTGTATTAAATGCCGTCATCCACTCCTGGCCCTCTGAAATTCTGGCGTGGTTAAAAGCCGCAATGATATCTAGCTTTGTGTAGTACTTGGAATAGCTTAGTTTAGAAAGAGTTTCTTGTACAAGTGAAAGGGAATATCTATTTTTGATAGTGATTGCATTTAAGCTTCGATAATTGACACAAAATTGTAAGCCACCTCCCGGTTTTTTCGCAAATAGGACTGGTGCGGCTGCTGGAGATTTACTGGCGCGTGTAAAACCTTTCGTGAGCTGTTCATTTAGATATTTTCGTAATACTTGGAGTTCATCAACAGACATATTATAAAGAGGGCCATGGGGTGGTGTCGTACCAGGTTGGAGTTCGATTTTGTGGTCACAATCTCTGTGAGGTGGAAGTGTATCAGCACTATTGTAGTCAAATACGGGCAGATGCTGGTGGTACTGTAATGGTAGTTTATTTTTAGGGTCCGGTCGGTCTTTAGTCTGGAGAGCTACTTGAATATCTTCAAGCGAAAAGCCGGCCATATGCATATCAGTGTCAGGCTTGTTGGCTAGTTCGGAGGTCAAGGGTCGGAACAGGACGGAGTCGGGATGGATGTAGTTGGGACAGGATGTGATTGGAACAGGATGTGATCGGAACAGGACGAGGGCGAGACAAGACGGAGGCGGAACGTGACAGAGACGGAACGTGACGGAGGCGGAACGGGATAGAGTCGGGGTATAAGGTAAAGCTTATAATAATCGGATCAATCTAAAGTCTAGAATAATTACAAGACAAAAAGCTACAGAACAAATCCAGTCCTAGACCTTCCTTAAGTACTCAAGAGCGGCTACTACAATCAGGGGTATGGTAGTCTACAGCTATAACACAGCAACTGATTGCTTATGTTGATTAGTAACTGTTGCTATCATAACATTGTAACCATTGCGACGCATTGACTATGTTACTAGGGAAGCTCCTGACTTGGTTGACCAGACTAAGCGCAGCATCTCAGCATTAGCCCATGGCACAATGGTAGTGACAAGCAGGCCGTTTTCCTCGTGGGAAAGCCGGTCTGTGACAATCAGCAGCTCTATGATGAGAAGCTGTTTGAGTTTGGAGTTCATTGTAAAAGGGGTATAGCTCATGAAACATCTTTTGTATAGGTGTGGGGCTGGTAGGAGGATTTACTGAGGGTAAATCTGGCGTTTGGGAGTCAACCCTTACACCCAAGTCCCATAACCTCTTATTGACTTCATAGAGGGATAGAGAAAATATTTTAACATTGGGTTGTTTAGAGAGGGTTTGGAAAGCGGCAGCTCCGACTTTCCTCGGGCGTCCTTTACTATATCCATTTAATTCGCAGTTTATAGTTGAAAGATGGCTCCTAAAGCTAAGGACAGTTATCTGGCGTGTGTTTGATTGAAAGCAATGTGTCTTACAATATTCTGAATTGAAAGAGACGACATCCTGTGCCCAATTCACTAAGGGATTATGTTTTCGGAGCCACTTACAACCAAGGATGAGTTCATACTTGCCAAGTGTCACGGGACTAAGTCCTAGGAATGGCTTAGCGAACTTGGGACTTAGAGACTTCCATGTACATAGTTAGATTTACTCTCCTTATTGCATAACACAGTTATTGATCCAGACCCATCCAGATCCTGATACTCCCTTTATACATTCCGTGACATTTTGTGCGATCTTTAACATACGTGCCTTGCCGCGCCCTGCTTCTCTGCTTCTTTGCTACCCTGATCCAGTTACCTGTAACCAGAAAAAAATTGTATCCTGTAAGAAGATCCTTCTCGAACGCAACAAGGCAATCCTATATTCTTAAAATCAATTTATCCAGTTTTTGTAAAAATGGCCAGCAACCAGGACGCGTCTACTCTGAACCAACTTTTAGATTCCTTCCGTGAAAGTTGGCCGAATCTTGCCAGCGCCATTGGAGACCACACATTCCCGCCAGACTCAAATCCGACTCCTCTCTTGACAACCATAGCCTCAATTTCTGATTCACCTGAAAAAATAATGTTCTGCAGTTTGTTAAAATGTTTTGATCTTAAGTTTGGCGTACTTAACAGACAGATTTCCCACCAGTCAGCAACAATATCTGAATTTGAGTCCAATTTCAAAGGCATGAAAGGACACATCAGTGAGCTAAGCGAAAGACTTACTCTCGCTCATCAGGATACTCTAAAGGCACGAGAAACAATAGAAACGAAGAACCAGCAAGTAGAAAGCCGTCTGAACAATATCAATACATTAAATATGAGAATAAGCAAATTGAATGCTCAGGTATCATCGGGGAATGAAGAAATTCATAGGTTACAAACCCAAATTCAAAACAATATTGCTAACTCCAACATTGTTTCTAACAAACAGGCCATCCGTCCAACACCTCGCCGTACTACAGTAGACCATGATAAGTTCACTGGAAATCAGGTTAATATGGAGAAAAGGCAATTAGTCTATGAGCGATGGAAGACACAAGTTGAACAGAATATCCTTGTGGATAAGGCTTGCTTCTCTGGTGAATTTGAAAAAGTGTCGTATATAACTGGACAACTCACAGACAAGGCATGGGACTCTGTGCAAGATGGTGTCCAGATGATGAATAAGAATCCTGAGAATCCTCAGAAATGGGCATGGAAAACATCTGAAGAATTGTTGACAGTCTTGGACGGGCGATATATGCTACTAGATATCACCCAGACAGCAAAAAATAAATTGGATACACTATACCAAGAAAAGCGCGCCTTCGGAGACTTCAAAGTAGACTTTGACCATTTTGTGGAGAAGGCTAAATATGATGACAGGACAAAAGTCGATTTGCTGAGGAAGCAATTGAATAAAAAGATCACCAGTGTAATAGACAATCAAGTAAATTTACCCGAAGATGACGACTTTAATGGTTGGAGCCAGATGATAAATAGGATTGCTCGAAACTTGGGACAACAGGAGCACATTGCTAAAATTCAACAGGCTCCAAATAATTCTTCTCACCAAGATTTTAGGCCAAGTCAAGATTCAACAGATGTTGGTAACCCAATGGATCTCAGTCGTTTGAAGCTCTCCGAAGCCAATAGGAAGTACAGAAAAGAATGATAACTTATGCTTAGCTTGTGGCCAGAAAGGCCATTTGCAAAGGATCACCCCAGGAAGATGGATCCGATTCCAATGCCAATGCGGTCAACTAATTGTTTCATACCCAGTGGAGGCGCCAATCATTCACAATCTGCCATTCATGTCCACTCCGCCGCTCCCAAACACAGATATCCTCTACAACAGAATATGCATCCATGGCAAACACCCTACACGTATCATAGTCCAGTTCCATACGTCCCACAGCAACATCCTTCGAACTTCCAGTCATATTATTCAGGTGCAGCAGCCCCCACAAGACTCCGCGCTTTGGGAAATACCGGTCACGTCGCAGATTTCTACCCTGAAGACGAATCCACCAAAGATGTCGCGCGGGCTGTGGACAATCAGTTAAAAGACAAACCCCTGCCTTAAGTCGTCGACAGGGGTCAAATAGTTATGAAGATGAGAATGAATTTATAAGAAGTGTATAACTAGATAGCTCACCGCTAGAAATGTGTTCCACTAGTTCAAGTAATTCAATGCTTCTACGTTCTCATCTTTCTAATCCACGCAGTGATGATAGTGTTAAAATTTCCACAACAAGTCTGATTGACAGCGGTTGCACAGCCATTGCATTTGCAGATGAAGAATCAATTGTAAAGCGGTCTGGAATTGAAACTAAACCACTTGTGGCCCCTCGTTCTGTACGTCTAGCTGACGGTAGCTCACAAGTAGCCATAACGCATTACTTCGTCTTCTGTTTGCATCTCGGTCAGCACTCGGAAAATTTAGTCTTTTATATAACAAAACTCAGCAAGAGTAATCCAGTTATTCTAGGTATACCATGGTTAAAACTGCATAATCCAGTTTGTGATTGGAGGTCTATGACCTTCTCTTTCAGGTCTGAATATTGTAAATGTAACTGTTTTCATGGAAGAAATTGGGAGAAAATGTGCTTACCTAGTAAAAGAAACTCTTTTTTCTATGATTCTCGTTGCAAAAACGAGCTGGCACCTACATGCAGATCATATAATACCACAGTCGAGCATTGCGTAGATGATGAAGGAGAATATCTAATACCAAAAATGAAAGAAAATAATTGGTTAAGTAGTCAAAATAATTATGTGAAAGAAGAGATTTTCATGGAGACAACTCCAAATTGGGAGAGTCCAGAAGACAGTGATTCGCTAGATCTTATTCGCCGGAAAGTTGACCAGGCAGATGTGGAAAAATTCTTGGAAAATAAGCCTGATTTAACCATTGATATGATAAAACAAAAATTGCCAGATGAGTTAAATCATCATGCGGAGCACTTCTTACCAAAAAATGCCGGAATACTACCATCTCATTGTCAGTGGGACCATAAGATTGAAATAATGCCAGGCAAAGAGGTTCCGTCCTGTACAAAAAGACCCTTCTCTCCCTCAGAGTTGCAATGCATAAAAAAATGGATTGATGACATGCTTGATAAAGGATTTATAAGACAATCATCCTCTCCCGCTACCGCTCCATTACTGCTAGTCCCGAAACAAACTGGAGGGGTGCGTATCTGCCAGGATTATAGAGGTCTTAATGATGTTACAATAAAAAACCGCTATCCTCTCCCCTTGATCAGGGAGACCTTGGATTCCATATCTGGTGCAAATTTTTATACAAAATTGGATGTCATATCTGCTTTCAATCATATTAGGATTGCAGAGGGACACGAGTGGATGACAGCTTGTACCACACGGTTTGGATTATATGAAATGTTAGTAACACCATTCGGTTTATGCAATGCGCCAGCAACATTCCAAAACTATATCAACCACACGTTACATGACGCATTGGATAAGTATTGTACAGCATATCTAGATGACGTTCTGATCTACTCAAAGACCCGAGAGGAACACACAAAAAATGTAGACGAAGTAATAAGACGGTTGGGAAATGCAGGTCTACAGCTTGATATTGCAAAATCAGAATTCTATACAAAGAAGACAAAGTATCTGGGGCTAATTATTTCTACTGATGGGCTCAGTATGGATCCTGAAAAAGTAAAATCAATTGAGAGTTGGAAGGAGCCGTCTAACTTAAAAGAGTTGCAGCAGTTTTTAGGGCTCTCAAATTATTATAGGCGCTTCATTAAAGGATATTCGGGGCTTATGCAGCCATTAACCCGCCTTTTACAGAAAGGCGTAAAATGGAATTGGTCAAACAATCAGGATAAGGCATTTTGATATTTAAAGAATTCTTTCACGCAAGCACCAATACTAAGGTATTTTGATTACCATAGACACACAGTGGTTGAGACTGATGCGTCAAATTGGGCTTCGGGTGGTGCGCTGCTTCAGACAGGGGACGACAATTTACTTCATCCAGTCGCTTTCTTCTCTTCGAAACACAGTCCAGCTGAATCAAATTATGATATTTATGATAAAGAGCTACTGGCCATAGTAAAATCATTGGAAGAATGGCGACCAGAGCTTGCGGGGGTCCAGTCCACATTCGAAATTATTACAGACCACAAGAACTTGAAGACATTTTTGACAGCAAAACAACTCAACCAGCGTCAAGTAAGATGGTCTGAATTTTTATCCCAGTTTAATTTTGTGATATCTTATCAGCCAGGATCTAAAGCACTAATTCCAGATACATTGAGTCGTTTGCCAGGTTTGAAGCCGAAAGATGCTTTGGATGAACGTCTTCAGCAACGTTTCCGTGCAATGATACCCGAGGATAAAGTTCACCCTGATTTAAAACTAGATTGTTTAAATGATGAAAAATTCCCTGAATATAAACATTCCGAAATTCTTGTCCCGCTTTCTAATGAAGTTGCACTGATAGATCTCATACATCAGACATATAATGAAAATCTTACCGCTAGAGAAATGGTTGAGCATTTGAAGGACCAATCCAGGAGAAAATGGTCTAAAACTTTGAAAAAATTATTAATGAAAGATATGGCAGAGTTCAAACTTAACAATGATTTAATTTATTTTAGGAATCGATTATTTGCGCCAGATTACAAGGAGCTACGTTTATTAATTGTCCATGGTACCCATTCATCAGGACCCGCGGGTCACCCAGGACGAGTAAAAACGTTAGACTTGTTGCAAAGATCATACTGGTGGCCTAAAATGAGTAAGTTTGTGGCTAATTTTGTTAAAGGGTGTGAGCTATGCGTTAGAACAAAAACCCCAAGAACAGCACCACCAGGCTTCCTTAAGCCCCTCAATATCCCAGTCCGCGCATGGGTCGATATCTCAATTGACCATGTGGTAGATTTACCTCCTTGTAAGCGTTCTGGAAAGGTATTTAATCATATCCTCGTGGTAGTTGTTGTGCTGGCTCGGTTGAGTTGTTAGGAGACAGGGGAACGGAGGATGGGCTTCTGGATTAGGAAAGGGTGGAAAATACAGGCTGGTGCACAGACGCTGTTCATGTACTATACAATCTCTTCACCTGCCGAGTTTAGTGAAAAAATCTATCCATGTAATATCATACTTCACATCATCCATTAGATGATATCATCAATCGTCGGGATGCACATCTAGCATCACCCTCATAGATCACCATCATCAGTAAGAGTTCACATTTGATACCTACTGACACCCATTTCGCCACAGTGATACGCACTCAGTGTCCATCGTGCCATCACCCAGCGTGAGCGCGCCATCTCCGCGACTCACCATTGCACATGAGCCCGTGTAATTCCACCGACGGACAGCAGAGACATAATTGCTATATACCTCACAGCTCATAACCACAACAGCAGTGGATTGTCTGACGAAAATGCGCCACTTCATACCAACATCATCTCTAGATACTGCAGAAATGGTGAGTTGTTTTATAAAGGAGGTGTATAAGCTCCATGGTGCACCAGAATCGATTATCTCTGATTGTGGCTCTGCATTTGTCTCTGATTTTTGGCATCGCTTGAACACACGTCTATCTGTGAACTTAAAACATAGTTCTGCTTTTCATCCCCAGACGGACGGTCAAACGGAGATAATTAACTCGGCATTGAACCAGTATCTACGTGCATTTGTTAATTTTACGCAGGATGATTGGGTTGACTGGCTTCCATTTGCAGAATTCTCAGGAAACAACAACGTTAGCGAGACAACAGGTGTCTCTCCATTTTTTGCAAATTATGGCTACAACCCACGTCTTGGAATAGAACCACCAGCCCCCGAGATCTGTGACTTGAATGGATCGATGAAGAAAGAATACCTAAGAGCTGATGCTATTGTGGATTGTTTTAATCGCATATTGGAGAAACTTAAAGCACTAAGTCGTCAGTCTCAAGAACTGTTTGACTTAGTTATGGTATCATATGATGACAAAGATGAAAATTGTTTTCTAAGTCGTGTTAAAGATATAACTTCTATAAGTGAATATATTTGAGTTGTTATGTTAAATAAGGTACAAAATATCTAGAAGATGATGTTGAAGTGTCAGCCTTACGCTGTTTTATGTCACATGACTTTACCCTGTAGCGTTTACATTACTTTCTAGCGTTGTATACTAGCCATTCTCATACCTGTAACTTACACATCAATTAACTTATATTACATTCTATATACGTCCTTTAAGAGATTATGAGACCAAATTGCTCATTAAGTTAAGTGTAGTTATCAGTTGTCCAAATTTTATATATACCTACTGCCACAGTGTTGCACTCAAATTTATATTTGCTGAAGAAGTTCTAGCAATTAAGTGTTATAGGCAGTTTATCAGGTACATCGGACAGGTCGATTGACGCGTCATATACGTCAGTCTTAAGATTAAAAGAGCTTTCAGCGACCCAATACTCAATAAATTGAGAAGAATATTTTGGAGCAATGTCACAAGACGGATCCCTCTACCTATCCTCAAATCCCAAGCTTACAGGCGAGGAAAACTATTCAAAATGGAAGAATAGTATCATAAACCTAGCTTTGATTCACGATTTGTCAGATCATTTTCACCCTCTGGCTCCAGAACCGCCTGCCAAAATAAATATATTCGACGAAAAACTAAAAGCAGAAGACATCGAAGAATATAAAGCGTGGGCTAAAAAGGATGCAAAGATGAAGTTGATAATAACAGGAAATATGTCGATGTCTCTGGTAAGACAAGTTGAAAATCTCGAGAGTGCCAAGTCAATGTGGAAAGCTTTGCGGAATCAGTTCGAGGGATCCGGCATAGTCCTCTACATGCAAGCTGCGGCCAAATTTTCGTCAATGAGATGCTCAGATTACACCAAGTTAGACGACTTCATACTTGCTTATAGACAGACTATGGAAACATTGGCTCAATTTAAGATGAAAGTTCGAGATCCTGATGCTGTTATATTCTTCGTTGAAAAAGTTAAAGATGACTATCCAATGTGGGCAATGAATATGAGGACGCGCCTGAGAAGTT
The DNA here is from genome assembly GCA_905067625.1 of Blumeria graminis f. sp. triticale. Lineage (NCBI taxonomy): Eukaryota > Fungi > Ascomycota > Leotiomycetes > Helotiales > Erysiphaceae > Blumeria > Blumeria graminis. Next base: position 17,376,040 of record LR898476.1, read on the forward strand.
TAAAGGAGATTGAAGACATCAAGATATCTTTACTTGATGAGTTTATACGCAATTTGAAAGATGAATCACGGGAGAATTCTAACAGTAAACGAGCCCAAATGGTCATGTATCAACAACCCCGCAGTCAAGAACATCTAAACCCTAACCAAAAAAATAAAGATAAAGCCAAGCCCAAGATATACAATTGTGAAACTTGCGGAAATCTGAAGGCGAAACACCCTCAGGACAAATGTTTTGATAATCCTAAGAATAAAGAGGCTAAACTGGCTTGGGAAAGAAAACACAACAAGACTTGGAAGCCTTACAAAAGTTCAAGCTCCAGTCAAAACTTCAATGAGGCTAGGACATTGTTCTTCGACGAAAGCTGCGTCGTTTTGACCGACTTAAACCCTGTGGTCATGGCTAATAATTCACGGGCTGCCAGGTCAGAGTTTTGGATATACAATACAGGAGCTAGCTGCCATATAACAAACTCTCTTGACAAGTTTGACAAGGCACCTATACAAGCATCGATGATCTATGTCTCATTAACACTGCTAGTGGACCCATTTGTCCCCGAGGCAAGGGTACTGTCACTCTACAGTGTGTAAATTCTAGCGGAGCTATATACCCATTTAGGTTAAAAGACGTTAGTTACTTGCCAGAATGTCCAATCAATCTCTTTAGTGGCGTTCGACTTTATAAAGCTGGAGGTTATGCCCAAAAGCACTTACTATTCAGCCCTCGTGGATTAGAATTTGCTGAGTTCGATGATTCGATGGTGATAAAGGAATACGTGTCCATGAATGCCTTTCCGGTTTTGGAACATCAACCTAGACCAACTCTCGATCTCTGGCATCGTCGCTTGGGACACTTGGGCGTTAGAAATGTGAAGGCTACCAAACAAATTACCACTGGTATTGAGTATGACGCAACACCCGCAGAACCAAGCTCAAATTTGTGTGAGGCCTGTGAAATTTCGAATCCACTTCGGCATGTACGTAAAACTGTCAGCCCTAAAGATTACAAACCCTTTGACTCTATTTCTGTAGACGTTGTCATGATAAATCCAAGAGGGAAAATTCTCCTAAATGATTCTTGGATCAATGTTAGATACTGTACAGTTTTTACGGATGCCGCTTCTTCAGCACGCTGGGGCCATTATCATGACCACAAAAATGGCTCATTTGAAGCTGTCGAAAATTTTAACGCAATGGTTTCAACTCAGTTCGGAATGGTAGTTAAATCATGGAGGTTAGACGGTGGAAAGGAGTTTTCGCCATCTCGTATGGGAACTATGGCCTCAAAGTTAGGTCAAATTGTTGAAATGACTACCCCATACTCTCCGGAACAAGATGGACGAGCGGAGCGATCAATCGGCATAATTGTTTCACGAGTACGAACTGTCTCTATTGACCAAAACATCCCGAAGTTCTTGTGGCCAGAATTAATGCAAACTCAAATAATGATCGCTAATAGAAGCGCGACGTCAGCTCTTCGCGGAGAAACACCATTCCAATTTTTGAACAGGGTCTGTCTGAAAAAAAATGATGTTCCGGACCTCAGCCATCTCCGTGTACTTGGGTGTAAAACTTATGTTCAAATCCCAGTAGAGAGACGAGTTTTATCAAGGAAGCTTGACGATCGAGCCGAAATAGGCATGTTAGTTGGTTATGAAGGGCAACATATTTTTCGGGTTTATATTCCCAGTCACCGGAAGGTTATTTGATCTTCGAATGTACGTGTCGATGAAAAATGCTCCGTTAACATACCCCTACAACAAGATGAATATTGGGAATCATCCGATCAATCTCAGCCAAGCCTTACATTTCCGCTTGATGGAAGTAGGGAGGTAAACCAAGAAACTTCCAAAAATTCTCAATGTCAGGAAACTCAAATTGATACCGAATTGCCTGAGTTGACTCCATTTGAAAAGCTGGGATATGAAAAACATCAAACTCTCAACAATGAAGTGGATCAAAGTGAAACCGAAAAGAATAAGGAGGTTGGAGGACTTGAGGAAACCGAAGAAATTGGACATTCATCACAAGCACAGAAACCACCTGAAATACAACCAGGATCTAGGAATAGACTTAAAGTGGCAATCGAACCGTCGACTCGTGTTCTAAGATCCAATCGTAACAGGAATGTCAACGAGGACACAGCGTTTGCAGCATTCATTGCGGCAGCAAGTTCAACCGAGATCGACCGAAACGAAGATGATCCTAAAACCATGATCGAAGCACTCAGTGGCAAATACAGGATGCAATGGAAAGAAGGATTTAGGAGAGAATACGATTCGATTGGCAGAAATAAAACTTGGGTTGTTATACCTCGCTCTGAAGTTCCTCCAGGCATAAAGGTGCTTAGTGGCAAGACTGTGCTGAAGACAAAAAGGGACAAGAATGGTGATATTCTGAAATATAAGGTTAGATGGGTTATCCGCGGTTTTGAGCAACGATTCGGACGTGACTTCACCCAAACTTATGCTGGAGTGTGTCGAAATACCTCTTGGAAAGTGGCTTTATCTATTGCGGCCATGTTTGATCTAGAAATTGAACAGTTGGACGCTGTCACTGCATTCTTGAATAGCACGGCCGATCATGACGATATTTACGCCGAACTCCCTCCCAATTGGCGGGAACCAAGTATGGACCCTAGGGGTGACTACGTATGTAGGCTACTTAAGGCTTTATATGGTCTCAAACAGTCACCAAGGTTGTGGCAAAAGCACTTACGCAAATGCCTAGAAGAACTTGGGTTTTCATCTCTTGAATCTGATAACTGTGTATTTATTCACAGTGAGGATCGTCTCATAGTTGTTTCCTACGTGGATGATTTCCTTCTGCTTGGGAAATCAAAAGAGAAGATTTCGAAGATGAAGATCCGACTTGCCAAAAAGTTCCAGTTAGAGGATTTAGGCCCAGCCCAGTATTTCCTTGGTGTCCGTGTTACTCGAGACCGTGTAAAAGGGCGCCTATGGCTTACACAAGACGCCTATTGCCGTCAAATCCTTGAACGTTTTGGTATGGAAAATTGTCGCCCTGCAGAAACACCTATGGCTCCTGGCTATGAAACGTTTCTAGTCCCTAATCCAGATCAAGCGACTGCTGCCGAAATAAGAGACTACCAGTCAAAAATAGGCTCCTTATTGTACCTTGCGGTTCATACTAGACCCGATATTTCATATGCGGTCTCGGTATTTTCTCGGTATCTCTCCAATCTATCTTCGAACCACACCAAAGGTGTCGATCATATACTTCGTTATATGAGGGGTACAGTAAGTCTCGGGATAATGAACGATGCAAATGCATTTGATACAACACTACACTGCCACAGTGACTCTAATTGGGGTGGAAATATAGCCACCAGACGATCCACTGGAGGAAGTGTCTTCTTTCTTGCTGGAGGAGTGATTTCGGCCTCATCGAAGGGACAAACCAGCGTTGCACTTTCCTCAACGGAAGCTGAGTATTATGCTCTCACTGCCACTATCCGGGAAATCCTATGGATTCAGCAATTGATACGTCAGATGGGCTACTCCAGCACAGATATATTATCCACAAAGGTCTACGGTGACAATCAGGGCAGTCTAGCCTTAAGTGAAAATCCAGAGCTACACCAGCGTACTAAACATATTGATATCAAGCATCACTTTATCCGTTACCACGTCACAAGTGGTAGAGTGTTGCCCCGATATATTTCTACCAAGTTGATGGCAGCAGATGGACTTACAAAGTCTCTGAATAGAGCTAAGCACGGAGAATTTATAAAGCTGCTCAATATGAGAGATCTTGAGTTAAAATGACCATATGTTAATTTGGGTAAAGGGTGATAAATATAATGAAACAGTCTTGGGCTGAAGGAGTGTGTTGAAGTGTCAGCCTTACGCTGTTTTATGTCACATGACTTTATCCTGTAGCGTTTACATTACTTTCTAGCATTGTATACTAGCCATTCTCATACCTGTAACTTACACATCAATTAACTTATATTACATTCTATATACGTCCTTTAAGAGATGATCGAGTAAAACTGGTTGTGATATGTGCTCCGTATGATCCCTTTTCCAATCATCCAGATCATGTCCATATATAACCATTTCCATACCCGTTCCTTAGTCATTTACCCATATTTCTACTAGACCTAGTCTCCATATACAGGTTTAGATCAAATCACACATGACACTAGAAAGTTACATATATCTCCTAAATTACAGTGTTCTTATGACTAGACGTCCTGTACGCGTTTCTTCCCTTGATAGTTGTATATTTGCGAGACACGCGACTAGTCACGACCTGACACGACATTACCCTGTAATAATTATTGACATGGAACCTCTTCGGGCGTCTCAGCGCAAGCATCAGATATTCCTTGGGACCGAAACAGTAGCCTGGAATATACCTATACTTGCTTACGCTTGACTTGTCGTAGTGTAACCGAAACAAGAACAATATGAGAATAATGCAAATGCTAGAAGATCGGAGGCTCCAGTATATAATCCGGGGGATAAGGTGATGATAAGCCTTCAAAATATTAAGACAAAGAGACCAAAAGATAAATGGGATGACAAATGGGATGGTCCTTTCAAAGTGATAAAGGTATATGATGGGGCGGTAATTGTTGAACTTCCGAAACATATTGAGGTGAACAATAGCTTCCATACATCAATGGTTCGACCGTGGCCAGACTCAATAATCCTAGGCCAATCTAGTATCAACATAAACAAGCGTCGCAATACTGCAGGCCGGGTTGTAGAAAGAGAAAATGACGGTAAAATTGTCGAAAAATGGAAATTTGATAAGATCTTTGATGTACATGATGAAAATATTGATAAGACCGGGCTTACATACCTTGTTAAGTGGAAATACGATCAAAATCCCACCTGGCAGCCAGAATCAGATTTGAAAGGATGTGACAAGGCATTAATAGATTTCCACACCAAATACCCCAATAAACCAGAGCCTCCAGAATGGGTGAAGATGCCGTCTACAAATCAATCAATTCCAGTACAAAAACTACGAAGTTCAAGTAGAAGACGGAAACAGATTAAGAAATTGAAATAATCATAACATAACATAAAATTCAAAAGTAGAGAAAAGTTTGGGGTCCAAACTTCAATTTTGGAGGGGGAGTACTGTCACGGGACTAAGTCCTAGGAATGGCTTAGCGAACTTGGGACTTAGAGACTTCCATGTACATAGTTAGATTTACTCTCCTTATTGCACAACACAGTTATTGATCCCGACCCATTCAGATCCTGATACTCCCTTTATACATTCCGTGACACCAAGATTTGTTAGAAAAAGAGTTACTGATTCTTTGTGGCCCATGATATCAATTTTTATTGTTGTAGTGTGTGTTATACACGCAGCTAATGAACCATCAACAAGGTAGAGTTGGCGATGGATAGAGAGTACAGTGAGAGGGAGGTTTCTTTTTTGTGCAGAGTCAAGATCATAGAAATTGTTGGTTGCACCACAGTCGAGAAATGCGTGTGAGGCGAATTTATTTTTGTTTAAAACTACAGTACAGGGGAGAAGAAGATGATCTTTGTGAGGAGCTGAAATTGATGATATTACCAAATCTTCACACTAGTTTTGCCTGAGATATCTTTTTCCCAACTTGTAAAAAATTTCAAATTTTCGTACAAATGACCCTTAATGTCACAAACCATCACTGGGATGTCGTGTCGCACCCAGGCAACCGAGTTATGACGTGCATACAATAACACTATTTAGGTATTGTAATGGTTACAGTGTTGTGATAGCAACAGTTGCCATTTATAGTACTAGTTAGTTACTGTGTTATGGCTGTAAACTACTACACCCTTGGTTATAGTATTGAAGCTCGTGTACTTAAGGAAGCTCTAGGACTGGATGTGTACTGTAGCTTTTTGTCTTGTAAATTACTCATGTTTTAGAATCTAATTATTAATCTAAATATCTCGTCCTCATTATCAGCTTCTGTCTTCGTCTCCGTCTCCGTCTTCGTCCTCGTCCTCGTCCTAGTCTCCGTCTCCGTCTTCGTCCTCGTCTTCATCCTCGTCCGTGACACTTAATTGGTCCCTGATTGCGACGCTGATCAGAGATTAGACTTTTTTCTCCTCGATGACTGTCTTGTTATCCCGAGACTTCTTCTTACCCTGATTCCAACATGCTTCAGCGCAAACCCGAGCTCGGTGGCCAGGATCATAGCACCAGCTACATAAATTATTCTCAAAGCAGTAGTTGCGCTTTGCAAGCTTCGTTTCGTGGAATGCGATGTTTTGTAGCGTCTCTTGTAGTCCAAGTGATATGAGTAGGAGCTTTTGAAGCACTGAGGTCCATAGGGTCACCCCCTAGTGGCATGATATTGGGCATTCATGGGCCGTAAAGCTTGAAAAGAGCTAGTAAAACTTGGTTTATTCTTTGCATAGTTTGGGTTAGAAGAACGAAGTACAGCATTGATATGACGGACTTCAACTAAGTAAGAGCAGAGATCCGCGGGCATTTCCTGACGTATCATTAACCTGTTTTGAATTTGGCTTACAATTAATGGGTGAAGTGAGTCGTAGAAATGGTTTATCAAAGCATCATCAGAAAGGTTAGTTTTGTGGGCAATTTCAAGCCAATCAGAAATATGGTTAGATATTTCTTTCTGGCCCTGCTTGGTAACTAAAATTTGGTGGCAAGCAGTGTTGCATTCATCTACATCGGCAAAAGCTTGCTCCAGTAGTGTCAGCATCGCGTCGGAAGAAGAGAGGTTGATTTTGCCGTCTCTCTTTATGCTGTGTGCTATGGTGGAGTATGCTTTGCCTTTGAGTCGAGACACTATGTATGAAATCTTGCTCTGTTCAGATGGGTACCAATCAGCATTGGAGATAAATTTCATGTTAACCTTTCGGATGAATAGTGGGAGTTCTTTGCGTGATTCAGAACTTTCAGCAGAGAAGACTTCGGGATCCGGGTATTCAGCAGATCTTTGGGAACTATGAGTAGTGCCTTGGGCAAAGTTAAGAGCTTGCTGTTGCAGTTCCTGATTTTTTTGCTGAAGTAGGGCATGTTGTTGTTGGAGTTGAGAACTAGAGGCAATATGCTGTTCGAGATGTTGTACTTGCTGTTGAAGGACAGAGTTCTGCTGCTGTAGTTGTGAGCTAGCAGTAGTTGACACTACCTTTTTCTTTTGAAGCTTAGCAACTGTCTCCGAAAGCTCAAGATTTTTTTCGAGTAGTACGTCGTATTCATTCTTGTGCTTGCTGAATTGAGCATCAAGCTGGATGTAGGAGTTTGCCAAGGTCATGATCTCTTTGCCCAGCAGTGTGTTGTTGACAGCCCCATTGTAACCCTGCTTGGCAGTGGCGAAGAGATCAGCGTTTGGTACGGAATAGAGGAGAGGGAATCTTTGAACAAATAGAGCATCCCGACCGTTAAATTGGTTGGGAAGAGTAGAATTGGTCGGCTGAGCGTATGGAATATTAGCCCCTTCGAGATTCCAGGGGTTGGTTTCCATATTTCTTCAAAATGTTACAATGTGATACAGTCTTCGGATTGATTTGGTTAGCTAGACTTTGCTAAAAGCTTAAGTGTAGTATTTACGTGCTAGGGCAGTAAATTGTAAAATGTTGGTAGACAATATGTCAAGGTATGGGTACGTGGAAGATTGACAAGGTCAAATCTGGTGAATGAGATTGTCTACAAGGAGGAAAGGTGGTCCGCCTGAGGCTAGAGAGTAACTAAATACAGACGCGTTTGCGCTCTACGCAATTCCCTAATCACACGTGACCCTATCTAAATGTAGCAATACCCTAACAGAACTTCTACAACTGCGCAGGATCCAGGAAGATTATGCCACCATCCTTGATTCAAAATTGCATGAGTACTCAGCCAATCCTCCGCACAAGGAGACCTTCGAGAAACAATTAGATACTCTCGCTACACAAATGTTAGAAAGAGAAACAAGGTCAAAATACCAACAGTCGGAGTGGTACCGAGAAATCTGGATTGCACTCACACGGGCCTCCGACCCTTCGAACTTCGATCGTGTACAGGTTGCTAGATTAAAGCAATGTTGCAATAATTCTGAGGTGATCGGGGACGATCTGTTCTTTCGGATGATAGGGGTGCAGAAGAAGTGTGTAACACTCCAAGGAGTCTCGGAAGTAATTCGAAATACTTTAGATAAGAAAGGTCGATGGAAAAACTGCGAGGAAGAAGCTTCATCCAGTGTATTGAGGACTCTTGGATGTGGCTGGCCATGGTGGCTCCCATGGAAATCTTACCTTTTAAGTCTGATTAATGAGAATGATACACCGAGAGCCTAATACAGGGACCAACTCAAGTTATTAAAACTTCGGGAAAGTCTTTTAATCACTGTTCGAGAAGGAAAAGCACCTTTTTATCAGAACCTTCTGTGCAGGATCAGCAGGCCATAAATTACCTGCAGCCGTCGGAATCGAGGACATGAAATGGAGTGGAGATCGCTAATTGCAGCTACTGGACTTTCTATGGGATTCCATAACTGATTTTGGAAAATGGAGTTATGTTTGGTGTTTAAATCTTGCCATAATAGGAACACTTTTATGGTCTGGAGAGAATTATGGATAGACTGATTACCCTGAAGTCCATCATGAAATTTAGAGTATTTGGTTTATTCACTACGTCGAATGAAGTTCTATAATCTTGTTAGTAACTAGACAAACTTTTAGAGTGGAAACAAAAGGGATAATAGTACTCGAGCTATCTGCGCATTGTCGAGGACGACAAGTTGCAGCTATGGGACTAGAGATGTATTGGGTTACGTAATGTGGTTATGTAATTAGAACTAGTAGTGCAGTGGTCGTGTATTTACGCGTTGTAGAGAGAAAACAATAGAGTACTTGGTGTCACAGACCGGCTTTCCCACGAGGAAAACGGCCTGCTTGTCACTACCATTGTGCCATGGGCTAATGCTGAGATGCTGCGCTTAGTCTGGTCAACCAAGTCAGGAGCTTCCCTAGTAACATAGTCAATGCGTCGCAATGGTTACAATGTTATGATAGCAACAGTTACTAATCAACATAAGCAATCAGTTGCTGTGTTATAGCTGTAGACTACCATACCCCTGATTGTAGTAGCCGCTCTTGAGTACTTAAGGAAGGTCTAGGACTGGATTTGTTCTGTAGCTTTTTGTCTTGTAATTATTCTAGACTTTAGATTGATCCGATTATTATAAGCTTTACCTTATACCCCGATTCTGTCTCGTCTCGCCCTCGTCCCGTTCCGATCACATCCTGTCCCGACTACATCCATCCCGACTCCGTCCTGTTCCGACCCTTGACCTCCGAACTAGCCAACAAGCCTGACACTTGGGACCTCCCACAGCTCCGAACCCTAACATATTTCTGTACGTCAATAGTGGTCAGTAAATGCATATCCTGAGCTGTAGGCCATTCCATTATTTGGTCACCATTACCGTACTGACAAGTAATCTGTGGTTGCCAGTGCCTTGAGACGGCGTTGAAGTCCCCCCCTACAATCACAGGACCTGAGGGGTGCCATCTAAGCAAAGGATCGAGGGTATCATTAAGTCCTGGTGCACAATATACAATAAAAAACGTCACCCCACAGGCTTTCCCAAAGCAGTAATTGCTGGTTTGATCCTGGGATGAAGGGAATTTTGCGTTGCCAATAAACTTTCACGGGCGAAGCTGATTGCCCGCGGGTGGGTCCCAGCTGCTCCTGTTGGCTTGTAACTGTTGAAGCCCGGGTGACTTTTTGTGATAAGTCCTCCATTTGTCTGTATTGTCCATGGTTCCTGTACCATGACAATGTGAGCTCCGGCCTCCCATGCCTGCTGAAGTGCGATATCCATATTCTCTCCGCCCTTTCCCAAGTTCACTTCATGGAATCGAAGGGCGTGTTGTTGTTTGATGTGGTTATGAGTTGTGGTTGTACAACTCATTAATTTTGCATTGTGTCTTCCGGGGTGAACACGACCTCTGGGACCTTACCCTTTTTCTCCGACTCTGCTAGTGCTGCCTGAAAGTCACGATGTCAATGTTCTCGAATAACTCTTAATTCCGCTGGTGTGCAGGGTTGGAATATTCCGTTCTAGCGCCTAGGTCGTGCCATACAATTCAGGTTGGTCGATTTGTGAGGACCTGCACAATTTGCACATTTAGGTACCTTTAATTGACATTCATTTCTCTCGTGTACTCTGTTGCATCTTCCGCACATTTGTCCTTTAGTGCAAGACTGTATGTTGTGAAATCCCCAGCATCTCTGACACTGTGTTGTAAAGGTAAGAGCTTACTGTCACAACACGGCATTCTGCTCCATCATGATATACAATTACATGGAGAGAGGAAGTGAGATTGATGGCTGATGCGGGAGGGAGCACGTGCGCGGCAATTTAGTGGAAACCCGCCCAAATAGGAATAGCCTCAGGGCTTTTTGTAATTAGATTCTGTTCTTTTCTATTCTTCTCCAGCTTAGTATTTGCTTCACAGATTGAATTATTGCCATACAAGCTGCACTTTCACTTGTGCCTATTCTACGCCATGACACTTAAGGAGGTTAATTGGCAGAAGGTTTACGGATGATTATCAATGAATCAATGTGAACTGCTGATATATTTGATATTCAGAACTATGAGGATTTAGGAGGTAGAAAGCGCTAATTATATACACATCTGAGGTAGCTAGACTCTCGCCTTATTTACCCAAAATAGTACCACGGAATATTCTAGTCTCCTTCATCTGGCAGTACAATCTAGAAACACTTTCTATACAGTGCTTCATTGTTCCTCTACTCATCATGGAGCCAGCTGGAAAGTTCTTCCTTCACCCTCAGTGATCATTGCCCTTGTGCATTGCAATCCTAGCCATCACCAGCACAACACATAGTCTTTTCTTCTCTCTTTAGCTTAATATTCTAAGGATTAATTGAAGTACTTTCACACATCAATCTTGTCACATTATATTAAGCTCTCTTACCACCTTCAGGCTAGTGACAGCCTACAAAAAATTAACATCAAGATTTCAGTTCCCTTGTGCCCGGCCAAATCAACATGTATCACGCCTCGCTTTCCAGGGAAGACCAAATACTGTGAGAATTTGTCGTCCTCTCGAAGCATGGCTGATTCATCAGACAACCCATTTGCGAAGTCCAAAAGAATACGTCGTTCTGAACGTATTGAAGTCTTGCAAAATTATCTTACATCCCAAATCAATGGGCAACAACAAAATTCCGCTGACAATCAATTCACTCTTTATAATACTCAGGATACCGCCCATCCCCCAGCAGCAGATTTATCAGAGTCTTCCTCTTTGTCTTCCCCCCCACAATTGCCCTCAATGCCTCCCAGGAATGTATCAGAACATAAGAAGGGCAAAGGAAAAGCCAATCAACCCGCCTCTACCAGGCCGGAGAACATTACAGCTCCTACTGATCTGACTGATCTGGAATGCCGTGATCTAGACCTGCTGAAAAGAGAAAGTGCTCGTTTTGCACGCGCACAAGAATTGGAAGATTTAGAGACTGCCAAATGGAAAAGTCGTCTTCGAACGGCCCCAAATACCACTGCCAGACTCTACTGAACCAATAGTCATGCAAATATCGCTTCCACATCCGCCTCTGCATCAGCCTCCAGAGATCCTGAAAATATAATTCCTTCTATAGAATGTGGTCACACCCAAGTTCACTTTCAAGATCCTTCAGATGACAATGACTACCCCAACAACGCTCAAATCACTCGCTTTGCCTCGACCTCACGGCCTATATTCCGACCAGAGACTATTTCCTTACTACCTTCCAGACTCTCAGATGGTAGGGATATGAAACCGCGTCTTTGGCAACAGCAAATTCAAGAAAGACTGCAATGGTATCATATCAGTTTTTTCGACAACAACTGTCAAATTGGAGCGTAGGCGTTTGACCTGAGGGGAATAGAATGGCAAGAAGGGGTCGGATGGATCGCGAGAGATGACTAAAGATCTACTGGAGATAATTTGGAGAACTAAAGGTTTAAAAATGGGTAATATAAGTGTCTAAAGAATCTAAAGGTACGAGCAAATACTAATGGTGACTAAAGGTGCTAAAGGTAACTAGAGGTGACTATAGGTGACCAGAGGTGATCCGAAGGTGGTGGTTATGACAGAAGACTAAGCGTGAAGAACTCTATAGCTACAGGCCAAGCCATCATACATATACTTGCTTTCCTCCCACTAGCTCATCATAACATAGGCCCTAAACTAGTGCCAACATAATAACCAATGCCAAGAACTGTTCTGTTGTCATAGCAACATCAGGAGAAGGGTAAAATTATAAACTAAAGATAGGATGGGAAGGAGAATCCTTACAACAACCATTGCCGCAGCTAGATTGTTGACAACACGGAAGGGATTGCGCGTGATCTCCTTCTTCCTCTATATATTGACATGAGCCCACGTCCATCACCAAATAAACTCATACAGGAAGTTGTAGACTTCTTGTTGGACCTGGCCGAGCAGCAAACCGCCAGTGATGACTACCATGATCTGGAAATGCAACCTTACAAACAGTTCCGTCATTTATCTCAACGGTTCCGTATTCTGGCTAATCAGGCTGGCCTAACTGATGAGAAGATGCTCAAGTCGGACCTCCGGAACAAGATTACCAAACAATTTAGAAGCGCAGTGGTCAACAAATGGAGGAGATGCCTGTCGTGAGGTTATGGATTGTAGAGGAATGCTGGAATGGTATAGGGAGGTGAAGGATATATGCCGAACAACGAAGCAGTTGAATAGAGCTTAAGGGTGAAGCTTGGTAGGGTGACACGAGGAGGGTATGAATAGACCTTCAGAGATATTCAGTAAATGTAATGAACTGAGGATTTCTGAAGGAAAAGAACACTACATATATATACAGGAATTAGTCCTACTGAGACGAATTTAGAAATAAGCCAGGATATGCGCTTTCATGGATAAACGTGGCGGAAACTAGGATGGTGTCTCATGGGGAGTTCCATTCTAAAACACAACTCGGGGTTAGATCAAGTTCTCAAACAATTAGGACAGGCTCAGGAACATAGGGTAGTTTCATAGGGAATGCGTAGTAATACTGTTCGAGACAGAGCTTAGGGCTGTCCTATTATCTGATGTACATATATACCCAGCGTGAAGGAGTATTCTTCTTCACGCAACGTCTTCTGTTTATACTCATACCTATTGTTCACTTACTTATCTCTTCTCTAAAGAAGACCGCCGTTATTGTACCCTTCTCACCTACTACTTATTTTACCTTTACTTCTTACGTGAACCCTATACCTAACGCTGAATTTATACCTCCTACTCTTAGGAATCACCACCATACTCCACACCTGTAACCTACTTGTACCAAATTCGTACCCTACGGAATACTAGTAACACTGCTCCTTGAGATGCGCCCATGTCCCAGTATGGCGACATTATCATGGTGATGGTATGTCTTGACCACCAGTAGACCCCCAAGCTAGCTGAGTGTAAGACAGAATCATGCATATACCATAATTTCCAACATATCTTGTGTTAAGCGCCAAGAATAATTAATATTACAGAAAATAGATGTGGCGCAGTATTAAATGATACAAATAACGGAAACGAAAACGAGATAGTACATGACTAGTGTAACAGATGCAGGACTGTTAGAATTACAACAATGCCGAACCCTGAACAAATACACTAATGTCATCCAGGACATCGACGCTGATTTTGAAGCTCAAGCCAAGCAATCCGCACGTCGAAAAACTATCACAAATCATAACCTTCCGGAAACTCAAATTCTACAGGTAAAGCACGTTCTCAGGGTCGGCACAACAATTATGACAAATCTCAATTGCCAGATATGTTGTTGAAGACGGCACAAAGCTCTTCCCCTCCGGTGCAACATCGATAATATGATTGCCACCAATCTGACGACAAGACGAGGCCCCAGGACCCTCAGAAAATTTCTTCTCCAAATCCAAAATACTATTCAGGCAACAGAGGACCTCGGCGTTCATCAGCTACCAAGGGCGCACCTCTGCACCTCCGACTGATAACTTTTCGAAGTCAATTAACGCTATTGAGGATAGATGCTCATCTTCTTCTTCCTCTGACAACAAATATCACGATGCTCAAGAAGACTCTGCAGACCAAGGACATACTCCACGTTTAAAAGACAAAGCCTAGGGAAAGCCTCCTTCTTAGGCCAAGTGAAGAATATGCAGTACCTGGATATCAGCAAACTTTTGGGAGGATCCCATCTCATAATGCCTTGCTTTCTGACTAAGAACGGCATTTCATACTCCCTCCAGACACTCATTGATTCAGGAGCCAATAGCTATGGATTACTGGACTCTTTTTTACTCAAGAGACTATCACACTCATTAAAACCTTTCCTTCATTGTCTTCCTCCTCCAATTCCAATCAAAGGGTACAATGGGCTCGCTAGCAAGTCCATTACTCATTACACTTATTTGAATTTTTCTATCAATAAACAAATTCAATCATTTACTCCTTTTTTAGTCATTTTTCTCGGAAATCACGGATTAATTCTTAGACGCCAATGGCTGGCCAAACATCGTCTGCTGCTAGATGCCGCACAATGCCGACTCATCTGGCCTTCAGACTGTTGAAGCATTTTCATTTAGTGATAGAGATGAGAGTGAGGTTTATGGGTCACAATGTATGAGATAACTGAGGTGTGGATGTATGAATTCCTTACTATTGTTGTTGTACTAGTAAGGGTTGTATTGTCTACATACAAAAGGGATTTCTCCATCTACAAGTGGGCAAGACCGCTTAGATCTGGCTAGCGGCTTTCGCCGTCCTGTTCCTTCTCCCTTGCATGGCATCACGTGCTATACAACTACTGCTCACCATGAAGTCCGAGGATGAAAAGCGTTAGATTACAACACAGACTACCCACCAACCCAAACCTATGCTCGAAACACCATCATAGGGCATAGAAATCTGGACTCCCCGAGAATCAGTTGCTCACACCAACGAGATACAGAACGAAGAGATCGCATCCTCGACCGATAATGGAAAAGAAGAGACGCTGTCACCACTGCAAGATAATCCCGAGAACATTTGAAGATACTACAAAATAATTCCTCGCCTCCAAAAGACAGCTTCATGTTAAAAAATATCTTGAAAAAATTGTCCCCTGCTCAAGATTCCACACCTACAGTCTCAGAACATTCAAAGCCTCCTCCTCCGATTTCTAGTCCTCTTATTACAGAGCCTCTGACCAGTACACCTTCTTTTTACTCTCCTTATTTTTCTTCTTCACACGTTAAAAGACGCATGCTGCTCTTACGCATATGAATCGGGAATTATTAAAGCCCGAACATGAAAACTCCCCTCCACTAAAACCACTTGTACGTAAGCAGCTCTGGAAACCAACACTCCAACAATCTAATCCCCTCGTTGATATTGCTCTCATCTCAGGCAACGCTTTTCATATGAACGCTATAAAATCTCCCCATGATCATGTCTTCACATCCTGTTGAGCAAATTTATACTAATATGAATCTCTCTCAGAGTTGAGTGAATTGATTGTCCTTTCTGAGGATGCTATTTTAGTTCTTAAATACATCTTTTAGATTATTCTCATAATTTCCTCCCAATCTCCAGATATAGCCAAATAATTACAATTATTTATGCAAACAGCTCGTATTTCCCTTCTTTATATGGTTCTAAAATTGGTCCTGTTTGTTCCCTTAATAGCAAATTATAAGTGGAAAGTATAACCAAGCATAGTAAAATTAATGCTGTTTAATAGGAGATTAAGTGACTCAATTGTAATGACAAAATACAAATGCTAGCAGAACTATGCATAGGTAGGTGGGAATCTATCTAATAACATATGCATGACTCGAATATAGCCAGTGACGCTTTAATCTTGCACTTCAATTGCATACAGATTAACAATCTTTAATAGAGGTGATTCTTTATTTAGATGTTATGATATGTTATTTGACACATCCAGCATCCATGAACTTGATGCCATGATCGAAGAACATGTCGAAGTTAAGTCCTACGAGACTGCCACTGCCAATTTAGTTCAGAATTTCCATAATCACGCAGACAAAGACCAAGTGCTGCCGTTGTTGCTGCCTGTTACAGTTTGACCGTTGTTTGAGCTTAAGTGGTTACCTAAGCCTGATACTAAGAATTCTTACAAAGAGGCTGTATGGGGGGAGATGAAGCTAAACGAAACGATACTACTAGTCAGGAGGCTGAAGCGATATTACAACTAAGTGACACCTGGAAATACGTGGCTGGGTAAGAAGTATTGTGCCTAAGGACATGTCACTAGTCTGTAGATTCACGAGGAGGATTAACTCCTATAAATAACTGTTAGTAGTAGATAGAGTTAGCTTTTCTCCTCATATAGTTTATTAAATCAATTTATTCATCACCAACTTGGTTTCTGTCACACTGTCCGAATTCTTGAAATTGACATAGATCCTCCTGTCCTAGATGAGTATGCTGATTATGCTGATGTTTTCTCTAAGGATGAATCTAACATCCTCCCACCTCACTGTCCTTACAATCATAAGATACAGTTGGAGGGTAAAGGTGAAATGCTCTCAATCATTCCTCTCTTGTGAGGGTCCGGATAGAGCACGAGCTAGGAGATGACGAAGTCGAATCAAATAGATATTCAAATCAGGATTATAATATAAGGGATTCTAAACTAAGGAAGAGAAGGGTAAGAAAGCATCTACAGATCTATAACTGTTCATAATTTACACCTGGCCCGTGCGTTCCATACCAGTTAACTCCTTATACTATAGACTAATCATTATGTCATTGCACCCCTACTCATTATTATGATACAGGGCCATCACACCTCTATACAAAATGTCACTCGATGAACTTGAGGCTGTAAAGGCATATATCACGGAAAACCTAGGTAAAGGACTCATAGAGCCATCTCAGTCACTGTTTGCTGCGCCCATCTTTTTTGTTCAAAAATCAGATGGAAGACTTTGTTTGTGTATTGACTTCCGAGCTCTCAACGCCCTTGCCCGAAGGGACCGCTATCCTCTTCCTCTCATTGATGAGACGCTGTCCCGAATCGCTCGCGCCAAGATATACACCAAACTAGACATACGTCAGGCTTTCCACCAGATACAAATGGATCCTGCATCGGAGGAGTACACCATGTTAAGGACCCAATACGGATGTAAGGATTCCTCTTCCGATCTTTTATTTAGGATATAATTTTACCTTTCTTCATATGTTGCTATGACAACAGGATAGTTCTTGGCACATGGTATCATGTTGATATTATGTTAAGGTCTATGTTATGATGAGCTAGTGAAAGGAAGGCAGATATATATATAATGGTTTGGTCTGTAGGCATAGAGTTCTTTACGCTTAGTCTTCTGTCATAACCACCACCTTCGGATCACCTCTGGTCACCTATAGTCGCCTCTAGTTACCTTTAGCACCTTTAGTCACCATTAGTATTTGCTCGTACCTTTAGACTCTTTAGACACTTATATTACCCATTTTTAAACCTTTAGTTCTCCAAATTATCTCCAGTAGATCTTTAGTCATCTCTCGCGATCCATCCGACCCCTTCTTGCCATTCTATTCCGCCTCAGGTCAAACGCCTACGCTCCAATTTGACAACGGAGCTTATAAGTGCAAGGTTCTTCTCTTTGGACTTACCAATGGTCCTGCTACATACCAACGCTATATGAACGACGTTCTTTTTGACTATTTGGATATGTTTTGCACTGCTTACCTCAATGATATTCTCATATACTCTGAGAACGAGCTCTAGCATCAGTACCAAGTGACACTAGTCCTCCAACGCCTTCGCAATGCTGGACTGCTAGCTGATCTCAAGAAATCCGAATTCATTGTCAAACGCACCAAATACCTTGGTTTAATTGTCTCTACTTGTGGAATTGAAGTTGATCCCGAAAAAGTTTCCATTGTCGAAAACTGGCAGTACCCTACTTCGGTCAAAGGCATACAATCTTTCCTCGGCTTTTGTAACTTTTACTGTTGTTTTATCAAAGATTACGAAATTATTGCTTAACCTTTCATTTATCTTACAAAAAATAACGTTCCTTTTATCTTTAGCAGCAAGTGTGCCTACGCTTTTGACACGCTAAAAGCTACTCTCATCTCAGCTCCAGTCCTCCAGCACTACAACTTGGATCTCGAGTGTATGCTGGAAACTGACGCCTCCAACAGAGTGGTTGCAAGTGTTCTCTCGCAGAAGTATGGCAATGACTTGCTCCCTGTTGCTTTCTTTTCAAAAACAATGGCTCCTGCTGAACTCAACTACGCTGTGCACGACAAGGAAATGCTCGCTATTGTTTAATCATTTGGAAACTGGCGCGCTGAATTGCAAGGAACACCTCACCAGATTTGGGTCTATACTGATCATAAAGCATTGGAATACTTTATGACTGTCATGAATGCCTACTGTATAATCTATATATGTGGAGATAACCAAATTCTAGTGTTCTATGATTCTGGTCTGGCCTTTTGGCCGAGTGGTTATGCACCTATCTCATGCATAATGTAGGTTGGCAACCTCTTGCCTGGTATTCTTGCCTTAACTTTGTCTCTGCTCCGCTGCCTCCATGCTGCTTCTGACGGTGTGGTATTTTCCTCTAGTGTATTTAAATATGTTCCTGCAATTACTTCAAATTCATCATCTAGAACTGTTGAATGGGTATACATTAGATTGACTACTTTTACATGCTTGCCTGACCAACAGAGATATAAGTGAAAGGTTTGAGCAATGCTAACACTACGCAGTCTGACCTACTTACTTCACAACACAAACAACTGATGTAGAAACAATTTCGGCAAGCAAGGACTTTGATATCTGACTAATAAGGTTTGAGGCAGTTTGTTCCTGTGGAATCCCCTTTATTGTCGACAAGATGTCAATTAACTATTGATGCGGTCCATTTTACTCTTTACTTGATCTATTACTCTATCAAATTGCTCCATTTGAGAGCTTTTTTTATTTGTCAACTCTGCGATATAGTAAGAGAATTGCTCAGTTTGTGCTTCCTGTAACCTTTCATGTTCATCTAACTTGAGCTTGTTTTTTTTGCTAAAACTTTTCTCTAACATAGTAACAATTGGATCTTGGCAATTCCTTACCAGAATCTTATTTTAAAACTTAAAAATGAGGTTTACTCTTCAAAAATATATTTTTGAGGTTTCTGGGCACTCTTTGTGTTACTCGTAAATGGTGGTTGTGTGTGTAAGAATGAAAAGTTATTGTCTGAACGTGGTGGTTATTGGCAGTTCCATCAACAGCTTACATGTAAAGGCACGTGACTGTAGAGTCACACAGACCATGTAGAGTATACCAAGTAGTGTAGCAGATAGAGAGAGAGAAAAGAGCGCAACACAAGATATCAAGAGTAACCAATAAGTAGCAACAGATATCACATACCTATGATACCAACAGTTATCATGCTGTGTCTTGTGGCTCCTAACTACAATGGATCTTGTGTAGAGCTTGAGACTAATACGTGTATTCTATTTGTCCCCTAAATGTAGAATATCTATGTGCCTATATACATCAATACTCTGTTACCCCTCAGCTCCAGTGAGATCTGCTCTTGTGACTGTGCAATCTGATTGTGTGAGATCATAAGGCACTAGCATTTTCTCTATGTGCCGTACATCCAAAATCTGATCAGCCCATGATGATGTAGAATTTTTCTGGATCCACACAGGGATAGAGAGGACTGGTGTTATTATTGTGTTGTTATAATTAATCAATTTATTGTTCTGAATATTCATGTAATTAATAGAGTTCGGAGTACCGGCGCATCTGCTTAGGTAAACAGCATGGATTTGATTACTAAGACTCAAATATGTAGTACTAGCTTTCATTGGATAGAATAGAGAATCAAGTTACTTTTATATATATTTTACCATCACCTAAGTGAAGTCACATATTGACACTAGCGTCGAGCTAGTCGGATGAGATCTTTAAGAAGTCCTCATTCACTTCTTTAGAGGGTGTGCGACGTTTTGATAGATTTCTGTATCTTGTCCACATCCTATCTTTTCTTTGCTGTCACGGTTTCAGTACAAAATGCTTGGACAATCTTGTAAGTACAGTATATTAATTATAATTCTCTGGAAAGAGAATTCCTCAATGTAAAGTCTAGATATATATACATTCTAAATTACTGCCCTTCAAGATGATTCTCCCTGTGACCTGAATAATTGAGACGCATCTACAACTACCTGGAAGGTTCTTGGTACACCTGTTATCCTCATGAACCTTAAGTGTGTTTCCAGAAAGTTCGCTGAGAATATTCGAAGTTCTGTGGCTTCCGAGACCTTCCCCTTGTGCCATAGCCTACGCTAGCCAGCGTAGGCTACAGGAGTCTTTCGGCTTAACAGCCGTCACATTTGCTCCATCTTACGTATCTGTCACAGACCAGTTTGTGATATTGTATTGCACCTGGCCAACCGCCCCATGAATACACTCAGGAATAGGGTTAGTGCGTTGCGATGGTTACAGTGTTGTGATAGCAACAGTCACTAGTCAAGATACTGATCAGTTGCTATGTAACAGCTGTGGGCTATTGCACCCTTGATTGTAGTGACCGGTCTCGGGTACTTAAGGAAGCTCTTGGGATTTATTTTTACTGTAGCTTTTTGTCTTGTATTTTATCTACATCTTAGAATCTCGCCTCTGTCCTAAGTCCTAGTCTTCGTCTCTGTCCTAGTCTCTGTCCTCGTCTACATCTCGTCCTCGTCCTAGTCTCCGTCTCCGTCTTCGTCCTCGTCTTCGTCCTCGTCCGTGACAGTATCTTGTTAATATCTTGTCCCGTGATTTCGATCTTGAATACTCTCTCGCCCAGTAACATGTACCATGGTAAGTAACATGGATAATACAACAATTATGAGATGTATCTCCTGGCAGTAGGAGTAAGAATAAGTCATCTGAAAACAAGCATTCTTCAGTTAACACAAGTCTTTTTGATGTCTATTTTGGTGTTCTACAGACATATATGGCATCCTTCCAAGGTAGAGATTCAACCTGTATATGCTCATAATCTGTTTTGTTTAGATTATAGTCGGCAATTCCTATCCTAATTGTGTTAAATTGCAGGCTTTTTTTTGCATCAGATTTTAATTGCGTATGCAGCTATCTAGCTGTCAGAGCAGCATGTAGACAGCAGGGCGGAGACAAGGGTCAAAGAGGTGGTGGTCAGGCTAAAGGGCGCCATCCTACATTATGCATGAGATAGGTGCATAACCACTCGGCCAAAAGGCCAGACCAGAATCATAGAACACTAGATTCTGGTTATCTCCACATATATAGATTATGCAGAAGGCAATCCTGACACTAGCTATGACACAATATCAAAGAATAGTACAGAATAGATGATTCAACGTTAAGGAAGGGCACTCATGCCTCGGATTTCATTTGCAAGTACCACTGCGAAGTTATGGTGGCTTTTTCTTCACCCCAAGTCAACCCTCATCTGTGAATACCCACCCAGAGAAACATCTCAAAAACCCTGGGTTATCCAGACATGCCTCCGTCATCCATCAACTCTTCTCCGCGCGATATGTGATCTGAGGTGTCTCCTTCCCAAGTGGAGTAGGTGCCCAGGCTACTCAAACTATACCGGAGAACACCACCAAGAGGCGGATCACAACACCTCCCATCGTTTGCTTGTTTTTATAGTGTCAGCTGCACTCTTGCAAGCGAAGTCTTGGCGCGCACAAAGCCCAATTCGTAAAAACACCTTTCCAAAATTCAGAATTTCACGCCTTTTCGAGGTTATATCCTTCCTTCGCATCATCTTGTCAACTTGTCCTAATTTTTTGTAAAGATAAGAGCTTACGGAGGTTAATTGGCAGAAGTTTTACGGATGATTATTGATGAATCAATTTAAACTGCTGATATATTTGATATTCAGAACTATAAGGTTTTAGAAGGTAGAAAGCGCTATTTATATACACATCTGAGGCAGCTAGACTCTCGCCTTATTTACCCAAATCAGTATTACGGAATATTCTAGTCTCCTCCATCTGGCAGTACAATCTAGAAACACTTTCTATACAGTGCTCCATTATTCCTCTACTCATCATGGAGCCACCTGGAAAGTTCTTCCTTCACCCTCAGTGATCATTGCCCTTGTGCATCGTAATCCTAGGCATCACTGGCACAATATAATTCCTCTCACGTCCATTCCAAAGAACTGTCTCCCAGATTTGTGCGCCACGCTTTGCTTCCTCTGTCGGGTGTAAATATTGGTGTGGGCGTATATTTGGCAACCAGGTGAGGCCTGAGAAGTTCGAAGAGTGGTGTGGTCATTGAAATGAGGATGTACTTGGTCGTACTTGTAGGCTTGACGAGACTTAGGTGGGAGTCAAACTCTTTGAGAGCGAAAAAACGACGTGAAGGAGTAATTTGGATTTTTGACTTGCGGGCCAACTTCTTTGATATTGCGAAATTTGACTGAACTTGGCTCTGAGAGAATATTTCACTCCCAGGTTTGTAGAGGACACCGCGTACAGGTGTTCAGTCTTCTCCTCCTAAATTGCAGGCTTCTGTCATAGATATTCATGGGTTCGTAATTAAGGTTATTGTTAAGGTTTGGCTTCGGTTATCTCACTGATCACAGAGCGGGCCGCATATCAAGGAGGCATGTAGCTCAGGTGGAAGTATCACACAGTAAACTATATCTGAAGCTGCTATGTGTTGTAGTAGCTAAAAGTATACTGCTATTCGGAAACTACAGCTCTAACCCCAGAACCATGAAATAAATCAGGCTATGCACGCTAGATAAAGAATGGCCAGCAGATATGGTGAATATGGGGGTAAATACGTGGATATATAAAGACATTGTAGCCTCTAAATTGTAGGAAAAGTCTTCAACCAAATTATATCGGAATCAATCCTAGCCTCTCATTAAGCAATCTCATGAATCTATTTCCGTGTCTGTGATAACAGACTAAAATACAAAGTCGACAATCAAGTTCAAGGTTGATTATAATCTTAGCAATATGTAATGACATGGCAGAATACCGTGCTGTTATTCGCAGGCACACACGATTCTACTGCATTCAGCTTGTCAAGAGTACAAGAAGATTTCGCATTCTGAAGGTCCAATAGTTTGATAGTTCAAGAGCTTGACAGTTCAAGAGTTCAACATAAGATTCAATAATTTCTAAAGAGTTCTTAGGAATTCAAGACCATCATCTACCGAACCCAAGTCCTCCCAATTACCCATTATTTATTCCTCCCTACTGTTCTCAATCTTTCCAGTATACTCTCATATAGAATAGAATGGAGTAGAATAGAATAGTATAGACAAGTATAGATCAGAACAGAACAAAATAGAATGGAATGGAGTAGAGTAAGTGTGACAGAA
This sequence comes from Blumeria graminis f. sp. triticale, assembly GCA_905067625.1. Taxonomy (NCBI): domain Eukaryota; kingdom Fungi; phylum Ascomycota; class Leotiomycetes; order Helotiales; family Erysiphaceae; genus Blumeria; species Blumeria graminis. The sequence continues at coordinate 17,399,377 of LR898476.1, forward strand.
ACCGAGTTAGTGATGAATAAATTGATTTATTAAACTACATGAAGAGAAAAGAAATCTCTAGCTACTACTAACAGGTACTTATAAGGTTTGGTCCGCTTCGTGAATCTGCTGACTGATAACTCCCCCCTAGGCCTGATACTTGCTACTGAGCCAAGTATTATCAGGAGCCATTATGCTATGATGTTGCTTCGACCTCCTGGCTAGTAGTGCCATTTCATCTCTATTTGCCCATCCTTCCCCTTTCAGTCTTATTGTTGGTTCCACTCAAGCTGAATGTTGCAACCTCAGGCCGTTAGGCTCGGCAGACTTTAATAGCTGACTAACCTGGAGAGGCCTGTGCGTCTCATCTAATTTGTAGAGGTTCGAAACACCATAGATAGTAGGAATAATATATACAATTCAGTACACTCTATTTCCATTCCCCAGCACTAGTGCTTAAGTCCTGTCAACACTGATCAGTGGTCTTCAGGCTACAGATTCGCTAGACAGAAGAGACAGATCCCGATCACTTTTCCTGAGATTAGTGGTTTCTCGTAGGCGTCACAAGGCTTAATTGAAGCTCAGTCCCTCCGCAGACTAGTGAGATTTGTGCTAAGATTAGAGACGATTGAGAATCATTACGAACCCAAGAGGAATCTAGTGGTTACCAATTGTTATCTTCAACTACTACGAACCTTAAAGGAATCTAGTAGTGCGTCAGCTACGCAATTAAAAGAACGCCCATCAGAGCTCGGAAATCATACCGAAAAACTCAAAACAATTACGTTTTAATCTTTGAATGACAAAAATGCCTTGTACTGCTGAACAACTTGTTTGGGACTCAAAGATTCCAATCAGACAATCTGTGATGAGACACATCACGGAGGAACTATACAATACGCCTATAAATTAAAATTCCGACACAGCCCATACATCTACATTAATTGCTAAAGCTATTGCATCTTACACTAATAATGAAGAGATCGATGAAGATCTATTGGCTACCTATCAGGAAGAATTTGAGGGTTGGACTCTGAATCACTTTAGCATTGCCGAGTCAGAAGCTCGGAAGGGCATGAAGCAGGCACTTCGCAATCATGGAATTTACCTCGGGCCTGCAGCAGGCCATATCAAAAAGCAATTGTTTGCTCTACTGACCGCTAAAACATTGCCAGAGTAGGACGACAATGAGCTTATCAAACAGGTCAACCTAGACCCAAGATCTCAGTTCTTCAAATATTGCAAAAAGTTAATTTTAAATTGAGAAATTGGTACCCAGCAAGGAGTTGACGTCATGGTCTCTGCCCAAGGCAATGATAAACAAAGCAATCAAAACGACCAAAAAGCCGCAGTTAAAGTCGTAACTAAGAGCACAGCCAGTACAGCAGTACCACAACCGCAGCAGACACTGCAATTTCCGAGGCAACCGTCAATTGAGCAGCAAGGTAATATTAGACAATCATCAAGTACATGGCAGCCTGGCACCTCAGTAATCTAGTACCCGCTTCCTACCGCTGAACCTATTAGTAGAGACTCGATGATTCTACAGGAACCATTCAACTTCTATCGCTCATTACCTATTCAGGGAAAGTTTTACGGGCGAGAGCCACTAGATTTACAAACCCAAGTAGCTTTCAAAAAAATATACAGCTTTGAGGATAGATGTACTGGCAATTTGTACAATCTACTAGATGACAAAGTCTTATTATTCTTAGATATTTGCCTAGCTGCGGGTATCAGACCAAATCAGTTCCATGCAGTGTTTCCGCGTATTCTTACTGGTAAATCCCGTGATTTCCAGCGCCACTATATCCCCAGAACTGACAACTTTGGCCAACAATACCTAAAAGTCAAATTGCATTTTGAGCACGAAGTTCAATGCGGCAAGTACTTCACTGACTGGACAACGACAACATTCGAAAAGCTACGTTCTAACTACAGGGATAAAAGCTTACACAATATCCTTGAAATGTTACTTGACAAGTTACAGTTGTGCCAACGAGCGCTTGGTCCACAATATTCAGGTGACAAACAGCTTCACACAGCAGTTATAAACGCATGTCGTGGAGTACCTGAACTCGAATATGCTCTAATGTCGCCCCCGAAGAACTGCGAACAGCTTTTTGATCAGTTAAGGTCGTCAGTAGAAGTTAATATATCGCGGTCATTAAATGCTTTGGTCTTGGATTCGAATGAGCCTGACAATACATACTACGTCGACCGATGTTTCAACAATAATGGCAGAGGGCGAGGGGGGTCTCGAGGCATTTACCGTACGAGAGGCAACTTTAGAGGATACAGTGGTTTAAAAGGCAGTCTTCGAGGTAATGGATACTCTAGAGATAGTTTCAGAGGAAGAGTTTTATCTAGAGGCCAGTACCAAGGGCATAATAACGGACGTTTTAATCTGAAGAGGTGCTTTGTTTGCAACAAAGAAAGTTGTTAGTCGTCGAACCACTCAATTGATGAGCGCAAACGAGCTAAGCAACAGTACATGAGCGACACAGGCACAGAAGATGACTCCCAATACGCCCAATACCTTGCGGATTATGAAGGAAATGAGCTTGACGGTTTTTTCGGTGAGCATGAAGATGAAGATGATGAAGCGCACAGTCCACAGGATGTAATGCGAAACGTGACCACTTATCTCACCAACGCGGCATTCATACATCGTTTAACTGGGGAAGATATTTACAAAGAGCAGGAAGATGTAGTGCCTGTACATTTATTCACCATTGAGGAAAGATATACAACGCAAGTCTGGCAAGGTATAATGCCTGATTCTGGGGCATCAAACATGTCAACTGGAGGAAAAGCTCAGTATTACGCATTGCAACGCGAGGATCTGTCTGTACAGCTTAATTTGGTAAACGTAGGCCAGGCAAATATCCAATTTGGCTCAGGTAAAGCTGTCTCATCCATTGGTACAGTACAAGTGTCTACGGCAATTGGCACTATCAGGTTTCACATATTGGATACTCCAACACCATTACTACTATGCCATAAGGATATGGAAAAGCTCAACGTCAGCTTCAACAATGTTACAAATCAACTTGTCCAAGGTGAAGTGACAATCCCCATGGTACGAAAATGGGGCCACGCTTGGTTCCATCTACGACGCACGGAGAACGCCAGCCTTTTTCTCACTGAAGTAGAGCTACGTCGCCTACACCGTAGATTTGGACACCCATCAACTGATAGACTATACAAACTTCTTACTAAAGCCGGCCACAGTGACGTTGACCGATCCATGCTACAGTATATTGAAGATTTCTGCCATCACTGCCAGATGCACGGGTCTACACCTAGAAGATTGAAGTTCTCACTTAAAGACGACCACGAGTTCAACTACGAAGTTTAAGTAGACGTCCTTTATCTGAACGGGAAACCAGTTCTTCATGTAATTGAATCCGCTACATCATTCCATGGTGCAAAGTTTCTTCCCTCGCTATCTGCACACGACACGTTTGAGGCTTTTCGTTTGTTATGGGCCAATACAAACCTTGGTCCACCGGATACTTTGACACATAATGCTGGAACCAATTTCAGCTCAAAGGCAATGGGAATCACATGTAAGCAAATACCCACTGAGGTGCATTGGTCTATCAGAAAAATCGAGAGGGGACATGCACCATTACGCAAGGCATGTGAGATACTCTATACGGAACTAGGCTCATTTAATAGAGAAGAGGCAATACTGCAGATGGCTATTAAAGCCATCAATGATATCACTGGCTCTGATGGTCTTGTACCAACGCTGTTGGTTTTTGGTGCCTACCCAAGGGTAGCAGTTGATTTGCCGCCATCTCTGACAACTCTCAGACGTGGAGCAGCGGTGCATAAGGCTATGATAACTCTTCGAAAACTTGCTGCAGCACGTCAGGTAAATGAAGCCCTGAACGCCCGTAACGGTCCTGATGATGGTACTATCCTTGCTTTGCCTCTCCAAAGTGAAGTAATTGTACGGCGAGAAAATAAAGGATGGAAAGGACCCTACAGAATAGCCGCTATGGAAGGCCACAATGTTACTGTCGAAATGATAAACGGCCCAATAACCTTCAGGTCAACCCATGTTCGACCCTATCAACGCCAGGATAGCATAGTAACACCAGAGCCGCCTAAAGAGACAACAGTAACCCCACCTAACCAGCACGACCAGCCACAATCTAATATTCAATCTGAGCAACCTCGTTGTCGAGGCCGACCACAAGGATCGAGGAATAAACCAAAGGCAATACCCTCTTCTATCCCGTTACCAACATACCTATCAAAGAAGGAGGAGAGCGATCGAATCCTGTCACTCAAATTACGAGCAGAGGGTATTATTACAACACCTGGCTTACCATTTGAAACATCTGATAAGAAAGAAATTGATCAGCTGTCTGAACGTGGAGTTTTTGAATTTGTAAAATATGATCCTGACAGGGTACACAAAAATATCCGCCTGTTCAAGTCACAAATAGTCCGCAAGGTGAAAGGAAAAACTGACAATCCCTATGAAAAATCACGACTTGTCATTACCGGCCAAAGTGACTTTGATAAAACTCAAATACTCACCCAGTCACCCACAATCCAGCGTGTCAGTCAGCGACTGCTCATTGCAATTGCCGCCTGTCTACATTTATCAACGGCACTGGAACTGAGAGATATTACCCAAGCATACCCACAGTCACAGACTGTCTTACAGCAGTACATTCTTGCTCAGCTGCCATCTGAACTGAAAAATAAATATCCACCTGGGACTGTATTACATGTCATAAAGCCCCTATATGGTGTTGCAGAATCAGGTGTTCACTGGTTTACCACCTACCAAAAACACCATATTGAGAATCTCCACATGGTATCTTTGACATACAATCCATGTCTTATGGTTGTGAATAAGGATGCAACAAACCACGGATTTGGCATGGTTGGCATGCAGACCGATGATACCCTCATCGTTGCTAGTCCTGATTTCTCTGCAAAAGAGCAGAAAGAGATCGAAAAGGCGAAATTTGATACCAAAGAGAAGCAGGTACTTTCATCAAAATCATCGCTTAATTTCAATGGCTGCATTGTGACTATGAAGGATGATAAAGCGGGATTTATTGATATGCATCAGAAAGGTCAAGGAGCTAAGCTTAAGGCTGTCAACAGTAAGGCTGATACTCGGGCACAACAATTTCTAGAACAGCGTGCTCGTGATGCCTATATTGCCTCGATCTGCCAGCCCGAAGCCGCCTATGATCTATCTATGGTGGCGCAAACACAACAACCTACATTTGACAATATTGTTAAGCTCAACACTCGTCTTTAATGGTAGATTTATAACCCCCAGCGAGGCCTAAATTTTGTCCCTGTCAATCTGTCAAAGGCAAAGCTTATGGTATTTACTGATGGTTCATTTGCTAACAACTGTGATCTGAGCTCACAAATCGGGTATGTGATCATGCTTATAAACGAGAATGTTCACAGAGATTTGTTTGATATTAGAGGCAACCTGCTGCACTACTCATCAACCAAGTGCAAACGCGTTACACGCAGTGTCCTAGCATCGGAGATCTATGGTATGGTCAACGGATTTGACTTAGGTTTGGCACTTTTTACAACTCTTAAGTTGGTGACAAGAGAGCTTCAATTAAAACCCATCCCACTTGTGATTTGTACAGATTCCTTCAGTCTGTATGAGTGCCTAACTAAGTTGGGAACAACCAATGAAAAGCGTCTGATGATTGACGTGATGGCCCTTCAACAATCATATGAACGAAGAGAGATTGAAGAGATTTGCTGAATTAATGGACTAGATAACCTTGCCGATGCAGTGACTAAGTCATTGCTCAACCAGGCGTTGACGAGATTCATTGACAAGAACACACTTTCCATTAGAATAGATGGATCTGTTGAACAACCAAGTTACTCTGACAAACACATGAGTTGAGGACTTCGATTTTATTGGCTTCTGTTCACATAGCGCTGCTTTACGTTCTCATGTTTTGGAACTCTTTTTCTTTGGGTATTTTTAGTTATGATGGTGTTTGGGTTCTGGAAAAAAAAAGAAAAGAAGTTGCCAGTGTTGGTTCCACTCAAGCTGAATGTTGCAACCTCAGGCCGTTAGGCTCGGTAGATATTAATAGCTGACTAGCCTGGAGAGGCCTGTGCGTCTCATCTAATTTTTAGAGGTTCGAAACACCCTGGATAATAGGAATAATATATACAATTCAGTACACTCTATTTCCATTCCCCAGCACTAGTGCTTAAGTCCTGTCAACACATATCGTAATTATTCCTATTTCAACGCTTAGGTTTCCTCCTAAGCTAAAACAACAGTCAAACCGTAACAGTAAGATAGAATAGAACAGATATCTTCGTACATACTTCCTATTGACTCAGAATAGGCCCTTTGTCCGTGACACAGCTAGCTGGCCTCTGGGAAAGTTTGAGAAGAGTAGCTATGTCCTCGCATCTAGCTCTGATGTCAGCAGGGGGACTATTCTCAACGCCTGTCAGTGGTGTCCCCTACGAACCTCCAGCTCTTACTGTAGAGTCTGCAGAGTCTGTAGAGCCGAGATTGAGTAACAAAGTCCTCACTTCGACGAGGACTCCCAATCGCTTACGCGGTCTGTATCATCTTCATCTCTCAACACATCCCCCTATCACCATTATCATGAAGCTAACCACAATCAGATCAGATGGTAGGGTCGGAGCCCTTCTCATCACCAACACTTGATCATGGAGGAAAAGCCATCCGATGAGTTTCCGGAGCGTACCCAGCACCCGATTCGGAGATTGTGGATTAGATCAAGTCGACCTCGACTGTTGCAGAGAAGGGAGATATAGATGAATATGCGCACCCCGTGTGGTCCCGGTGTCTAGGCCTCGCCTGGCTGGGGCTGCAGGTTTTTTGAGGAATTTTCCCGCGCACGCAGTTTCCATTGCTACCTTTTTTATTTTTTTCGGTAGAAGGTTCCGTGGAAAAGGTGGCAGAATTCCACGGGTAAACACTAAGCTGAATGGCTATTCATCACGGGGAATACATCAATGATCTTACAAGCAACAAAAGAAGCAAGGAGCACTGTACAAGGTGTGGCCTAGGTCAGAAAGGAGCCCAATGTGGTAGATGGTCATAGACTCAAGTAGTACATTAAACATCACCCATTCACTTACTGATGTCGGCACTAGGAGAAGACCTGGATCCAGTGACTTTCGCGATTTTTCCCGGCTGCCGTACACCCGCAAAAAGTTATTTTTTCGTTGGCTGAAGTGGGGAGATACTGAAGGGCGAGGGCTACTCTATTTGCATGACCAAGCGAGGACCTTTGAGGGGTAGTACTATTTGAGGGGAGCTTTATGGGAGGCATAAGAGGGGATATACTACTAGATAGGTGTCCTTGGTCTGTAGGCAAAGGGGACCTGCACATCCTATATAGTCAAAGACGAATAAAGGACAATGATATAATTAATACACTTCACTGACTTCGCACTTTCTCATACCCTCCTTACCTACCTGTAACGTATATGTTGATTCTTGTACACGATGCTTCATGCAAACGATTGTAGATTCAAGCTATGGTTACAACGCGTACTTCGATATTTTCCAACACTTTTATTCTTTCATAAGGAGCCCCGAAAGTTTCCCAGACCAGCTATATCCGAGCCTTTGTTCCGATAATCGATATCAACGATTGTTTTGATGTGGGTCTGAGAAGAGACAGCCGTATCCAAATTAAGAAATATCCGACACTGTCATGGGGGGCAATGTTTGATCGACCCGACGAGCCCAACCTTTACAAGTCTGGTCAGCCATGTCGTGGCAACAAAGGAAATTAGGCACGGGACCCTCAATTAGAATGAGGGCTACAAGTTTTCATTCGGTACGAAAACAATTCGTCCTCGGGCTGTGTAGAAGAGGCTTTGACGCAAGGAGATTCAATATACTATTAGCAGTATACTCTGTAGTAGCAATTGCTTCGCTAAATTTTTGTATAGTACGGACAATGTTGACTGCTCACCTCCGACGTGTGAACAATACTGTTGGCAAATGAAGGCTACAATATCCATCCTACTGGGATAGTGCTGCTGATTCTCTCAGTTCCAAAGAAAAAGGGTAACTTTTAAGAAATCTGAGCTTTTGGATATACGGAGGGCTGGGTTGTATCAGGGGGAGGAGAGAAGTAATCAAACGCGGAAGACAATCAAAAATCGGACGTTGCGAGAATTTTGACATATAAGAAAGCGCTGTATCATCAGATAGATGGCATGTTCATGTCAATTGTAGGGGAAGTGAAAGGAATGCAGACAAGTTGTGAGCTTGCGCTGGCTCTCAAACTATCGCCGCACTGCTGCACCTTGACCCCTACCCCCATCTTCTACCTATATGAGGGCGGACCTTTCTCAACTCGCACGACACCTTCCCATCTATCCATGCCGCTCGCAGACAGTTATAATTTTTAGTGGATATATTCAGTTCACAGCCCTTTTATCGAATATTGACAGCAGTCATGTCCTTCTACACGACGGTGAGAGGCCTGGTAATTCTCCTGCCATGGCTCGGCTATTTGATATTTATGGACCTGGCCCTCTCTCTGCTCCTACCTCTCAGTTACTTGTTTCCAGATTGGGTATACAATGTTTCTAGCTACATAGCCTTTACTTGTTGGAACTGGATCCAAGTTATCTTTGAGATCGGAAATAATGGCCAGATTACCTTTTCGGGAGACGAATTACCTCGGGGAGAATCGGCTATTGTTATCGCCAACCACGTCAGCTGGACCGACTTCTACATGATTCAAGCTCTAGCAATACGGTCTGGGATGCTTGGTCGCTGTCGCTGGTTTGCCAAAATTGAACTGCGCTGGATACCGCTGCTGGGATGGGGCATCTGGGCCATGAGGATGCCTATGGTGAGCAGGAAATGGACCCAGGACAAGAAGGAGCTGGAGCGCGTGTTTTCTGGAATCACCGAAAGACACTGGCCGACATGTAGGTCGCTTTCTTCTTGAAGCAAAGGGACTCATTAATGAATATATAGGGCTCATTAGCTTTAGCGAGGCAACGCGTTACACTCCTCGTAAGGCCGAGGAGGCCAAAATCTGGTGCAAGGAAAACAAGAAAGCATTCCCCCAGCATCTTCTATACCCTCGGATGAAAGGCTTTGTCTCAACCGTTCAACACCTTCGTAAAGCCAAGCATATGAAAGCCGTATACGATATGACCATAGCGTACAGTCATGAAAATAAATTCTTGTCTCCGCCGAGCATCTGGGAATCATTGACACTGGACTCACTTAGTACGCGACGGGGATACAAATTTCATGTTGATGTTCGGCGGTTCCTTATTGCCGATTTACCCCAAACTGATGGCGAGCTGGCCTCATGGCTTGAATCAAGATGGGTTGAGAAAGGTAAATTTCTCGAGGATAAAAGGGAGGAATGGGCTAGAGCTACGAAAACAACGTCAGAATGATACTCTAAAACAATCCATGAAATGAAAGCTGTTCTATAATGCTTGAATACTAGATTCAACTGGTGAAGCAGCGAGAAAATCCAGATTCATTACACTCTACACAGAGGTATTGCTTATGAAAGACAGTTACTGGAGACATTGGATAGATACTTTATTAAAACGGCATCCGTTTCTTCGGTGTCATCTGGTCCATATGCTATAGGTAAAGGGGTTAAAATGGGCTTCAAAATGGTACCCTAAAGTACCGAAAGGTGTTTCACCTCAACACTAGGTAAATTGATTCGCTGAGTATCTATTTTTCATCTGGGCATGTCAAGTCGCACAAGATGCGGCCAGAGTATTGGCCAGGAGAATGAATTATGAGATGTGGAAACATTGAAGCTGATACAAGAGGCATTTTATCCCAACCCTCCTATATTTAGTTGCCTCATATGATAAATGACCTGGCATCGTTGCCTGGGAGGACCAATTAAGATAAATAAACCCCCCCAAACCCTCGCCTCAGTCTGGCACGTTATTCCCATTGATGCTTCCAGAGCCAAGTAATCTGCTACAAATGTGGGGTAGAGATTGATGCGGAATACTCAAAGCGTACACTGCGCGTGCTCTATCATAGCTTCACAAGTTTCCTATCCATAATCCTGACTATCATGGTAACGCATTTCCTTCTCTAAGTAAGGTTAGTCGTCTATAGAGCTGAAGTTTGTCTTGAGAGCGATATGTGGCGAAGACATGTTCTCTACAATGGTAGAATATCTGCTAGATTATGAAGTGTGAGCCATTCATTTCGTGACTAATTGTTTGATTCGTGGGACAAAAGCCGGAAAACCTCGCCGAAATTTTCAGTAGGTAGAGAAGTAGGTGGTAAGAACATGCAAATGAAAAGGGAATTATTATCATAAGTGACTGGATTTGCGCAAGAAGAACAGATCCCACTACAGCTAGCCCACAAGCACCCACGTTAAGCCCAGAGTAAAATCAATTCGGGGTGGGAGCGCTGTCTGGGAGTACCCAGTGGTGTCTTCAGAGTGGCCCAGGATCGACAAGGAGGCTGACAGTGGCGACGCGCACTGTGCCCATCCAACATACAGACCGTAGGCCAAGACTATACACCTTACATGGTGTTATCTACAAACCTGGGTATGAAGTATTCTCCCAGAGCCAAGTTCAGTCAAATTCCGCACTATCAGAGAAGTTGGCCCACGAGGCAATGATTCAAATTAATACTCCACATAGTTTTTTCACTCCCAACGAGATCGACTCCTGCTAACTCTCATCATGTCTACAAATACGACCTAGCACATTCTCACTCCAACGACCACACATGTTGTCGAGTATTCTCTGGCCTCATTTTGACACCAATTACACACCCACGCCGATATTTATACCCGACGGAGGAAACAAAGCGTGGCGCATAACGCTAGAAGACAGTTCTTTTGGATGAACGTGAGCTGGATCAGGACAAGTTCACAAGATGATGCGGAGGATGGATACAATCTTTACAGGCGTGAAATTTTGAATGTTGCCAAGGTGCCTTAACAAATTGAGTCTTGTGCGTGCCAAGGCTTCGGTTGCGAGAGTGCAGGCGACACTATAAACACCGCCATAGTTGTACGTTGCGGTTGCATCTCATTTGGGACAGTCTACCAAGTAGAGTCTGGATAGCTAGGACATATATCCCACTCGAGACAGTAGATCGCTGGTTCGAATCCGGCAAAGCACAACAACATTTCTCGCGGCGCTGGTATGCACGAATGACGAAGGCATTCTTGGATAACCAAAGGTTTCGAAATTCCCTTTGGTGGGTACTAACGGAGGAGGCTTGACTGTTTGTGTAGGCGAACATACTCCATAGTGGTATGTGCGAGTGAAATCCAGAGTATGAGTGTCTCTAACTTCAAAAGAGTCATCCGATATGTATACATAGCACCGGTCATGTATCATAGATAGATAGCTGAATACACATTTAATGATTTAAAAAAAACATGCAGACATTCCCGAGCCTATAGCTGAGAGAAGAGGCTTCGAATTGCTACACAAGAGTCTGCGTCGTAATGGGAGCGACACGATGAACAAAACGAGAGACCGGACAAAATGGGGTTTTCTCCGTGGTGATTAGAGGCTGTGTGTTGTGCTGGCTCGGTTGAGTTGTTAGGAGACAGGGGAACGGAGGATGGGCTGCTGGATTAGGAAAGGGTGGAAAATACAGGCGGGTGCACAGACGCTGTTCATGTACTCTACTATCTCTTCACCTGCCGAGTTTAGTGAATAAATCTATCCAAAATAATATCATACTTCACATCACCCATTAGATGATATTATCAATCGTTGGAATACAAATCTAGCATCACCTTCATAGATCACCATCGTCAGTAAGAGTTCACATTTGATACCTACTGACACCCATTTGGCCACAGTGATACGCACTCAGTGTCCATCGCGCCATCACCCAGCGTGAGCGCGCCATCTCCGCGACTCACCATTGCACATGAGCCCGTGTAATTCCACCGACGGACAGCAGAGACATAATTGCTATATACCTCACAGCTCATAACCACAACACTGTGATGATCGCGACGTCTGTGCTCTGAAAGTTGATTTGCCTCCCCAGGCCGGGGACGTAATTCAAGTAATGGTGTAGCTGTGAGTACTATAGCTCTACGGCTAGATACGGAATGATTATTAACCCTGAGATGAAGCTCTGTGTCGGATGCAGACCCTAGGCCATGGGAAACATTGTAATACGATAGGGTGATTCTACCAAACTTCCATGTCAGAGGCGTATGAGGGTTGGAGGAATGAAGCTTTCCGAAGAACGCTCTCATGAAACCTATTGTTGATATGGCAAAGTATCGTATAAATTAAAGGTACTAAGTTGCTACTTGATGGTTTAATCATGATTCATTCTTATCATTTATTCTGTTCAGCTCGTATAAGTGTGAGTGTCTCACTCTTACGGGTCGGGTCTAGCTAACCTATTTAGGGTTAGCCAAATCACGCGGCGCGTGATTCATGACCCCCACAACACCTATCTTTGTTTAAAAGATAATCCGACGTAAGGGGCACGTAGATAGGTATACAAAGTTCTCCTTTAATTTTTATCGTGTAGATTTTCTGGCTCTTCGAAGCTCGCGTTTGTTTGTAGAATGATGTGCTGGGCGATTGGCACCCTTCACACCTCTTTTGGAGCTTTAACACGAGCGGGGCAGGGCTATATCAGGTTAACTACCATAAAATTACAATAAACCTCATCTCAAGTAAATCACCGGAGGAGGAAGGCTGAACACCTGCCAATGGTGTCCTCTACGAACCTGGAAGCGAAATATTCTCTCAGAGCCGAGATTCAGTCACGAAAAAGGGTGAATTTGAGAGTTTTCGTCGAGTTGGCGATCGGGAGGAGTGGTGTTGGCTCATTTTTGGTCGAAAATCCGACTTGCAGAGATTTCACGACTGCACAACTCAACGAAATCAACCATCTGCACCCCAGATATGAACCGCACACAGCCTATAACCTGTCTGTTGTTCGTATCACAACAACCGACATCTTCAAGATCCTATTTTCTTTTTCTCTGGAAATTCATTCTCAGCCAAACTCATCTCGCGTGTTCCGGGTTTTACCCGGTGTTAGTTGGCTGAGCTGACTTACTGTCCCAGCCTTGCATGTAAGCGGGATGTGGCAAATAGGCCTGTCTATTGCAACAGGTTAGACGCTTAGTAAGTGCTTATATAAGGTGGTCATCAGCACACACCTTACATTGGCTCTGTCCCACTGAAGTGTTCTATTCATAGAAAATATAGATTATTTTGTGACAGCCTTTGCGTGCAGCGTCCGTGATTCTCGTCCCCTTACATCGCGGCCCTCTCCACAATAATCTCATTACCTACCAAAGCAATCCCATACCTCCAAAAGCTAAATCGCCATCAAAGAAGCAAGAGGATGTCAGACCCTTCGCAACTGCCAGCCACTGTGAAGGTACGGTCGAAATACCGGCCTTAAATGCGTCTTCACTTCGGCCAAGGGCACCATTAACTCGACCTGCGACAAATCGCCACCGACGAAATACGTACGACATTTCGCCGGCACACCAACTAGAGCATTCGACAAAGGCTTGGGCACCGGTGCCTCGGTCTTGAGCTCTCAGTCGCGTTTTCGACCCCCACGATTAGGGGTACGGCAGCGACGGGGCAAGGCCGGAGGGGTGGATATTCTACAAAGTTTCTGGGATGACGAGATCGGCTGAAGGATAGACGGATGCTGCATTAAGGAATAAAAGGGAATACAAACTTAGGAGGCCTTGATGGGCGACTGGGCTAGGCCTCCAGTGAAGAAAACAACCCCTGGATGAGATGAGGAGATGCTGAGATGAGCCAAAGCTGGGAATGAATCGAAGGGAAAAGTTACAGATCGCGGAGGTGTCAAGGGCTCGGGCGCGTGGTGGCCGAGGCTGAGGAGGAATTTGCGTTTCGGCGCGCCAAAGGAGGGTTCTCTGGACGGTTGGGCCTGACATGATTCAACACATGGGTGAAGTCTGAGGTGGTCCGGTCATTTAGGTGGGACGAGACACTTGTACTTTATGGTAGTTAACCTGATCCGGCCCGGCCCCACCCGTGCTTAAGCTCCAGTAAGAGTGCACCGGGAATCACTATACTTAGCGCGTAAATGAACAAAACAAATCAAATCAAGTAAATCACCAAACCAGCTCAGACTTCACCAGTGTGTTGAATCATTCAAAGCCCGACTATCCTGAACCCCGCTGTATACATGCCGTAAGGTTAGATTCCTCCTCAGCCTCGGCCACCACGCGCTCAAGTCCTTGAAAATCTTATTGACTTCGAGATATTTATGTCGTCCCAGATCCTAGTTTTATGCTGACCTTACTCATCCTCGTCTTACCGTTAGGTATTTGTCGACATTGGGGATCTAAACCTCAGCTAAAAGTTGTGATTCCCTTAGAATAAATTCCCTCTTTTCCTCTTTCAGATATGTTCCGTTTTCATCTGACTTTCCTCATTCGAGCGTGTATAGGGAGGTGAGTCGCAGATGTAGGATCGATTGAGAAATACCTCGTAGCAAACATGTAAGGAATTCCAGAGATGTCGGTTGTTTGAATACGACCCCCAGATGAACCTAGGTCTATTCGTGTATCGTTTGTTGGCGGCGATCAGTTCTTGTTCGACTTTCTTGCAGTTGTAAAATCTCTATCGTCTGAATTTTCGACCAAAATACCGAGTACGAATCCTTCAAGCCGACAATCCACGAAAAATAATTCACCCCACCCTATTGCGTCACTGAATCTCGGTTCGGGGAGAATATTCCACTCTCAGGTTCGTAGATGACACCACTGACAGGTGTTCAGCCTTCGTCCTCCCCTTTGGAGCTCGTAGTATCGATAAGTGTGGATTTATTAGGGGGCACATGGCCGCGCTAAGGCCCGTAGTCACAAGGCCCTGGTCTGACAAACAATAAAAATGTTAAGTCGGAACTCGATGATTGACTTGCATCGGGAAGAGAACGATCTGCGCTGTGCTCGGTGGGATTAGATTAGATTAGATTTTATTATAGTCCTATATGAGGCTATGACTATAGAGGACTTCTAGTTTCTACATGAAAGAGACTAACAAATTTTTATAAATTCAACCATTTCAATTCCCAATATTTTCTAGTAGATAGTGAGGGACAAGTCCTGTATAGTATTGTGCTCGGTGGGAGCTTGGAGGCCAGACATCTTCGCAGCGCTGAAAATTAGACTCTTTCTGGAAGTAGACTAGGAAAGCTACTCTACACTTCATTAATTCGGAGGAAGTGTGTTCCTCCTCAATCGAAACACGGAATTGTTAGGAATTCAGAAGCGAGCAAGCATGTCACGAATTACGATACCCGCTCATCAGCCAAGTTCGTCTCCAGCTGCTCGACTCCTACTCCCTATCAAGTAAGCTAGCAAATTGAACCCGACTCGCGATCCTCTTTCCCATCTCATACGTAACAAGAAGCACATCAACCAGACCACGAAGATTTGTAACACAAAAATTAAACACGCTGCTAGAGCGCACATCTGATATGCCTCCTCGAGTAACTGGTCACGAACTGAAAATTATATTAGATTTATTTTATAGTCCTCTCTAAGTCTAAGGCTATGGAGGACTACTAGAACCTGTATCGTAGGGTTTAGCCACATAAGAGTATTTCTTGTGTAATCAATTTGACCTGTATTCTTATAGACAGCGAGGATCATTGGCTCGCGAGTTCAAAAGAAAGATACAGAGCGAGAGACATTAATCGGGTCAGCTGCTGGGCCATTAAAAGAGATGATTTAATCAGGTAATGGAAGAGAGGTCGTGCCGTGCTCTACAAATCGTAACCTACGACCCGAATTTGGCTCTTATTATATTATCCCATCTCCCTATGAGCAAGTCGGTGGGGTAGAGCCTCCACCCAATCTATGACCAGTCTGAAATAGAGGACAAGGAATTCGTCTGTCGCCCAATCTAATTATAAGTCCAAAAAACCCCATCACACAAGGTTTCTTGCGCGACGACTAGCTCCACAGAGCAAAGCATCGGGAAAACCGCGTTGCTCGGCCCTAAGCTCTGTATGCCGTTCAATAGGGCCATCCTCTCGTGATCCCGAGTCCTCCCCTTCGGACAAAACTAGGCACAGTCTCGCTCAGCGCGGGCAGATGACTTTTGCATGACAACTCGCGCCTCTCCAAGAAGGTGCTCATTGCCTTCCCACCCCACGCGTCATTTGACCCAACACCCTGTTCTCCTGATGGATCACCTGAACCAGGGCGCCGCCTGTGCGATGAATAGTGCAGATTGGGCGAATTGTGGCTCATTGACGCTGAATGCTTTATACCACCGCCATCCCTGTCCCAAAAACACTTTTAATATCCGCTCACTCTCGAGCCTTCCACCCTCACCCAACCATGTTCCGCCTCTCGAAATCTGGACCCACACCAAGCACACCATTCGCTTGTCGCAATTCGGTCACAACGGTGGCAGGTGTACGCCCTTTTGCATTCCAATTCATCCCGCACCCTCCACCCAACGCGTATTGTGCCCCGCGGCGCTATCACCCTCCAGCCGCATCTGATCATCAACCTCCATTAGCATCAACCTTCCATTAACGTCATCAATATAGTCATCACAATTTCAACCTCCAGACACTGGTAGAACCATAAATTTATAAGTGTACCTTCATCTTTCTTGCCACAAGTCTCAAAAGATGGCGACGGTAGTTCTAGGCGCGCAATGGGTAATACATTATGATTAAGAAAGCTGTCAAAAACTGCTAACACTTTTTCTCAGGGTGATGAGGGAAAGGTAGTCAAGCTATCGAAACGCCTCAATTATTTTAATTACTCACAGTTATGATGTGGTAGGGCAAGCTAGTGGATATCCTATGCCCTCAGCAAAAATTAGTCTGTCGAGCACAGGGAGGTAATAACGCAGGGTAACTACTTCAAAACCTTTGACTCTCTGCCTTATCCGCTCGATAATTTCCTACAACTAATTGCTGCCAGACATACAATTGTTGCGAATGGCATTACTGTAAGTCTAGTTTGTTCACGTCCGGTTAGACCAGTATTGTCGATCACTCCTAATCGCGTACACTGACTGGTACCATCATAACGGTATAGTACGATTTTCGTGAGTCAAATTATCTTCAACCTCCATACTTCTATTAACAGCCGCCTCAGACATACTACCCAGTGGTCTCCTGAATCCTGGCGCCCAAAACTTAATAGGGTCTGGTTGCGTCATACACATACCTGGACTCCTCAAGGAACTGTCCGACCTTGAATCTAAAAACCTACCAGATGTAAGAAATAGGCTATTCATCAGCGATAGAGCTCAGTACGTGACAAAATGTGGCCCGTTTGATTGCTAACAGTGATAGCGTGGTGCTCGATCTCCATCAGAAGCTAGACGGTCTAGAGGAAGCCGAGCTAGGTGGCTGCAAAATAGGAACTACAGGCAAAGGTATTGGACCGTGTTACAGTACGAAAGCATCTCGGAGCGGCATTCGAGTTGCAGATATTTTTCAGAAACAAATCTTTGAGAAAAAAGTGCGCATACTCGCGTAAGTTACTCCAGCTCCGAAGGAATTAAAGTTTCCCATTCCCAAT
The DNA here is from genome assembly GCA_905067625.1 of Blumeria graminis f. sp. triticale. Taxonomy (NCBI): domain Eukaryota; kingdom Fungi; phylum Ascomycota; class Leotiomycetes; order Helotiales; family Erysiphaceae; genus Blumeria; species Blumeria graminis. The sequence goes on from LR898476.1 coordinate 17,416,926, forward strand.
TCGTGTTTGGCAACTTCACAATATAGATAGAGCACGTCTGGCCTCAATCCGTACTTATCCTTGATTTGTCTGCGCCTGAATAGCTAAGGACCAATCATAGCGCCGGCTTTAAGAAGAGATTCGGAGACTTGTTGCAATACGACCCTGAAGAGGAAATCGCTCGATTCGAGGTATGTTTCCTGCACGAGAAATACGAGCTTCTCCAATCAGGCCTTAGAACTACCGCACCATTTTAGCACCATTGGTTATTGACCAGGTCCCACTTCTCGTGAGCGCACAACAAAAAAAGACTCCTATGCTAATTGAAGGAGCTAATGCTCTAATGGCACGTATCCACAAATTCGGCACAATTCCTTCCTTTTAATAATGACTGGCTTAGCTTGACCTTGATGCTGGAACGTACCCATACGTTACGTCTAGTAACACTGGCCTAGGAGGAGTGTTCACTGGGCTTGGTGGATTAAGCCCAAAAAGTTTGTGGAATAATATCTCATACACTACACTACTAACTGCTTAGGTATTGGATCAATTCTAGGGGTCGTGAAAGCGTATACGACAAGGTATGCAATCCCTCCAGAACTGGTCAAGATATTGTCTAATTCTGGAAACAGAGTAGGGGCTGGCCCCTTTCCTAGCGAGCTCAATGACGAGCTAGGCGCTAGACTTCAGTCAGTGGGAAGAGAATTCGGTGTAACGACTGGACGTCCCAGGCGATGTGGATGGCTTGATTTGAAGCTTCTTAAATATAGTGCTGCTATTAATTCATACACGGCCATCAATTTCACTAAGTTAGACGTCCTAGATGGTATGTGTGTCGTTCTCCTGAGAGTTGTCACTAACGTGATACATAGACTTTGACGAAATCAAGATAGCAGTAGCCTATCGACATCCCGGACAGTTAGTTCCTATTGAAGGCTTTCCTGCTGACCTTGAGACGCTTGCCGAAGTTGAAGTGGAATACGTCATACTCAGGGGTTGGAAAGAACCAATAAGCCACTGTAAACAGTATTCTGAACTCCCTATTGCTGTAAGTATCCATTGACATCAGAGTATTAAGTCTTAACAGTAATGATCTAGTGCCGTGAGTATGTTGAATATGTTGAAAAATTCCTCGGAATTCCCATCACATACATCGGTGTGGGACCGAAGCGGGAAGAAATGATTGTGAGATAAATGAAGTTAAATTCTATGTTGTCTTATCTAAGCTCTTGCTTCTTACAGATGTGGGACTGTAGATTAAGATGGGACAAACTGTACATTAGTGAAACATGTAACAACCGTAGTCGGATTGAAAATTACTCACTTTTCGTAAATGTAGCCCCACGTGTTATTTTAATCGTAGCTGGTGCTTGGTATTTCGGTACCTTGCCACGAGATGGGTTGATAGATCAGGGCTGTAAGAAAAGTAGCCATCCGTATGTTTTATCCGTGCGCATCGGCATCAATCGTTGAATCTATTACAAGGTTTTGCCAATCCATATTATTTGCTTCACATCTTGGCATTTAATAACGATGAAATTCGCGCGGATATGATGTACTGCGCACTTGTATAGGTAAACCACGAAGTGATGTGGCAATGATGAATTCGTGCAGATAGTTTAGTCATCCGGTTCATCAAAAGTTTTCCGACAAAACAGTTAAGGCGTTTCAAAAGAAACATTGTTCCACGGAAGACTATGCCTCCCTGTTCCTTGCAATAGGGTGATGGTACTAGCTATCTTCGTTCAGGGTTGGCGTACTATAGATCGTGAATTCTTAGGGGCAGGTGATGGTAGCTAGTTTCAGGTTGGTGTGGAGCGACGCCAGCGTTACCATCTCTTTTCTCTGTCAAAAGCAACGGACGGGTCGCCGCAGAATGTAGCGGCACATGGACATGTACAACGAGAGAATGTGGATGGCGCCATTCCAGAGCGCGCGTAAAACAGACTATTACTGCTCGAGTACGTCAGGGACGGATTGGCTGTAAATGGTCAAGAAATACGTATTTCCGGAACCATTTTGACCGAGCGGCTACAAAATAGATAGGATCTGGGGCGAACCAGTTGGAATTTCTGCACAAGTTTCACTGACAGGCGCATAAAATACCTTCTCTGTCAATCTGACAGCATTGTTTGCGTTTAGAGTCGATGGTAGATGTGTAAATAGATATTTTCTCAAGGACGGTAGGGGGAGTGGAGAAATATTCGTCAAGAGCTAACATGGCGTGATGGTCTGGTATGATGTAAAATTTTTGTCTCGAACATCCGTGGTCGTCGGGATGTGGTGTAAATTTGGAACGCTTGGGTGACTATTGTCGAGTGTGAGATGCTTGTACCATGCTAGAGTTTGCCGGCAATATCTTCGCGTAAGTTCTGAGGGAGCATCTAGAGAGGCGAGACTGAAGCTCAATATGAGCAGCATGTTAGCAAGGTCAATGGTAGGTTACCAGATGAGCGATGCTGAACGCATCCGGCGTTTAATTGCGGTGCTAAAGATTCGGGGGGTATAGCTCTAAAAGCCAGCATCAATTCAAAATTCATCTACACCGATAGTCTCGCAATCCTTGTCATATCAAGCAGCTGTGTGTATCTCCATCTACACAAACATTCAATGGTTGCCGTGGGAATTAATTTGGCCAAAAGTCATGTTCTTGACCACGCTGTTTTCCCAGAGTTATGTCGTCTGCGGAACACAACGAACTGGTATGATACGTATTGAGATGTAATTACTCCGTGAAGTAGCTTGCTTTCGTTACGCAGGCAAAGTATATCGGTGCGTTGACAAGCAGCAATATTCATGCAGACGGGATGCAAGTGTGAAAGAAGTGGAAATTTTGACTGGGAACGCCATTTACTTCTGTCTCTGGCGCTGAGAAACTCGCGGGGACCGGTAGGCGAATCTAAGCACGGGCAGACCTTGGGATTTAGAACTTGAGCCCTGACGGGAGCTACAGAACCTCGTTGGAGAAATTGATTAATTTTAGTTTTGATATAGTGGCATCGAGTTATTATCGGTATGTTAATGTGGCCCCAATAGATGTCATTTACGCATGTCACAAACTATCATCTCGAGCCCTGGGACTATCTGCCAATGTTAGCAATAACGTAAGGAGGGCAGTAGTCCGGTTAACGTGGCATTTGCTTGTCTTCACAGCTCTCCCCCAGCTCGCATATCCGTTAATTGAATCGACACGGACTTTGGACCCTGGCTGATCTGCAGTGACAGATGAATAAGGGGGCCATCCTGGGAAACACCTTCCCCGATATCCATATGTGTAATTGAATGTTTCGAGATAAGAGCAATCACGTATCGACGTGTATCGGGAGTGCTGCCGGAAACCGCCGGCCAACGCTAGAAAGACGATCCTCTTCAATTGATCCTCGATGAGTATGGTGATGCACTCGCTGTTCGTCACGTCTGGCCGCCGCACTATAACCTTCCACAAGTTTCGTGACGTAGGCCAGTCAAACGAATTCTGGGAAAGCGAAATTGTTACAGATCCGAGGCCTCTGACATCTCATGCATCACGACTGGGTCTAACGAGAGAAAATTGAAATAACTCATCTCACAGGGTCAGGTACATCGACAGCTGGGGCTTTTGGGCGCGACAATGACCACGTCACACGGGAATGCGCGCGCAGTATGCTGTGTCTCCAGGGAAAAGGCAAGATAGGCGGGGAGAGAGATCTGTAGAAGGGCAAAAGGCCCTGCGCGTACCACTATTACGCGAGCTCGTCCTAGAAGGTTATATGGTGAAGACGTAGTTCCCAATGTGCACGCTCCAGCCATGCGAGCGCGGCGCTACTCTTCCGTCGTACTTGGTTACCCAGTTTGTCATGAGACTGTACAGGCTGGTCTGACCCGACACCGGCAGTCATTCTTGTCGGGGCCGACGGGCCTCTTGTCCAGACACGGCTCCGAGGCTTCACAGCGTTGTTTTTCAAGGATGTGGACCCGTTACAAACAAGGACAAATTCCCTAGTGGTGGATCCCTCTCTCTACTTCAAACCTGAGTACTTGTATCGATTTCAGGACAGTGGTCGTCTATCCTCGCCTTGTTACTAAAATCATGCCGGCTAAAAGTCAATCATCTCTGACGCCGTACACAGAAAGACGAATCTACAGCGGCTCCGAAGGTTGTCTATCAATAGTGATATTTCTAGACGGGCTATATACACCTACAGATAAAAATAAGAGCACTGCCTGCATGCTGGCCCAGCTAGCGGACCGGCCCATGGCGTGCCGAATATAGTCATCTGGCTATTTAAAGTTTATATCGCGTGACCTGATCTTTGAGTGGTGTGCTTCCATTGTCTGAGGATAAACTATAGACTTAAAACACGTTAGTAATTGATATTACAGATGGCCATTAAGTTTTTAGTCTAATTTAAGCTGTTCGTTGATTCATCCCTTCCCAAACTCCCATATGACCACAATACACTATTTCAGGCCAACACTACGTAATTATGAAAGCAAGGACATTTTATAACGTGGTCCACCTTAATGTGTCAAATGACCTGGGCACCACCATCATCAGCTTTGCCGGGTACGAGTCGTCACCACATCAGCTTGCGGCACAGGCTCACTTTCTTCACTAACAACCGCCCACAACGAATCAATAAACTCAGCAACCTCCCTTGTAAATAAGTGCCAGAGAGCTGTGCGACAGAAATCTTCGGATGTGTCCACCATGTTACCCCTCGCATAGCTAGATCTGCTGTCGGAGACAAAGTTGCGTGGGCGGAGGGACAAACTCCTAGAGTCTCAAATCAGTGGATAGTTTAACCAATCCCAAGACCTAACCACATGTGGGCCTGATATGGGAGAAATCTTTAGCTCCGTATAAGCTTACCTTTCTTGCGACTGCCCACAAAAGTCTCGATTGGCTGGTCAGCTCGATCGATCGTCCTCAACCTCAATTGTTGCTTACAATGGTTTCGTCCTTGAGAGCTGTCGCCCAGCCGATTTTGTTGGCACGAACTTCGTCGCACACCAAATTCCAGATATCTGCGCAGGGGCTGCGAGACAAGAAATCAATGATATCCTGTTATGTTGCGGATGCAAATTTCTCGCCCTAATGGACTCATCGGAATGTGCATGCAGCTAGACCACGTTGGGCCTTGCGCGTCAATCTCGACTGCAGCTAAGCTACGCGGAGTCCCTGCCATATGCAGGTCCCAGGGACGCCCGTTGTGGTACCCGTGTGAGCACCTCCCGAGCTCCCAACCATAGGAAACTGACATGCCCCTATAGGAAAGAAAATGGAAGGCCAACACGACGCGGCAGCGCATTGACCTACAAATTGTCCAACGCGCGAAGCGGCGCGCCTTCGTTTCAGCCCGAAGCTGCGGCCGTAATTAACAAAGGCGCGTGAACGCGATTCCCATACTTCAACCCCTGAAGTTTGTCAGCAGGTCGCTCTGGCAACTTTATCGATTCGTATCTCCTTCACCCGATCTCGTGGCAGTCTCATGTAGTAGAATGGATCCCATCAATACAGCAGCTGGTCATGGAGAGAGTCAGAGCCGAGAGTAGTCGGTGACGTGATGCACCTAGGCTTTGGAGCCACTAATCAGAGCTTTTAGCTGCCCGCTTTCGGGGTAGGTAGAAATGTGCGAAGATTGGTAGCCGCCTATTCTCCAACTATCCAGCTTTCGGGCTCGAGTCGATGGAGCTCTAGAAGTTGGTCTAGGGCCGAGCAAATGAACAGTCACAATATTGTCCATCTCCAACAAACTAGTAGCCTGTAGGCCCAAGGCAACAACATCGCTTTGGGCTTTGATTTGCTTTTTGGGGGCTTGCCAATCCGAGCGTCAGACTCCTGCTAAGGCTACTGCTGGCTGTAACCGAATCCATGTGGATCCAAACTCTAATATGTGTTTGGCTTTCCCCCTTCGTCACCTTTAACCCCTTCTCCATATATTCTAACTTTCCACACAACAACACTTTCTTTAAGATTACGCTCATTCTCTTGCCTCTTGTGCCCCGTACCGTCATTCATATCAGTCCTTATAATCGAGTCGCACTTGAAGTCGCGCAGGTTCTCGATTGTGATTACAACGTACCATCACTGCTTCTACACCTTGCTGTGAGGCAAACTTGACGCTGGAGACCCTACAAAACACCAGCACCGCAGACTATCATTAATACTATACGCTCCTTCATCCTGATTGAAAGATACCAACATAGCTCTCATCGGCGATCACGCTCCTTCAAGAGTCCGCAAATAAACCTATTCAACTCCAACCAATCCTAAACGCAATGTTGACAACAAATCTTTCATATTTGCTTCTTGCATCATCCACCTTCATATTCAATGTTTCTGCCGGTCGTTTTGATATCCGAAAGAGAAACTTGTATAGTGTTCAAAAAAATGTCATCGTCACCGAACAGGTGGACGTAATTAAGTTCCCTGACGGATCTATTTCGACAGGTCGCGCTGTCCCTGTCGAAACAGTTAGCTATCTCGATAAAGCCACTTCCGTTAACAACGCGCCTCCAGCAACTTCAACTTCCCTACCGGTACAGCCGCAAGCGACCACTCCTCCAGCACCCTTCAAAGCCAAAGACACCGAACCTGAAGCTCCAGCTCCACCTCCACCTGTCAATCCGCCCTCTCCCCCCACTGAAGACTCACCCAACAACGACGATCCAGCTGATACGAATGATGAGCCTGCAACTCCAGTAGCTCCTTCTCCTGAAGCTCCTGCCACACCTTCAACCCCACCCACCACCGATCCGGAAATTGAACCAACAACACCTGAGCCTCAACCAGCTCCACCAGTTGTCAACCCTCAGCCAGCTCCGCAAAACCCAAGCACACCTCCCGCGCACGATGTCTCAAAGAAATCTGGAAAGCGTGGACTTGCATTCAACGATGTATCTAAACTAGCAGCATTTTCATCTTCATCCAAAGTCTCCTGGGCTTACAATTGGGGCAGCACCACTCCCAACCTCCCAAATAATTACGAATACGTGCCCATGCTCTGGGGTCTTGGTGAGCATTCGGCGGGATGGAATCGCGCAGCTGATAAAGCCATTGCATCTGGCTCCACCCATCTTCTCGCTTTCAATGAGCCAGACCTTGCTGCCCAATCCTCCCTGAGTATTCCCTTGGCTGTTGATGGTTATCGCTCACTAATGCAACCATACGCTGGAAAGGCTAAACTCGGATCTCCGGCTGTGACCAACGGCGGCGCACCCATGGGCCTCACATACCTTCAAAACTTCATCAGCTCGTGCTCAGGTTGCACTATTGATTTTGTCAACATTCATTGGTACAATGGTGGAAATGCTCAGGATTTCAAGAATTACGTTACAAAAGCACATGCCGCAGGTGGAGGACGTCCGGTGTGGATTACTGAATTCGAAGCTTCGGGCGATGTGGCGCAACAGCAAGCATTCCTTAATGACGTGCTCCCCTGGCTCGATAGCCAGGACTACGTGGAGCGATACGCATACTTTATGGCCGCAGACGGGATTCTCATTTCTTCGGGAACCACCCTGAGTCCAGTCGGTCAAGCATTTGCCTCGTAGTTCGAGGACCGAGAAAAATCCTCATGAGTCAACGAAGCGTCAATCTCGGCTTAATTATTTTCAATTCTGTACATAATAAGATTTATTCCAGCTGTATTAACGTCTATTTAGTCAAAGCAATCTATTATTTCAACTTAGTATTCAATATTGATCAGCCCAAATCCGTGACTATGCCGTAAACTAAATGCTTTGACGAGTGAAGACTATGCATCGTACGTTCGCATCAAAGGGAGGGAGTCTCAAAAGTTACGATAGGCGGGATAGACACGTCGGCCCTTCTGTTGGGGGAGTGGAGATCGTCGATGCGCACCCTGTAATATTTCAGCGCAGCGCAAATTAGACGATGCACTACCTCTCTCGTCCGAAGATTGGACGACAGGGCTCCCCGATTGGGATGACGCCAGGGCCTGGCGCTGATTAGGGGCCCCGATGCGCATTTCGCATCTAGCGGCAGCAAGTTTGAACGCATGGTCCCAGCGTGCCGGGGGGCGGGGGCCAACTGACGGTAGTTGGACCTTGTACGGGAGCACCGTCCATCGAAAGCTGCGACGAGCGCGCCGGCGGCGCACCTTCTCTCTCTAAACACAAGCAGTGAGGGAACGGGGAGGTGATGATAAACTTTTGGGCGTGCCTGGGCCTCGCGGGGGGAAGTAGGCGTGTACGCAGGTGGGTCAGTAGCCCTCTTTGACCCGAGGCAATGCGTCCGGATGTACCTCTAAATTGGCCGCTCACCGACTTGTGTGATTCTGGAAAAAAATAATTAGTTCTGCACTGGTGGCCAGTGGCGGCTAGATTCCTTGCGCCAAATCCTAAGCTCATCCGAGAGGCGTTTGTCGCAACCATGCAAGCGACGGCTAGATCTTTCTTCGCAGCCTCCGCTGCAAGAGAGGCCCATGATTCATCAGAGAGATGGTGTGCAGGCACAATCTAGGTGAGATCCTCCGGGCACCATCGACGGTTAGCCTGATGCTATTGGGCTCGAAGGGCCGATGGGACATTAGGCAGTGGTTCGGGAGTGCCTAAAACTCCTCGTCACCTCCGTACATCGGCCCGACTACCTCCACCTACTAGTCGCGCCGGGTCTCCTAGCAGAGAAAGACTTGTCTGCTTAGACCCTCGGAACAGTCCATGCCGCAGACGCCTCTTGCGGATCTGCATGCTTCGCGAGGGTGGTTGTCATGATAGTGCAGAGGTCCCGAGCCCCGAGATGAGTGGCAAGGAGGTCTACCTCCCAGGTTCCGCTGATCGCTCGCCTATAATACAAGCTAGCCTGCTGCAGATCCTCCATCGAGCCAAAGCGGGGAGGAGCAGAACGAAAGGAGACCAGGCATTGATGTCACCTTTTTCCCAACCAAGCTACGAGGTCGCATGGCCGAGTGGTATGGCAATCTGCCCTTGCACTCAAGAATAATGCGCGCAATCCGCAAATGCTGTATCGATGACCTTTAACTTCGTCTGCGAGAGTCTGTATAGATGTAGCCCATATTTCCCACGAGATACGATCTCAATATTTGCCCTGCTCGCGTACCGGGTGATCTGGGCATGTTTGGACAACCAAAGGGTCCGAAACTTCCCTATGAGCGACAATCAGGGTCGGGGGATGTCCGTTTTTATGAGCAAATATTCATGATAGCAATCTTCACAAAAATGACACAGAGCGCGAAAGCCTATCGTTCTAAAAGACCCGTAAAACACGTACGTGGTGAGACCGGACGATCCATCTGAAACAAAGTGAAAGTGCCCCCCTGTAATACGGCTCTGGTTCCCGCGGGATTAGAGTAGCTTGACACGCTCGCATCGTTTGACGGTCGTAGCTCCATGGCCGTGGTCACAAGGTTGGTGAGTAAAATTCAGTAATGGCAAATTTGGCTCATGGAATTGTCTGTAGCCCGAGGTGAATTTATTCTACCGACTTCTAGAAATATGAGAGCAAAGCTTGCAAGAAAGTCCCCTAAATTTACCTCGACATAATTATTTCTGACCTGTGGACATTTTGTAATACGCCGGGCCATTTAAATCGATTGGTTATCGTTCACAGTGGTAGTAGTTCCGCAAGTCTCACCTTAATTCTGACAAACAAAAACGACGGTGAGTTTTTCATACAAACTTTGCCCGTTGATACAGTAAGCAGCACTTTGGTATCGGAAAGTGTCTACCCTAGATTATAGATCCTGTCATATTTGTGAACACTCACAGCTCTTCTATGATGTTCCTTGGTAGATGACTGCCGATAAACCACGATTGGTTGTGGTGGAACCAAATTTATTCTCTCGACGCCAACCAATTTCTCTATTTAGTGGACAGAGAATTGAGAGGTTTACATATATGAATATATATCTATATTACCAAGTAAATAATGAACCCTCAGTCATTGAGATCGTACAGCGCATTCCTACTATTACTTAAGTGAAACTAAGTACATGACTTGTAGTCACGTAATTGTCAACGACGCGGCCTTCTCGATATCCCCAATCGTTCTAACTCCAAAGATATATGTAGAATAATTAGAATAATATGGTTGGATTGAAAGGCCTGACGAAGTCGTGCCGCCTTCTGTAAATGAACCCCTCTTCACCATGATGCTTGTGGCAAAGTCTGCACAATCAATAAGGGCGTCCAGCAAAGCTTTTTGGCGACTTGTTGTTTGAGAGTATCTTTAAGAGAAAGAGAAAGATAGTGGCGTAGCATGACCTTCTAGTTTAATGAGTAATCTTCCATAATGTTTCATGCATTCAATCGAGCTCCCTCCTTCCATCAGTTTCGACTTTCCTGTGATTTGATTTCGGTTGCTGATTCAGAGAAGATGGCACGGCTAATTCTCCTTCATAAATTCCACGCATGTCAGCATTCCTTAGTCGTCGTGAGGAAATTAACGTTGATGCTTACCGACGGACGGCATCGATGGTCTCTTGATTGCTATGGCCGAGAGCCTTCTCTTCTCGATTAATCCTGGTTCCTGCTGCGGCGAGACCAATAATAGCTGCGAAGAGCGGATCACCAATCCCAGATATGAGGTGAGTAGGTGGAGGCATAATGTGGAAATTTTGTTCGTGAGGTTTTTTATCTAAGAATGAATCGGCGCAGACGTTCGCTCATCAACCTGAAAGTGTTACTGCTACGGGTGCTGAGACTTAAGTCACGTGTTGGAAACCCAAGACTTTTTTATTTACCCCTACCAGGCCCGTGTAGCCCAACGATTTAGGATGGACCTCTTTATTTTCTCCGACGGCGTTCTGATCGAGAATCAAGAAGGAGCTGGATACTCAATTCGACGCGGCGCGACCCATGAGATTGCCTGCTGAACCATCCCTCTAGGTGCTTTATCAGAGGTATACGACGCAGAAATATCTGGAGCAACAGAGGGCCTTGTAGCTGCTCTCTACAATCCCATGACCGCTTGCGCAACCAACGTAACTATCTACCTAGATAACCAAGAACCGGCTCTTCGATTCCTCTTGTTAACACCTACCACAACAAGCTCTCGCCAAATTGCCAAATTTCGCCAGCCAGCAGCTAGCTAGACGAACATGACACGGGCATCCTATACTAGGGCAGGAGCAGTCAGTGTTAGATGATACCCCGGACATTCTGGAACCCCTGGAAATGAAGCAGCTGATGTTCTAGCGACGTCGGCTTGTCTAATGACTGCGCTACTCCTACCTCTATCCATAGCACGAGCAAAAAGAGAAATTTCTCGGTTGTACAACGCTTCCACCACCGCTTACTAGGCTCAGGAAGGCCCTAAAAAATACAAAGAACTCAGAATTGGTCCTAGTATAGGAATAACGCCATAACTGAAAAGTTTGAACCGATCTGTATTTGGGGTGTTAATTGAGGCTCGTTCCGGAGACGGAGATTTCGCCCGATACCATCGGTATTTTACACACGAAAATGCCCTAATGACTTGCTCCTGTGGCGAGGAAAAAAGCTTAGATCACTTCTTCTACTGCAGTATAGGAAGAAACCGTGCCCGTCTTTGCGGTGGACCTCGACACTCCCACGCTGGCATCAGATAGATACTCGGCACGCCCGAAGGCGCTCTCGCATTCGGAAAATGGGTCGAGGAGACGAAGTTCCACGACTGAATCCATCAACCCACCAGATGCCCCCTAGGAAAGAAGGTACTTGGTGATGAACTAATGCTGGATGGAAGCACTCACAATCTCCTCTTTCGTAGCGTTACCTTCATTCATTGTAAGCCTGTGAGCATAATGTCAAACTATATGTAAATTAGATGGAAAGTTCCTGGTAAAGGGAAATATGCTATATTTAAATTTGAAAGTAAAGTGGCGGAAAGCTGGTCGGACTCTTTTTTGATTTCTAGGTGCCCTAGGGCGTGCTAGAGCGTCGGGTAGTTCTTTAGGGACTGGGCCGTCCAGTACGTGACAGTAGTCACGAGCTGTGGATAGGCACAAAATCAAAATCAAAATCAAAATCAAAATCAAAATCAAAATCAAAATCAAAATCAAAATCAAAATCAAAATCAAAATCAAAATCAAAATCAAAATCAAAATCAAAATCAAAATCAAAATCAAAATCAAAATCAAAATCAAAATCAAAATCAAAATCAAAATCAAAATCAAATCAAAATCAAAATCAAAATCAAAATCAAAATCAAAATCAAAATCAAATCAAAATCAAAATCAAAATCAAAATCAAAATCAAAATCAAAATCAAAATCAAAATCAAAATCAAAATCAAAATCAAAATCAAAATCAAAATCAAAATCAAAATCAAAATCAAAATCAAAATCAAAATCAAAATCAAAATCAAAATCAAAATCAAAATCAAAATCAAATCAAAATCAAAATCAAAATCAAAATCAAAATCAAATCAAAATCAAAATCAAAATCAAAATCAAAATCAAAATCAAAATCAAAATCAAAATCAAAATCAAAATCAAAATCAAAATCAAAATCAAAATCAAAATCAAAATCAAAATCAAAATCAAAATCAAAATCAAAATCACGAACTCTTCATCTTCCAGCGGTGCCGATGTAATTGTTCAGTCTACTTTGCACAATTGGGATAGCCAAGAAAAGTCGTATCCAAGTTCAAGTCGAAAGCAAACATAAGCATAACTAGAATCTACGACCTCTCGTCAGCATCGGACCTATCATTCACTCAGAAGTCCTCCATCTCCATCTCTGTTGGAAATGGAGACACGGAGTGTTGTGGACGTATGGGCCCTCCATTTCGTCTAGGTTCCCGACACGATCTCGTGTGTATTTAAGAGGTTGGAACAGATAATATGGTAGCGCTTCAGGCTACCTATTGGACATATGAGCGGCTGTATGGCGTGGGCGCAAGGAGGTTATTGGGGGTTTTCTATGCCTAGATGGCGCCACACTCGTTTATGCTGTGGATTAGGCTCTGTGTCGCTTACACTTGTACTTGTAGCGCACACTTCCCACACTTTTAGCCGTAATCCGAACATGACATTCTTTTAGTCAACTTCTACTTTCGTTCCATGAATATTGCGCCAATTACATTGCGCAATATTTCTAACAATCTCCATCTCCATCTCCATCCCCATCATAACACAAACCACCACGCCTCAACAACCGATCAGAGTGGTTATTTTTTCTGGTATAGTATCAGTAGCCTGAGAACCTACTCCACTTGGGAAGGAGACATCTCAGACCACATTTCGCGCGGAGAAATATGAACGGATGATGGAGACATGTCTGGATTGTCACAGGGGCAGCTAGTTGGGGTGTAGTCACTTAATAATTATGGCGTAACTAAGCGAGGATACTTAGATTTAGATCTCTGCTTGTAGATTAGTTTCGTTCCTTGTGCAACTACAATTATATATTCTGAACATCCGAGTAATCATACAACGCCAGCCCGTGATAGTTAGTTGCACCTTTCTTCGCACGCGCTTCATATCAAATTTTAGGCTACCAGGAATAATTATAGCGCGTAGCGATTTAAAATAAGCCTTATGGTAGACTCAGAGATTCAGAGATTTTGCCACTAAACCGAGACCGAGTAAAGACCGAGATATATATCATAATCTGAGACAAGATAGGACTGAGTAATTAAAAACAAATAAAAAAATGCATAATCCTTGGGGAGAAGACAGCAACATTGAATCCGCTCCTTCATACACTCGTGACAATAGACATTAGAGGGCCTGGAGAGCTTTAGTGGAGTTGATAACCAAGTACCCTGCAGTACAAGAAATTTTTATTGACGTCAATTTTGAAAAGAAAGTCGACCTTTCTATATTGGCTAATGCCCCGGCAGAAGTGAAAGATATTTTCCATGAACTTTTCGGACTTATTAATGGACACTGTGTGTCCCAGAGGCAAACTCTACATACCTTACAAAGGACGAATGAGGAGAGAAACGACGAGGTTCAAAAACTAAGATCAGTGTACAACAAACAGAAAAATGAAATCTCGTTGCTCAAAAGTCAATTATCCGAGGTTCCAATTAAAGAACAGAAACCCCCTTCCGTAGCTCCCACAGTTCCCCAAGCTTCTGTCATCCAACAGCACCCGGTGCAATCATTTCCGCCAAGTATGATTTACTTAGAGAAGCCACCATCCATAGACCCTTTCTCAGGTGATCAGAGAGACGTAGTAAAAAGGCACAATGATTACAATGCTTGGAAGTTTAAACTAATCTCTAAGTGGAATACTAGCGGAGGGAACTTTGATTCTGAGTTCAAGAAGATCTGTGATGCAATCAATTGGCTCAAAGGCGATGCTTATACTCGCCTGCAGTCTAAAATTGCTTTATTTTTCTCAAGTACCAATGACCCATCAGGCTGGCCATGGTCTACTTCTGCAGAACTTTTCCGAGAACTCGACAAAAAATATCTTACAGCTGACATACGCGCTATAGCCAGAGGAAATTTGAATGATCTGAGAATGACTGGGAAATGGAAAGACTTTCCATCATTTATTTCAGAATTTGAAAGACTTGCAGATTAAGGAGAACTCAGTTCTTCCATGCGAGTATATCATCTCAGGCGTAAGGTTTCCGAACCTCTACGAGTGGCGGCTGTGATAGCATGAGGGTCAGGAAAGACTCTGACTAAAAGGCAAAACAATAATATGATTGTAATCTATGAGGAGAGAAAGACATGGTGGCTAACGCAATACTATATACACATAAAAGTGGTTCCTCACTGGTCCAAGCGTACATTGTAGCACGTGATTAGTGTCCTATGACAGCGGCAAAAAATCATATTCCCCTGCCTTCCGAAGATGACGTATATGCATGGATAGAGATTTTTTCTCAATTTTGGAAAAATCAGGAGTCAAACCGCCATATCGAAAGCAGCTTCTTTGGCAACCCAAGTGGAGGGAATTTTTCCAAGTCCCATAGTAGCGAAATGATGCCAACAAGTGATCCCATGGACTTAGATCAAATGCAATTGACTAGAGTCACTGTGACCCCGGCTGAATGGCAATATCGAAGAGATCACGGTTTGTGTAATCGATGTGGTGGAAGAGGTCACTATTCAAAGGAATGCACTTCCGAAATTGCAAGAAAAAGCATCAGGGGCCATGATACTGCCAATCGTGAGTTGGCATCAGCGGAATTGAGTCGCGGTAACCGTGGAGGTCAACAAGGTAATTTTAACTATAATCGGAGTAGTCAACGAGGAGCATTCAGTGGTGATAATAAAAATAACTTTTCTTCTGCTCCATCTAGTCACCGGAGCCAAGGTGGAAGAGATCCTCAGCCGGGCTATGCAAGAGGACAAGATGGAACTAGAAATGCTAATTCCAGTAATTTTCCGCATTTACGGATGCAAGAAGTAAACGAATGGGGCCACAATTATGATTCCCCATATGAACAGCAACATAGCCTTGGTAGCCCTGTAAATAATTTAGGCCATAAGAGTGGTCGAGTTCTGGGAGAAGTTGAAACGGAAAATGGGCATGTTAATAAATATCAAATTGATAGGAACGCTCCTTGGAGTCAGGGAAATGGAGAGCCCCGGCATTAAGTCGCGTGCGGGGCATCAATGTACAAAAGTTTGTTGATTTACAGAGAAAGTGTATACATCAGGATTCAACTATTGGAAAGCCTATAATCTTAAATAAAGTTGGCAAAAATTCTATATCATTATCTGGAATCTTTCACTCTACAGTACAGCGCAAATTTTCTTTCTCAGTATCTATACTTCTCGATACTGGTAGCACCGAGTTCATGTTTGTAAGAAAAGCTTGGGCAATTGCTAATAAACTATCCTTAACACCCCTTACACGTCCTCGCCCTCTCTATTTAGCTGACGGATGTGTTTCGGAGCTAATAACGCATCGTGTTTCTGGTTCCTTAGAATTAAGCAATCATTTCGAGGAAGTGGATGCCCTGGTTACCACACTAGGACCCGAACATGATGTTATTCTGGGATTTCCATGGCTGGAGCGTCATAATCCTTCCATTGACTAGCAATTAAAGTCAGTTAAATTTGACAAAGAATTTTGCTTGAGTAACTGCTTTATTCCCGAAAATTCAAATTATAAGTCACCTTATGTTGAGGAAGTTATCGATCATGAACATGTCACTGTACCCGAGAAAGATGCACCGGAGCTTTCAACTACACTGGCATCGACGAGTCCAATTCAAGCCAAATCTATGGTTGGTAAACGGGTCAAACAAACAACTAAGAATAAGCATGAAATGCTACATTCTCCGCTAGAAGTCCTTGATGAAGTGAATTGTAATGACATCTGTATTCTCAAAGCACTAGGATTTTTTCAATTTTCAAGACAAAAAGGTGTGCAGGTAATGCAAATTATGGCAGATGAACTCGAAAAATTAGGGGAAGAGCGAGAAACCGATATCAAGGTTCTAGACTTAGTTGAGGATGAATACCAGAAATTACTCCGAGGACAGGGAAATCCTCGTAAGTGGAAAAGTAGATTCCCCAATTATTTTCATGAATTTATAGATTTAATATTTGATACAAACAATACAAAGCTACGCAGAGTCTCTGATGAAGATGTAGTTAAGTTTTTTAAGAAGGCTAATCGTCGTCTTCCCTCTATGGAGGAAATAAAGATGAAAATCCCTAAAGTTTATCACGATATAGCAGATGTAGCGTTTCCCCAGGAGGCCACCAATCTTCCTCCCCATCGTTCTTATGATCATAAGATAGAGCTCTTACCTGGAAACCATAAATTTCCTAGATCTAGAGCACGTCCTTGTTCTCCATCAGAGCTGCATGTCATCAAACGCTGGTTGGACGATCAATTAGGTAAAGGATGGATAAGACCATCAACGTCGCCTATTGCAAGCCCAATTCTTCTAGCCAAAAAACCAGGAGGAGGCATTCGTATTTGTCATGACTTTCGTGGCATAAATAATATCACAATGAAAAACCAATATCCCCTTCCACTCATCAAGGAAACTCTGGACCTTATTTGTGGAGCAAAAATATTTACAAAAGTTGACGTTGTTTCAGCATTCAATAGAATCAGAATAGCAGAAGGCCACGAATGGCTGACAGCCTTCATAACCCGTTTTGGCCTCTACGAACAACTAGTGACACCCTTCGGATTAAGTGGTGCGCCCGCAACATTTCAACGGTATATTAACGATATATTATACGATGTATTAGATAAATATGCCACAGCCTACCTTGATGATATCATAATTTTTTCAAATTCTATAGAGGAACATGTCAAGCATGTTAGAGAGGTACTGAAACGGCTTCGCGCTGCAGGGCTTCAAATTGATATAGATAAATGTGACTTCCATACTACAAAGACTAAATACCTTGGTCTTATTATTACACCTGAAGGTATTGAGATGGATCAGGAGAAAGTCAAAGCTATACTGGAATGGGAACCTCCAACTTCAAAACAACAACTCCAACGATTCTTGGGGTTTGCAAATTTTTACCGCCGTTTTCTACGCAATTTCTCTGAATTGGCACACCCTCTATACGGCCTCACTAAAAAAGATGCTGTTTGGACCTGGACTTCTATTTTTTCGTCTGCATTTCAAAGTTTACGGGAGGCATTCAGCAAAGCTCCTTCTCGTAGTCTTTGATTGGTCAAGAAAAACCGTTGTGGAAGTAGATGCAAGTAATTGGGCATGTGGTGGTACTTTATCACAATGGGTTGGAAGCGAACTTAGACCTGTCGCATATTTTTCGTCCAAATATTCAGCTCAAGAGTGCAATTATGACATTTATGATAAGGAATTACTCAGTGTTATCAAATCACTAGAAGAATGGCGCCCAGAGTTAGAAGGACTACAATCCCAATTTGAAATATTAACAGATCATAAAAATCTCCAAACTTTTCAGACAACTAAGGATTTAAATCAAAGGCAAATGCGATGGGCGGAATTCTTATCCCGATTCAATTTCCAGCTTATATATTGGCCAGGTACAGTGAATACCCGAGCCGATGCCTTGAGCCGAAGGCCGCAAGACGCTCCAAAGGATATTTTAGATGACCGCCTTTCCGCAAGGCGCGTTCCTTTGATTCCGGCTTCCAAATTTGATCACAGTTTTGCCCATTTGAAATCCATTAAAATGTACAAAATAGACGTCTCTCAATCAATCGATGATTTGATCTCGAACGCAAACAACAACTCCTTAATTATGCAAGATATCATAACTGATCTATCAGATTCTACCGTTAGACGCTGGAAACCTTCGCTTGCGAGACTGTTAAAAATCGCATTTAGTGAATGTCGAATAGTAGCTGGACGCGTTTATTATAGAGACCGTCTAGTAATCCCACCAGACAATGAAGAAATCCAACTTCAGGTACTTCACAGAGCACACTATTCAGGAGCCGCCGGACACCCAGGAAGAGAGAGAACTATTGACTTAATAAATAGAACGTACTGGTGGCCCGGTATGACAGACGCTGCAAGGAAGTCTTGCAAAGGCTGTCTCCTTTGCACTAAAACTAAGACACCTAGAAAAGCTCCTACCGGACTACTTAAACCACTACCATTACCATTTAAACCATGGTCTGATATTTCCATTGACTACATATCACCATTGCCAGAATGTGAAGTTCGACATCAAAAATTCCGACACATTGCTGTTGTTGTAGATCGACTTACAAATATGCGCCACTTTCTTCCAACGGAGACTCTATCCGCAGAGGAGCTGGCCGAAATATTTATCGAAAAAATTTGGTTGCTGCATGGTTCACCAGAACAGATTGTCTCCAATCGACGGTCTCAATTTATCTCCACATTCTGGAAATCTCTATCCCAAAGACTGGGAACTGTTCTCAAGCCCTCTTCTGCATATCACCCAGAAACAAATGGACAAACAGAGCGGGTCAATGCTGAAGTAGAACAATTTCTACGAATTTATGTAAACTGGGCTCAAGATGACTGGGCTATGTGGCTGCTGCTAGCCGAATTCGCGGGGAATAATGCTATATCCTCAACAACAGGGGTTAGTCCTTTCTTTGCCAATTATGGTTACAATCTAAAGTTGGGCATTGAAGCTCAAATACCAGCAGCCCCAATGCCACTGGAAGCTCAGCAGAAAGAATATTTTAAGGCTCATGAGATAGCTAATAGATTTAAAGTCATTCTAGATCATGTTAAGACCTTGTCCAAGATTTCTCAAGACCGTTATGAAAAAAAAGCAAATTTGCATTGTTCGGACGCACCAAAATATCATATTGGAGATATGGTTATGATAAGCACTCAGAACTGGAAAATGGGGCGACCTCTTGAAAAACTCAACCCACGATGGGAAGGTCCATTTCGTGTCACAAGAACCTCGCCACACATCGTAACAGTAGATCTACCACAAAATATAAAAATTTATCCAACTTTTCACGTTTCTAACGTTCAATTGAGATCAAGTGAGCGAGCACCAGGGCAAGAAGACGAGGATATAAAAGCAAATGAGGGCAGAACAATTGTAAGAACAGATGGCCAGAGAGATGTGGTAGAATATCACTTCAATAAAATTGTAGGATACGAAAAGATGTAAAATAATCGCTGGTACTATCAAGTTCAATGAACTGCAGGCAACACAACATGGGAACCTGCATCGCATTTAAAGGGATGTGATGACGCACTCTGGAAGTTTCATAAACGAAATCCACAAGCAGGAGCACCACGGCCATGGCTAAAACGCAAGTGAGAATGTTATCTTTCTATCCAATTGCTTCTCTTTATCTTTTTTTTTTTCTCATGGTACAAGAGTGAAGCTCTTGTTTAAATGGGAGGTAGTGTCACAGGGGCAGCTAGTTGGGGTGTAGTCACGTGATAATTATGGCGTAACTAAGCGAGGATACTTAGATTTAGATCTCTGCTTGTAGATTAGTTTCGTTCCTTGTGCAACTACAATTATATATTCTGAACATCCGAGTAATCATACAACGCCAGCCCGTGATATGGATAACTCAGGGTTTTTGAGACGTTTCCCTAGGTAGGTATTCACGGATGAGGGTTGACTTGGGGTGGAAAAAAAGCCGCCATAACTTCGCAGTGGTACGTGCAATTGAAATCCGAGGCACGAGTATTCTTTTTGTATATTGATTCATCTTTTATGAACTTTTCTGTTACAGGCTGTGCCTATCTCCCAGTGACTGTTGCACGGACACTTACCATTATTACGTCATTAGCCTTGCTATCTAAAGAGATGTCCAACTTGGCCATACAAATACAGGGTTGCAACAAATATGGAAACATGTCAAATTGGAGCGTAGGCGTTTGACCCGAGGCGGAATAGAATGGCAAGAAGGGGTCGGATGGATCGCGAGAGATGACTAAAGATCTACTGGAGATAATTCGGAGAACTAAAGGTTTAAAAATGGGTAATATAAGTGTCTAAAGAGTCTAAAGGTACGAGCAAATACTAATGGTGACTAAAGGTGCTAAAGGTAACTAGAGGTGACTATAGGTGACCAGAGGTGATCCGAAGGTGGTGGTTATGACAGAAGACTAAGCGTAAAGAACTCTATGCCTACAGACCAAACCATTATATATATACCTGCCTTCCTTTCACTAGCTCATCATAACATAGACCTTAACATAATATCAACATGATACCATGTGCCAAGAACTGTCCTGTTGTCATAGCAACATATGAAGAAAGGTAAAATTATATCCTAAAGAAAAGGTCGGAAGAGGAATCCTTACATTACCCCTCCCGTTTTTAAGTCTGCGAGCTCCGTCGAGCCAGCCGCGCTAGGGTAAAGGCCGTGAAATTCTTTTAAGAGATCTCCGCAGCCTGTTAGATTGCTAAGAGGCTCCCATGTAGTATCATCATATCCTGTCCATCGAACTAAGTATTGAACTTTTTTCCGACGAATTCTCGAGTCCAAAATAGCCTCTACTTCATATGTATCTAAATTTGCGTCTGATATTTCGACTGCAGGGGGCTGACTTTGCTGCTGGCTCTTGAATCCAACAAATGCTGGTTTTAAAAGATTTACGTGAAAGTTGTTATCAATTTTCCATTGAGGCGGTAGGTCTAGTTTCACGACGAGAGGTGATTTAATTTTAATGATCCGCCAAGGGCCAGCTCTGACATGATCCAATTTTTTTGTTGGTCTAGACAGTCGAATGTTTTTCAGAGATAAATATACCCGGTCTCCGATCTTATATCTCGGTGCAGGAAGGCGCTTTTCATTTGCGTATGTGGCCTGAAATTCTTGAGCCAAAGTGATGTTTTCGTGGCATTTTTGCGAAATTTTCTGCATTCTCGAAATAAATTCGGGGTTATCACGTTCCACCATAATTTCCGATTCCGGAAGAAAGTTAAGCCGAGGATGGTGACCAAAGGAAGCGAAGAACGGCGACATTCCTGTAGATACATTAACGTGGTTATTGCAACAAAATTCAGCCAAGGCTAGATGATTAGCCCAATCATCTTGTCGATAATTTACATAGTGCCTTAGATATACTTCTAATGTTTTGTTGGCCCTTTCTGTCTGGCCATCTGTTTCTGGATGGTAGGAGGTGGAGAGTTTGTGATTTATTGTCAGCCTTGCGCAAATCTCTTTCCAGGTACTATCAACAAATGCCTTTCCTTGATCAGATACTAATGAGTCAGGCAACCCCGCAAATCGAACGACATTATTTAAGAATGCTTCAGCGGTGTCTCGCGCTGTGGGTCGCTCCAAGGCTATAATCCACACCCTTTTTGTCAGTCGATCAACGACTTGCAAGATATATCGATAATTAAAATTCCTAATGTTACAAGTTGGTAAAGGTCCTACAAAATCAAGAGTTAAGTGGCGAAATGCGGCTGAGGGTGCTGGTAAGGGTTTTAAGAATCCGTAAGGCTTTAGCACTGATGGATTATTTCTCTGGCAGGCTTCGCAACCTTTCGCATACTTGATACACTCTTTATGACACTTAGGCCACCAATAGGATCTACTGAGTAAAGTATACAGAGCAGCGGCTCCACGATGGCCATATAGTGGGTTTTCATGAAGTAGTTTGAGTATTTGCTCTCGGAGCGTTAAAGGTACGTACTCCCTACCATTGAGACAAAATGAATGTTTAGTAGTTGTGCAACTGGCTAATTCGATATCGGTACAATTAGATCCTGAATTTTTCAAGGCTGCACGAATTTCTTGACAATACTTATCCTCCTCACAATGTCTACTCCAATCGTCTGGCAGCAATTCATCGGTATGCAACTGCTCCATCGGGCTAAGATCTATTTGTTTTGATGTTTCTACACGTCGAAGAATCTGCTGTGGTTTGAGTAAAATCTGCTGCTGGTGCCTTGTTCGTTCATCGTTTTCATTTGATGGTTTATCCTCACTAATTCTAGTTAGGGCATCAGGTTTGACTCCTTGTTTCCCAGGTCTAAAGATAACCTTGAAATTAAAGTCTGCGAGAAATTCGTTCCATCTAGCCTGACGCCGATTTAACTTCTTGGTGGTGGTGAAATATTCAAGGTTCTTGTGATCAGATAAGATTACAGTTGGTTTCTCAACAGAGCCAAGCTCACTTTTCCATGTCTCGAACGCATATACAATAGCAAGCAATTCTTTGTCAAATATCTCATAATTGCACTCAGCTGGTAACATTTTCTTGGACATAAATGCCACTGGCCGTAAGACGTTCTCATCATCATATTGCGACAGTATAGCTGCAGTAACATAATCTGAGGCATCGGTTTCCAGCACAGTTTTTCTACGCGGATCGAAATGAGCAAGCATGGCCCCGTCTCTAAAGGCGCGCTTAATGTTTGTAAATGACTCTTCACACTTTTGATCCCAGGTAAATTTGATATCCTTCTTTGTCAAGTGAGTTAGAGGGGAGGCTAACCTTGAGAACTCAGGAATAAAGCGACGGTAAAAATTAGCAAACCCCAAGAATCCTTGAATATCTCTGACAGAGCGAGGTGTCGGCCATTCTTGAACACAGGCTACCTTTTTAGGGTCCATGGATATACCTTTAGTTGAGACTATGAGCCCGAGGTAAGTTACACTAGTTGTTTCGAAGGAACACTTAGATATATCGACTTGCAAGCCATGTTCGCGAAGTCGTCGTAAGACAGCTTTAACATGCTTTTGATGGTCAACAAGGTTTTCTGAGTAGATCAATATGTCGTCCATGTAAGCTGTGCAAAAATCGTCCAAGAGACCCCGAAGGGCATAGTTGATGTAAGTCTGAAACGAAGCAGGCCCATTACACAGACCGAAAGGGAGAACTAAGGGTTCAAATAGTCCGTACCGGCAAGTAAATGCGGCTTTCCACTCATCACCTTCTTTGATGCGGAGCTTATTAAAGGCGGATATGATATCAAGCTTAGTGTAGAACTTGGCACGAGAGAGTTGACAAAGGGTTTCTGTAATTAAAGGAAGAGAGCACCGATTTCTAACGGAGATTGCATTAAGTCCTCTGTAATCAATACAGAAACGGAGATCTCCATTTGATTTCTTGACGAACAAAACTGGAGCGGCTGCTGGTGACTTGGAAATCCTGATAAATCCCTTCGAAAGTTCTTTGTCCAAATAATCTCGTAGAGCCTCCAGCTCTTTTTGGTTCATTGCGTATGGACGAGCGACAGGGGGTTGTTTTCCGGGCTGAAGATCAATTGAATGATCCCAGGGGCGATGTGGAGGCAGGAGATTGGCCTGTTTTCGATCAAATACATCGAGGAAGTCATGATAATGAGAAGGGAGGTATTTCTTTGGGTCGGCATCTTTTGGTATGGAGAGGTTCAAATTGTTGATTTGGGTGGTGGGTAGTCTCTGCATACTTGGATCCAGTAAAAGTTCTAGGTCTCTGAGGCTAAAAGCGAAGTAATGATTTTCGGCCTTTTGACTGAGATCAAAGAATTCAATGGCGGATACCTTAATTGGACGCGTATCCTGAAGGGGAGATTTACTAATGGGTTTTAGTGGGGGTTCTTTTCGGACTTGGGTTATTTCTCTCGAGATACTTGTGGTTGTATTGACGTATGGGATTGTTGTCTCAAATTGGCAACAGGCTTTATCTAGACAATTTTCTCCAAAGGTTATAGTGTTTTCAGACCAATTGACATAAGGGTTATGCTTTTCTAGCCAAGGAAGTCCCAAAACTAAGTCATATTTAATATTTGGGGTAACAAAAGCGAACATTTCTTCCTGGTGTCTACCAATTGCGAGGTTAAAACTAGTTTTTTTTGTAATTTGGGCTCCAGGTTTACCCTCAAAGCCTACCAGGGCGAGAGGAGACTCGAGATGGTTAGCAATAAGATTTAATCTACTGCATAACTTCTCGGATATGAAAGCAAAGCCAGATGCACCTGAATCAACAAGAGTAATTAAAGTTTCATCTCCTATATTTGCCTTTATATACATATGCCGGGAGGAAGACAATTCCTTCAGGCTCACTTTTCCAACCGAGACTGACTGCAGTGGGTGATTATTTGTTGAAACTGATTTCGTGATGTCCGCATTGTTTCGAGGAATTTCCGTAGGAGTCGAGGACGTAAAATTTCGAGTACCTAAAGGGCAATCTTTTGCAATGTGCCCTGACCTGTTGCACCAGATACACCGACCTAGAGTTCGGCGTGCGTCTTTAGCCTGAAGAGTGAGGCGTCCGTCGACGTCTTTTTGTCTTGACACGAGGTCGAGATCCATTGCAGAGCTTCCTTGTAACACAGGAATCTCGTGACGTGAAGGGTTGAGCTGGGGTCGAGATCTTATATAAGCTGGAACTGTTATGTAGTTTTTTGGCGGTACTGGTGGTAATGATCTTGCGTGTGATGAAGCTAAAATTTCTTGCAATCCGGCATCCTTTTGTCGAAGGTAGGCTACGAAAGCGTGGTATTCTCCTGGGACGTCTGAAGATGATAGGATCAGACTCCTTAATTGGACTGATAGGCGTCTTTCCAGCATTAACTTCCAGATTGTTTTGTCCACTGATGAGTAAATTGAATCAACCATGTTATCTTCGAAATCTGTGATAAAGTCATGGAATTTAGTATCCTCTTGGTATAATTTCTCTACCCTTGTGGTGGCTTGGTCCTGCAAAGATGGGTCTTCGCATCTCTGCTTCAAGGCCAAAAGGAAGCCTTCTAGTGTTGTTATTTCAGGCGGAATTGATGTGTCTTCGAGACAGCGAAATGATGATCTCATTTTTACTAGAGCTGCTGGCCCAAGACACTGGTATCCAAACCTTACTTTTTCGGATTCAGAGACAGAACTCTCTGCCTGGATCAGATTGACTAGTTGAGAGCAGAAATAGCGTAAGTTTTCTGGCGTTCCATCATATAGCTTAATGGGCTGGATTGGAAAGTGATGCCTGGGCTGAGGTGATACTGTGTGTGTTAAGGCCGTCGGTGATATAGAAGAGACTGAAGATGTAAACAACTGGCTTACACGCTCTCCATCAGTTTTGGATGCTGCATCAAGTATTTCAGGTGAAAAAGTTATGTATGGTAAATTCCAAAGATGTGGAGGGAGTAATGTTATGTTTGACCTTGAGGGACTTTCATCTGTGGGTTGGATTGATGTATTATTAACGTCTGGCATGTTGTCGTTCATTGTAATGAAAGATTGAGAATCTGTAATGCTACAGAAGTCTTCGGTGGGTGTTGAATGAGTCAGAGTATCTGATGAATCAGTTACTCTATTTCTCATATGATTTTGACGCTTAGTAATGTCAAATTGGAGCGTAGGCGTTTGACCCGAGGCGGAATAGAATGGCAAGAAGGGGTCGGATGGATCGCGAGAGATGACTAAAGATCTACTGGAGATAATTCGGAGAACTAAAGGTTTAAAAATGGGTAATATAAGTGTCTAAAGAGTCTAAAGGTACGAGCAAATACTAATGGTGACTAAAGGTGCTAAAGGTAACTAGAGGTGACTATAGGTGACCAGAGGTGATCCGAAGGTGGTGGTTATGACAGAAGACTAAGCGTAAAGAACTCTATGCCTACAGACCAAACCATTATATATATACCTGCCTTCCTTTCACTAGCTCATCATAACATAGACCTTAACATAATATCAACATGATACCATGTGCCAAGAACTGTCCTGTTGTCATAGCAACATATGAAGAAAGGTAAAATTATATCCTAAAGAAAAGGTCGGAAGAGGAATCCTTACAAAACAAGATATTTTTGCAGCAAGTCTCATATGGAATCATGGGCTATCACGACCCAGATTCGCTATGACGAGCCTTCTCAGAATATCAAGGATATGGTGTAGTAAAACAGATAGTGAGGTTAGCGCATTGGCAGTTGGGACACTTTAAGTAGCCTCCCCTTGGTGGACAGTTCCGAGATGTATGTAGAAAATAAACTGATCAAGTAGTCATTGAAATTATAAATGGGAGCTTGCCTCATTAATCACTGGCTATCTCCAACCATTAATCACGGTACTACGTATACCTGCAATAAGGAAATTAAGTCGTGAGACACGGCGTTTGTTACGGCGTGCGCTAAGGATACTGGAGATTGCCGTCTGCTGAAGGTAATGTATTAATAACTTTTAGGATTATAGTTGCTAACAAGGGATACTCAGAGTCACGATTTCATTACAAAATGCATGGGCGATCTTGTAGGTACAATATTTTTATTTATAATTCTCTGAAGAGAGAATTCCTGTACTTAATGAATACCTATATATACAGTCAAAAATATCCCTCTTCGATAAGATGTGTATGTGTGTCTATTTTATTGTACTACTTGAGTCTATGACTGTCTAGCATATTGGGCTCCTCTCTGACCTAGGCCACACCTTGTACAGTGCTCCTACCCTCTTTTGTTACTTGAAAGATCATTGATATATTCCCCTTGATGAATAGCCATTCAGCTCAGTGTTTACCCGTGGAATTCGGTCACCTTTTCCACGAAACCTTCGACCAAAAAAAATAAAAATGGTAGCAATTGAAACTGAGTGTGCGGGAAAAAGTCTCCAAAAATCTGCAGCCCGGCCAGGCGAGGCTTAGACACCGGGACCACATGAGGTGCGCATATTCATCTATATCTCCCTTCTTTGTAACAGTCGAGGTCGACTTGATCCAATCCACCATCTCCGAATCGGGTGCTGGGTACGCTCCGGAAACTCATTGGATGGCTTTTCCTCCATGATCAAGTGTTGGTGATGAGCAGGGCTCCGACCCTACCATCTGATCTGATTGTGGTTAGCTTCACAATAATGGTGATAGGGGGATGCTGTGGCTTCTGGTTGATCAGTTTATGATCACAATGATTTCACGCAGGTGTCTTGTGGCTCCGACTAATCAACAATGTAATGTGAGTAGAGCTTGAGACTAATAATAAGTGAATTGATTTTTATAATACAGGATTGCCAATTTCCTTAAATATTCCCCCGCACTACGTGAGCCAATCAACAGCACACAATGTGCACGGTCGGGTTTCCATCAATTAGGATCCACAATGGGTTGAGAAATGAAGACAATACAGACCGCAAAAGCGAATGGGAGTCCTCGTCGAAGTGAGGACTTTGTAACTCAATCTCGGCTCTGCAGACTCTGCAGACTCTACAGTGAGAGCTGGAGGTTCGAAGGGGACACCACTGACAGGTGTTGAGAATAGTCCCCCTCTTCGATAAGGTTCTCTCTGTGACTTGACAACTCAGACTCTCCGATAATTGGCTAGAAGATCCTTGATACTCCTGTAACCCTCACGAACTCTCAGTATGTTACAACAAGGTTCAATGTGAATCATCTAAGTTCCCTGTCATCCAAGATCTCTCCAGAAAGCACCCTTCGTATAATTGCCTACGCTAGACAGCGTAGGCTATAGGAATCCTTAGGCTTGACAGCTGTCACACTCAGATATAATTCGACTGGCGAGGTGCCAGGTGGTCAAAGGTCGGAGAACTACAGGATAGTCGAGAGACACGAAGTCAAGAAGTCGAGTTGCCGAGCAAGCTATCAAGGCTGATAATTTAAGGTGAACAGAAGTACAAAGAATGTAACAAATAATGAAAGACTGAGAATATAAGATTATAATATTAAATAAATGCTAGATTGCGAGATCAAAGAATGAAAGATTGAGAAGCTGAAGAGCTACCATGAGGCAGCTCCAGCTTCCTTAAGTCTAATTCGAGACAAGACCATGGCAGATGTAGTCTTGACGCTAGCCCCTCCATCTCTAATTTTCAGAGTTTTCTCAGAAACCTTCTCAGTAAATCTTTTCCTGGGAACCTTTTGTTTGAAACATCTTCAAGGATGCCTGGCCATAAAAACGTTCGGGGCTTGACTTGTGTGGCACTGCTACTCTAATGAGTCTTTTTAACTTTAGAGATGTATTGAAGGAGATAGAGGGTCACTTGAAGCAGAGCGGAGAAGAGTGAATTGATTGTTTGTTGTTGGAAATTATGACTCTTGAATTTAGGACTCAACCACTATCTTTTTCGTCTCAGGTTCCCGACAAGATCGACTCTCTCTACACATGTCCCGAGTACGCCAATCGCGCCTACTGTCGCCTATATGTTTGGATATTTACGTACTACAGTGTACCTTGGCTCATCATGGTAGATGAGAGGTGGCTGGTCATCACTAGGTTTGACAGGCACACAATACTAGTGGGAACTTCTCCCCTAAGATATATATAAGTCCAATGTTCCCATAGTTATAAAATATCAAGTCTTCTTTACTTCATCATATTTATCCATATAATGTTGTACAGAGTATATTTTACAACATTTGTTTATATATAAAAGGTATCAATCAAGAGGATAGTGTGACGGTCTTAAAGTGGCGTTTTATTCAAACTGAACTCAGAGCTAGATACAAATGAAAATCTCAAAGTAACGAGCAGAGACATGACTGAAAGCCTCCTATTTATTTGCAAGACTATGATCTCGTTCCCTCATTTCATACCATTCTCAAAATAAATCATGACCTGTCCTCCGACAAACACCAGCATCTCCGTCTATTATAATTCAGCTTCATTTTAATGTTAGTAATTTTAGTTATTAAAATAGTTATGATGCGTGTGGCTTAGATGACTCACGACTGGTGTTCGAGTCGTCCTGTCTGCAATCTAAATTTTTCATTTAAGAATAGATTTGCATGAACTGGGCCAAAGCCTATACATGGGTCTAATGAGTCGTGGAGGGGTTCATGACATGTATGATGTTTAATATGGTTGGAAGAGTTCAAGCCTTAATTGTTAGGCAGCAGCTTAATGATCACCAGGTATGAGCCTGTAACAGATAGGAGGGCAAAACTGAACACCTGTACACAATGTCCTCTACAAAACTGGGAGTGAATTATTCTCCCAGAGCCAAGTTCAGTCAAATCTCGCGATATCAAAGAAATTGGCCCACAAGGCAATGATTTAAAATACTCCACGTCGTTTTTTCACTCCCAACAAGATCAGCTCCTACCTAAGTCTCATCAAGTCTACGAGTACGACCGAGTACATCCTCATTCCAATGATCACACCTCACATCGACCATTCTCTGGCCTCAGCTGACCACCAAATAGATGCCCACAGCTATATTTATACCTGCAGGAGGAAGCAAAGCGTGGTGCACAAATCTGGGAGATTTTTCTTTGGGATGAACGTGAGAGGGATCAGGACAGGTTCACAAGATAGTGCAGAGGGTGGATACAGTCTCAACAGGCGTGAAATTTCGAATTTTGACAAGAAGTTTTATGAGTTGGGCTTTGTGCGCGCCAAGACTTCGCTTGCAAGAGTGCTGCTGACAATGTAAAAACAAGCCGACAATAGAAGGTGTTTATGATAGCTTGTAAGCCGGTAATTGCCTGTGGCCTGCGCTGTCAAACGCAGGCTTAGCATGAAACTAGGCAGGGACTATTCTTGGAAGCAGGGTCTTACAACTTGGCAAACACCTCTAAGAATAGGGCACGAGAAGGGATACGGATATACAGATAGAAAGCTGTGTCATTGGCCTGGATAATAATCATGTATAAAGTAACTGTTATTATCCTCTTCAATCTGTAGTTCACCATAGATTGAAAATAAACTACCTCTGACCATAAGGTTGCTCAAGTGCCCATGCTTAGACTGTGACAGTGTTGTGGTCAACCTCCTGGTGGTGTTCTCTGGTATAGTTTGAATAGCCTGGTGTGATGGCTGTTAAGCCAAAAGTGTTATGGCTCAGTATGACTGCTACTCAGTACAATGACTTGTAGTTGTGGCTATACCACTGTGCCACAAACACTGGCCCGAACTGTGGAGGCCTTATCATATCAGGCGCCGACATTTAGTTGAGTCACACTAGGCTGTACAGTTGTACTTAGTTAGGTGTAAGATGTAGCCTTAGTTCTGTAGTTTTGCAATCTATATTATTAGTCCACGATCTATTCTTGTCCCCGTCCGTTCTGATATACCCTCGTGCAACATCAACCAGTTCCCAATCTCGAAGAAGGCTATCCCTTCACATACCAGCTGTAATAAAAAGACTCTTGTAGCCTATGCTGGCTAGCGCAGGTATTGACACCAAGGAAATCTTTGGGTATCTTCAGAAAGGATCTTGAAATACCCGGAGCTTAGAGGATTCCCAATGAGCCTTCTGGAAGCAAGCTAAAGGTTCATGAGGATGTCAGGAGTGTTGAGTATCTCTATTGAGTTTTCGAAGTTTCCAAACACTTCTGTCATAGGCTAGAGCTTAAGGCAGCCGAGGATTGTGCTTGAGTGACTGATCTGAGCTGATACTTATCAGGTGACTATTTAGTTGCTCTATTTGGGTATAGTCTGGTTACAGCACAGACCACTTTCTAATGTATATAATGAAGACTTTCACTCTTCCAACTTCTTACTGTAGTTTAAGATCTTCTATACACAGCATACAGTACAATTTGAATAAAATTCTACTTTAAGCCCTTACAACTTCTAGTTATACAGGAAATCTTATGGAAGGGAATTATTATAGATTGTATATATGTTTGTAGTCTAGCTGTAGGAATTATCTACACAGAGAATTATAATTAGTATGCTGTACTCACTGTGGTGCCATGATTTCAAATTTTCAGTGGATTTATATGAGGCGCATATTTGCTACAAGGGTTGCACCCCTGTTAGCGCCAAATTTGACAGCGTACATAATTCTAGTCCTGTATTTCCAGGCCTAAACTGAGGGCACAATTTGATTTCATTTCACCCTCAGTTTTATACAAATCCGACCTGCTCTCTAGTTCTTTCCCAATGCTTTGATGAGCGCTCTCCAGTAAAAAATTACACAGCTCTTCTCACCTTGTGCTTGAGTTACATAAGAATTAGATTTCTCAAATACAAAGTTATTTATTCAGAAGAGACATTGTCACAGTTTGGCCGTTGTCTGAGCTTATGTGGATACCTAAGCGTATAGTTCAAGATTCATGTTGCAAGACTGTAAGGAAATGATAGAGGAAACTGGACAATACAGCACTACCAGCCAAGGGGCCAGATCAGTGTCACAGCGTAGTGATTCTTGATAATATGTGGCTGGGTGGCAAGTATTTGGCCTAGGGTGAAGAAATCAGTCAAGACAATCACTGAGGGGCTGAATATTATAAATACCTATTAGTTGCAGCTAGATTTCTCTTTCTTCTTTATACAGTTTATTTATAAGGAAATGGTTAAACTGTCCTTTGCAGCTATTGATGGTGACATGAATTAAGATGATGATTGTGACTGAGATAGATTTCTATATAGTTTATAATACATGATATGCTCAGGTTCATATACCTCGAGCCAAGCAACCAGATTATGTTCCTCTAGATCTAGATTCATCAGAATAATTACTTACTCAGTAAAATTCTCCTAGTCTAAGTTGTGTGTTTAGGATCTTGATTAGGTTTCTAGTAACTAATCAATGATGTTTCTCATATCACTGAGACATAGTCATGGTTGATACAACAGGTACAAACGATGAGTCGTGCCTGTATATGACGTTGTGATATAGTCATGATTGTCTGAACAATATCAACTCATGAATGAATCATGTCTCTACATGACATATTGAGCCTTAAACAGGTTCCATACTTTTTGGGCTGTCTGACTGTCAAGGACCACTGTTTGTAGATCTTCATCTACATCATTCAGAACTATTTTGCGCAGTTTGTTGTGTTATCCATGCAACTTACCATGGTACATGCTTTAGGTTGCGTCATAGCATATGTACGTGACTGTGGAACTAAACGGTAGGGTGTTTAGTGTGTAATGTATGTGTGATGCATGTGTGATGCATGTGTGGGTATACAGGACCAAACTAGAACTAGATGGAATAGAGATAACAGAATCAGCGAGAGACTGATGGACTGAGAGAGAACGAGCTGGTCATTTCTCGTAGGAGAGAAATGATATCATAAGGGAATGTTCTAGCACTAGGCTGTGAACAACACAGTAAGTCTGGAGCAAGATATAAGGAGGTCTCAACCTCTGTCCATTCATTTGTAACTAAGTTTCCTTTATACGAGAATATAGAGTCAAGTCTTACATATCACGAGAACACACGCGACAGCGACTATAGAGACCTACTGTGAGCATAACTTCCCCAAGAGTATCCATCGTCCTGCTCCCATATAGCCTAGTTAATATAACACAGTTAAACATTCTGTCTTTTCCATTGTCTCCATCTATCGGAATCTTTGCTTTCTGGCTCTGTGATCCCCCCTGTTATGAGTCCGAACAATTCGCTATCTTCCAACACAATTTCCCAAGCTCCTGACCATCTGCGGTAGTTTTTTTTGTATTCTAACGCTTTTCATCCTCGGACTTCATGGTGAGCAGTAGTTGTATAGCACGTGATGCCATGCGGGGGAGAAGGAACAGAATGGCGAAAGCCGCTAGCCGGATCTAAGAAATCTGGCCCACTTGTAGATGGAGAAATCCCTTTTGTATATAGATAATACAACCCTAACTAGTATAACAACAATAGTGTTATGGCATGCTGTAGGGTAGATCGAGATTGCCGTTTGCCGGGTGTATGGAAAGGTCAAATGGTGAATACTGTAGAGGTGGAAAGTCGATGAAGTACTATGGCTAGAAGGAAGCGGGTTTGCGAGAAGATACTGTAATAATACTATAAGATTGTGAAGCTGGAGAACTACTTTGTTGTAGCTCCAGCTTCCTTAAGTACAAATAACCATCTAATATTATTCAACTAAGACTGTTGTAATTTCCCATCATGACTCAAACTGTGACCTCAACCATATCAATTCCTGTTGGCGCATTATCTAGTCTCACCATATAAGTGCAAGTGTTGAGGGTGAGCCGAAAAACCTGTTCTGTGAACTTTATCCTCAGGCATTCTGCTTAGACTCTGGTTCTAGAATGTCTCGCCATGACAATGATAGTGTCAGGCGCAGGTTCAATAGGCGCAGGACTCGAGGCGTAGGAGAGGGCGTAGCGTAGGATGTACTGAGGAAGGACACCTCGTGGTAACGCAGAGGACTTTCTAGAGAAGTGGTAAAAGGGAAAGCAGGGAGTCGTTCTAGATAGAGGGGCAGGAGGTGACAGTAGGTCACTATGTTTGGCAGAGGACGAGAGTGAGATGTGATTTGTTATGGCCAGGCATCCTTGAAGAGGTTTCAAGGAGAAGGTTCTGAGGGAAAGGTGATATGAGAAGGTTTTTAAGAAAGGTTTTGGGAAAAGGTTTACTGAGAAGGTTTCCGAGAAAACTCTGACAGTTAGAGATAGAGGGGCTGGCATCATGACGGCATTTGTCATAGTCTTAGTTGAGTTCAAGTACGATCTCGAGTTAGACTTAAGGAAGCTGGAGCTGCCACATAGTAGCTCTCCAGCTTCTCAATCTTTCATTCTTTTGATCTTGCAATCTAGATTTACATAATGTTATAATCTTATATTCTCACAGTCCAATATTCTCAGTCTTTTGTTATTTGTTACATTCTTCGTACTTCTGTTCACCCTGAGTTATCATTCTTGATTGCCTGCTCGACAACTCGACTTCTTGACTTCGTGTCTTTCGACTATTCTGTGGTTCCACAACCTTAGACTAACTGGTACCTCGCCAATCAAATCATATCTAAGTATCCTTTGTTAGCAACTGTAATCCTAACAGTTATTAATACCTTACCTTCGGCAGACGGCGATCCCCAGTATCCTTAGCGCACGCCGTAACATGATTAGAATAATGTAACTATTCCTAAAGACAGAAGACAAAGCGTGAAGATATCAGTCTCGGAAATGGAAACTACATAGGTGCCCTTGCTAAGCAATAAAGACTAGTGGAATTAAACAAGGAACCCATAAATCCTGCCTGAGGCATTTCTCAAGAATCCTTACAGATGGTATTTTATAATTTGTCAGAGCAGCATGTAGACAGCAGGGCAGAGACATAGGTCAAAGAAGTGGTGTTCAGGCTAAAGGGCGCCATCCTACATTATGCATGAGATAGGTGCATAACCACTCGGCCAAAAGGCCAGACCAGAATCATAGAACACTAGATACTGGTTATCTCCACATATATAGATTATACAGAAGGCAATCCTGACACTCTAGTACCTTTAGTTATCATTAGTACCCTCTCGAACCTTTAGACCTTTTAAATACTAATATTAACCATCTTTCAAACCTCAATTTCCTCCAAATTATCTCTAGTATACCTTCAGTCATCTTTCGCTGTCCATTCAACCTCTTCTAGCCCTTCGAATTCGCTCCAGCTCAAACGTCTAGACTCCAATCTGACATCTGGTATGGCGCCCCGGGTTTGCTGGTCCCGTGAGGACGAACAAGAAAAGGAACTGATTTGGTCACTTGCTTGACTTTGTCAGCAACCATCTTTTCGGTAATGAAAACAGAACCTGTGAGGGTATTAATTCTCAGCGGGACGGTGGCTATTTGAAGGGCAACCAGATTTGATGCTAGTTCCAATTTAATTCCTGATTCTCTCCGTTCTATAGAGGAATCAAGGAGCTCTTTCCGAGCGAGTTCATCCCATGCTGTTAGATCAAAGCCTGTTTTGACTCGCTGAACCAACATGATATTGTTGGTGTAACAGCTATAAAGCCGGTATTTCCTATAGCCAGTACTGGCAAGTACTGGCGTACAACCACTGGAGAACAGGTAGGCGCAAATACCACATAAAAGATACTAGGATCTCCTAAGAAGGGACTAGAAAAGTCTCCATGTGAGTAAGACTGATACTGAACCTTGGAGAAGCTGCTAGAAATGATACCCTTAGAGTAGCAACTGGAATCATCTAGAAATGAGCTGACCATGGAGGGAAGAACTTAGAACCTAATAAATCTGTATATATACCTGGATTAGTATGTAGAACTTAGGTCTTCATAGTCGAATTATAAAATACTATCATCCATACAAATGCTCCTTGCTTTCTGTCAAATTGGAGCGTTGGCGTTTGACCTGAGGTGGAATAGAAGGGCGAGAAGAGGTCGGATGGATCGCGAGGGATGACTAAAGATCTACTGGAGATAATTTGGAGAACTAAAGGTTTAAAAATGGGTAATATAAGTGTCTAAAGAGTCTAAAGATACGAGCAAATACTAGTGGTGGCTAAAGGTGCTAAAGGTAACTAGAGGTGACTATAGGTGACTAGAGGTGATCCGAAGGTGGTGGTTATGACAGAAGACTAAGCATGAAGAACTCTATAGCTACAGGCCAAGCCATCATACATATACTTGCTTTCCTCCCACTAGCTCATCATGACATAGGCCCTAAACTAGTGCCAACATAATAACCAATGCCAAGAACTGTTCTGTTGTCATAGCAACATCAGGAGAAGGGTCAAATTATATACTAAAGATAGGATGGGAAGGAGAATCCTTACATTACCCCTCCCGTTTTTCAATCTGCGAGCTCCGTCGAGCAAGCTGCACTCGGGTAAAGGCTGTGAAATTCTTTTAAGAGATCTCCGCAGTCTGTTAAATTATTCAGTGGCTCCCAAGTAGTATCCTCGTATCCTGTCCATCGAACTAAGTATTGAACTTTTTTCCGACAAATTCTTGAGTCCAGAATAGTTTCCACTTCGTATGTGTTGAAATCTCCGTCTGATATTTCGACAGCTGGAGGCTGGAGTTGTTGCTGACCCAGGAATCCGACAAATGCTGGCTTGAGAAGGTTGACATGAAAGTTGTTATCAATCTTCCACTGTGGTGGTAGATCCAATTTTGCGACGAGAGGGGTTTTCATTACAGTGATGCGCCAAGGACCGGCTCTGATATGGTCTAATTTTTTCGTTGGTCTTGATAGACAAAGATTCTTCAGTGATAAAAATACCCGATCTCCCACTCTATATCTTGGCGCAGGGAGGCGATTTTCGTTTGCGTACGAGGCTTGAAATTCCTGTGCTAGAGATATATTTTCATTGCATTGTTGTGATATCAGTTGCATTCGTGATATTAATTCAGGGGTGTCCCATGCTAGAGCAGTCTCTGATTCCGGAAGAATGTTAAGCCATGGGTGGTGGCCAAAGGAAGCGAAAAACGGCGACAGACCTGTTGATGCATTGGTGTGATTGTTGCAACAAAATTCAGCTAAAGGTAAGTGGCTGGCCCAATTGTCCTGATGATAATTAACATAGTGCCTCAAGTATACTTCTAGTGTTTTATTGGCCCTCTCGGTCTGGCCATTGGTCTCAGGGTGATAAGAAGTCGAGAGCTTGTGATAAATTGTCAGCCTTGTGCAAAATTTCCTTCCAGGTACTATCAATGAATGTCCGTCCTTGGTCAGATGTTAATGAGTCGGGCAGTCCAGCAAATCGAACAACATTATTCAGAAATGCCTCGGCTGTCTCTCGTGCTGTAGTACGTTCCAAGGCAATAACCCATACCCTTTTAGTCAGTCGATCAACAACTTGTAAGATAAATCAATAATCAAAACCTCTTATTTTACATATTGGCAAGGGTCCGACGAAATCTAGAGTTAAATGCCGAAACGCAGCTTGAGGTGCTGATAAGGGTTGTAAAAATCCATATGGCTTTTGCACTGAAGGGTTATTTCTCTGACAGGCCTCACAACCTTTGGCGTATTTAATGCACTCTTTATGACACATGGGCCACCAGTAAGACCTACTAAGTAACTTGTAAAGAGCAGCCGCTCCTCGATGGCCATAAAGCGGATTTTCATGGAGGAGTTTTAGGATCTGCTCACAGAGTGCTGAAGGTACATATTCCCTACCATTGAGACTAAATGAATATTCCGTAGCGCTACAACTTGCTAATTGGATATCTTTACGATCAGAACTTGGATCCTCCAGGGCCACACGAATTTCTTGGCAGAATTTATCTTCCTCACAATGTTTGCGCCAATTCTCAAATGAGAGTTCAACCTGAGGGTGTTCAATTGGGGAAAGGTCCATTGGTTCAGATGTATTAATTCGACGAAGAATATGCTGAGGCTTTAGTAGAGTCTGTTGTTGGTGCTTGCTTCGCTCGTCATTTGCGTCGGATGGCTTATCCTCACTTATTCTGGTCAGGGCATCGGGCTTTCCGCCTTGTTTACCGGGTCTGAAGACTATTTTAAAGTTGAAATCTGCAAGCAATTCGTTCCATCTAGCTTGGCGTCGATTGAGTTTCTTAGTGGTGGTAAAATACTCGAGATTCTTATGGTCAGACAAGATAACTGTGGGGTTCTCAACAGAGCCAAGCTCACTTTTCCATGTCTCGAACGCATTTACAATAGCAAGCAATTCTTTATCGAAGATCTCATAGTTGCACTCAGCTGGTAGCATCTTTTTCGACATAAACGCCACTGGACGTAAGGTATTCTCATCATTGTACTGCGATAAAATAGCCGCAGTAACTGTCGGTATATCACCGGTAGATTATTGTGCTAGCACGAGAGGTTTGAAACAGGTACGAAAAAGTGTGTATGTGTGTTCTCTCTCAATTACCTTCCTGCCAAATAGCAGTTCCCCAGCACTTCGCTAATTAAATCACATGACTTAAGTCTCTATCTACGTAATCAAAGCCAATATTCATACACTGAAAACTCTTTAAAGTGATGTTTTTAACCAATAAGAACTTTGGTCTGGCCGGTTGCCATACTCCTCGATTCTACTTTCGCTCGACCCACCCTTCCAATCTGACTGTCAATTCGTTCGAGTCAATGAGCTTATTTAAAGCTGAAGTCGCATTTACCTTTGTCATAGAGTCTGCTGGGTTATCCTTACCGTTTATCCATCGTATCTCAGCAAGTTCTTTACGTTCGTATGATTCACGAATAGCCATGACGTCAATCATCAGTCGCTTTTCCTTAGTGGTTCCGAGTTTCACTAGGCATTCGTATAGACTGCGGCTATCGGTGCAAACTATCAACAGAACCATCGGTAGAGCTAGTTGATCCATGATTTGGTTGACTGTCATACACAAGGGGATTGCAATATCAATACCATTGGTCATGGCATATAGCTCCGACGCTAGTACAGCTCGAGTCACTCTTTTGCACTTAGTTGAGCTCCAATGGATTATATTACCGCAGAAAGTGAATTTATTCTCACCAAATGTTTCGTTCCCAAGAGTGATTACAAAACCTATTTGTGAGGTAAGGTCTTTGTTATTGGCAAATGAGCCATCAACCCAGCAGTAAGCTTTCAGCTTGTCAATATCTAGACTAATGTATCTTAATCCACGGTTGACGTCTTTCTGTTGTTCTCTAAGTGCGCTATTGAGATCATTAATTTCTTGATCTTCAGGATTTTGAG
Organism: Blumeria graminis f. sp. triticale; assembly: GCA_905067625.1. Classification (NCBI taxonomy): domain Eukaryota; kingdom Fungi; phylum Ascomycota; class Leotiomycetes; order Helotiales; family Erysiphaceae; genus Blumeria; species Blumeria graminis. The sequence goes on from LR898476.1 coordinate 17,455,457, forward strand.
ATTGGGCTGCTCTTGATAATTTGAAGGCAACAAGTGGTTGACAGTTCGAAGAAATCCATGCTCCAAGCGCTCTTTGTCTCTTGTAGATATCGAGTCTATTGGGGTCTTGAAGATTGACAAGCTTGATCTTCTTGCCTTGACCATTAGGTTCTATGTGTAAAGCGTTGTCTCGAAGAGTGATTAATAAACCATTAAAATGAAGGGGGTTTTTCTCAGATAGGCGTTCAATGGGTTTCGCGGGAAATTTTGCCTCTATTAGCTTAGCGTCTTCTAATCTCAGGAATTCTTCGGTTCCAAGGAAGAGAGTATCATCGACTTGCATTCCTGAAATGCTGAATGGCTTGCTGTGTGTTACAAGTAAGCACGGGTCAAAACAGGATGATTTCAAAGCGAGTTCTTTTGTCAAGTACTTAATCCAGGTGTCGAACCAATGGTTGCCCGCCTCTGGAATTCCATACAGAGGTTTCACAACGTGCATAAGAGTACCTGGCGGTAGGTTCTTTGCTTGTACTATTTCCGGAGAAGGCCAGCAATATATGTCCCGAATAAGATGGGTCCTTGAGTGTGTATACGCTTGCTGTATGTCTCGAAGAAACAAAATGAGGCCGAATTGTCTGATCAAGCAAATTGCAAAGCAGAAAATAAGTCGTTGGCTTGCCTGTTGTACAGTAGGCGACTGGGTCAAGACCAAGGATTTACCTTCATCGTTGTATGCCTGTACAACTAGGCGAGATTTTTCGAAGGGCGTAGATGTTTCCTTGCCTTTAATTCCCTTGACAATTCTACATTTGTAGATACGCTTTCCTAATATTAAATTGTTCGAAGGTATGAATTGGAAGACATCATTCGCCAGCAGGCTGTCTATTTCCTTTTTGGTTGAAGCGAAAAATGGTGGTCCGGGAGTTTTAATGAGACCCTTTGAACGTAGGTCAAGGGAGAGTTGAATTGCTTCTTCATTTTGAGATAGATATAGATGAGATTGTATTTCGGGGCTAATGTTGAGGTGATCTTCAGTCTGGTATTGGCCAGTGAATCTACCATCTCTTTGACTGCGTCTTAGTTGAAGTGATGGCATTGAATCATTTTCTAAATTGATTTCTGGATTTAACGATGGTAGGTCTGAGCTAGCGTCACGTTGGGTATTAGGGTCTTCGTTATCTTCAAACCATTTGTTAACTGATGTTGATCGAAAGTTTTTCTTTTCCCCATTTATTAGCACCGTTATTGTCTCACCTTCCTTGTTGTACAATTCAAACGGTCCTGTCCATTTTCCTCGTGTATTCTTCGTTGCCTCGCGCCACACTCGAACTTTACCTCCCACAGGAATATCTTCAAGGTGAGTATGCCGTGGTCCGTTCCGCATATTTTTAGCTAGATTGATAAGCTGTGTGGCGCGATGTTTTTGGAGTTCGTCCATTGCCTTTTGCATAGCGTCCGCTCTTTGTTTTGATACTGGCGCGGGAGCATCGTTCCAAGTAATACGGGGATAAGCACCAAACGCGCAAAGAGTTGGTACAAGGCCATCTGGACCAGCTGAGTCGTTAAGTGCTTTTACAGCCATTTTAAGGATTGAATGACGGTCGACATTTTGCCCGGAAAATTGTTGTTTGAAAATGGTATAAGCCCGGCGAAGATTTTTGTGGGCCTGCTCAACTTTTCCAATAGAATTGTGCGCTTCTATGGGAACTTCAACAACGCGGGTCTTCCATCCCGAGGCGGTTGCACGGAATTCTGCGGATGCGAAGTTCTTGCCGGCATCGTGGATTAAATTTTCGGGTGGACCAATGTAGACATTATTCCAACAGCGTTCAATTGAATTACAAGTAGAGATAGCCCCTTCTTTGTCAGGCCCAGTAAGGAAATCTGCTGATCCTAAGTTAGTTCCAGCGTCTATTAGATGTACAGCCGGTCCGTCTTCTAGATGCATTACGTCGACGTAGACTGTATGATTGAATGGAACATCTTTATTAGTGAGGGTAAATTTGAATCGTAGAGGCCGATGAGCGTTTAGCTGACAGTCATTGCAAAATTTGGATATCCGGTCAATGATTTTTATGTCAATGTCATGACCAGCTCGCCGAAAAATTTTCCACATTCTAGAAGCTGATGGATGTCCCCATCGACGGTGACATGTCCTAATTTGTTGTTCTGTTAAGTAACAAATAGGTTCATTATTAGATTCGTAAATAAATAAAGACTGGAAGTGGCCGAGTGTCATCCATAGATGGCCGTATTTTCGAATGAGAGCTGCTACTGGCTTTTGGTTTTTGATCATGACGTTTTTCTGCACATCAGGTGTGACACCTAATCGTGTCATGTCTTGTAAGCCGAGCAAAAACGGGGTATTGCAGGGTAAAATGTGAAACGTAACTCTGCCGACGGGCGTATCCAAAGTAATAGAACCAATAGAAATAAAAACGCCGTCACCAATTCCCGATATTTTTACCTCTCCAGCCCTTGTTCTATCGACCTTTAACTCCTTTTGTAAATGCTTAAGTGCTTTGGCTTGTCCAACTCCAACTGTGGAACGACCCGCTGCACCTGTATCAACCAAAACGCCATGGAAAACTCTTTCATCGTATCTTTCATTATAGTCATTACCAATAGAAAATACATTTCTGAACAAATGAAAAACTGCAGGGGTATCTGTCTCCAAATCGAAGCTTTTATTGACACCAGGAAAATCGAAGTCTAGTGATGCAACTGTTATTAACATTTTTTCTTCTTGTTTTGATGCTGCATATTTCGTTTTTGGTGCTGTAAATTTGTGGAAAGTTGTTAGGTCTTGAAGGTAGCCCGCGACATTTTTCCCTCCAATTTCTGAAATAAGAAAATTTTGACTTTCTTCTTGGTAACAGTATCCATCCTCAGATTCTGGCTCGTCAGTGAGCTCGTTTACAGATAAAAAATGGTGTAACTCAGCGTCTAGAGATTCTCCTTCGAATTGCAGGACAAATTGTTGTACGGCGTTTTCGTCTTTTGAGGGGTACGTCTTTTTAATTTTTTCAAACGCTGCTCTCTGCTCTTCCGGTGTGTGTTCAGAAGACCAACAATTTGTCTTTTTACACACAATGCAGCGTTTATTCCAGGTTGACTTTACCATACTAGGTCCTGATCCTATTTTTCTTCTTCCACGAAAATTTTGGCTTCCTCTACCTGTACTACTTCCTCTCACTGGTTGGTACTGCCGCTCAGCTAAATAAGAGTTATCAAAGCTATTATGTTCAACGTGACTGAGCTGATGATATTGAGAAATTGATGTGCCGGATAGTGATAATTGCATAAATCTCGCTCGTATATCTGCACAAACACCTTCTGCTGTTTTTGCCGGAGAGAATAAAACAAAGTGTAGGTCTGCAACTCCAGAGCAAGCATTGATAATTCTGGTTCGCAATGCAGCATCACCAGCGTGGGATTCGAGTCCCCTTTGAACACGACGAAGTTCTTTTTCGAGATTGTTGAAAGCTTGAAGTTTATCTGGACTTTTCCGCATTTCTTCAATTAAATTGAGAGTGTTCCAAATTGTTTCACGTCTGTTTACCCAGTGGACTGTTTCATAGTGTGATTTGATAATGTTACATCGCTCGTCGAAAGATAAATTTTCATCGTGCAATGTGAGATCCAGATATTTTTCACTGGCATCGCCGGTAAACATTATGGTTAAAGCGTCCTTCAGGTACTTCTTCTCGACACAGGCGTTATTACAGTTGTTGAGAAAAATCTTTCGCTTGTAATCAAAGCTATCAGTCCCATCACTGTACTTGTCTTCTTCTTTATACATCCTCACGAGGGATTCTAGTTGTCTACTCTTGTGCAGTGGGCGATCTTCCCAATGTGTCTCATTTCTATGGGTAGTTGATGGTAGAATTACTGGAGTTGATGATGGTGATGATGTAGGGTTGTGTGGTTTTCCGCTGCTTTTGCTGTAAATTGCAGCATAGTTGCTGTCGTCAGTGGTTTGTCCACTCCTTTCTTTTCCCTTTCCTTTTTCTGCTTCAGTTTGATCTTTTATCCGCTCCTTGTTATCAACTCTAAAATCTTGGTACTTTTTATACTCTGCGGTGGCCCCAAGTATGCTTTCTTCTTCAACGTAGTTTGGATCTTTGGGATCGCATCGTGTGCTTACGCCAAAAGGGTTTTTCTTCCTGTAGTAAATAAGTTCTTCAGGAGTCCATTCATGAAACTCCTCCCTCTTCACTTCTGTGGCTAGTTGTTGATCGATATGTTTCCCTTTTGGATTTGGTGTCATGTATACTCCACGAGAAATTAGGAAGTCTCGGAATTCCCTCCTAAGATCTGAATTGATCTTGCTGAACTGGTCTACGTCCCAGTTTTCGAAATCCTCTAACCATCTTTCCCAAAGCGAGTCATCTTTTGCACCTTTGGCTTTATATAACTCCAGTCTGTTTTTGACATATGCTGTGATCTCTTCCGTAGTCCCCAGTGATTTTTGTTCTGCTGATGAGTTAGACATTTTTTTTTTTTTTTTTTTTTTTTTCAATAGTTAATTGCGTGATTGACGCGAAGCTAGAAGAGCGAATACTTAGTGCTTAATTGACGGGGTGCGTTGATGGACGCAGAAGCAAGAAGAGCGAATACTTAGTGCTTAATTGACGGGGTGCGTTGGTGGACGCAGAAGCAAGAAGAGCGAATACTTAATGCTCCTTGGGCTTGACACGTCGGAGCTCAGTTCAGACAAGGTCGACGACTCCAAGGGACGTTCCTTCGATTGGTAACCGCGTACAGATCTGTGACCGATGTTACGGATCACTGATCAGTGTCGGTATATCACCGGTAGATTATTGTGCTAGCACGAGAGGTTTGAAACAGGTACGAAAAAGTGTGTATGTGTGTTCTCTCTCAATTACCTTCCTGCCAAATAGCAGTTCCCCAGCACTTCGCTAATTAAATCACATGACTTAAGTCTCTATCTACGTAATCAAAGCCAATATTCATACAGTAACATAATCTGAAGCGTCAGTTTCCAGCCCAGTCTTTCTACGAGGATCAAAATGGGCAAGCATAGTTCCGTCTTTAAAGGCTCGCTTGATCTTACTGAAAGATTCTTCACACACACAATCCCAGGTGAATTTAACATCCTTCTTAGTTAAATGGGTCATAGGAGTGGCTAACCGTGAGAATTCAGGGATAAAGCGACAATAAAAGTTTGCAAACCCTAAAAATCCTTGGATATCTCTAACAGAACGGGGTGTTGGCCATTCCTGGACGCAGGCTACCTTTTTAGGGTCCATGAAAATTCCTTTAATTGAGACAATGAGGCCGAGATAAGTTACACTAGTTGTTTCGAAGGAGCATTTAGAAATATCGACTTGCAAGCCATGTTTGCGAAGTCGCTGTAAGACTACTTTTACGTGCCTTTGATGGTCCGCGAGGTTTTCTGAGTAAATCAGTATGTCGTCCATGTAAGCAGTACAGAAATTGTCGAGGAGACCCCGAAGAGCGTAGTTAATATAAGTTTGAAACGAAGCAGGTCCGTTACATAGACCGAAAGGGAGAACTAAGGGTTCGAAGAGTCCATATCGGCAAGTGAATGCTGCCTTCCATTTATCACCCTCTTTGATGCGGAGCTTATTAAAAGCAGAGATAATGTCAAGTTTGGTGTAGAGCTTGGCACGAGAGAGTTGACACAGGGTCTCTGTTATTAATGGAAGAGAGCACCGATTTCTGATGGAGATTGCGTTGAGTCCTCTATAGTCAATACAGAAACGGAGATCTCCATTTGATTTCTTAACAAATAGAACTGGAGCAGCTGCTGGTGACTTTGAAATCCTAATAAATCCCTTGGATAGTTCTTTGTCCAAATACTCCCACAGAGCCTCCAGCTCCTTTTGATTCATTGCATAGGGACGAGCGATTGGAGGCTGCTTTCCGGGCTGTAGATCAATTGAATGATCCCAGGGGCGATGTGGAGGCAGGAGATTGGCCTGTTTTCGATCAAATTCATCGAGGAAGTCATGATAATGAGAAGGGAGGTATTTCTTTGGGTCGGCATCTTTTGGTATGGAGAGGTTCAAATTGTTGATTTGGATAGTGGGCAGTCTTTGCATACTTGGATCCAGTAAAAGTTCTAGGTCTCTGAGGCTAAAAGCGAAGTAATGATTTTCGGCCTTTTGACTGAGATCAAAAAATTCAGTGGCAGATACCTTGATTGGACGCGTGTTCTGGAGGGGAGATTTACTAATGGGTTTCAGTGGGGGTTCTTTTCGGATTTGGGTTATTTCTCTCGAAATACTTGTGGTGGTTATTGACGTATGGGATTGTTGTCTCGAACTGGCAACAGGCCTTATCTAAACAATTTTCTCCAAAGGTTATCGTATTTTCAGACCAATTGATATAAGGATTATGTTTTTCTAGCCAAGGAAGTCCCAAGACTAGGTCATATTTAATATTTGGGGTAACAAAAGCGAACATTTCTTCCTGGTGTCTGCCAATTACGAGTTTAAAGCTAGTTTTTTTTGTAATTTCGGCTCCACGTTTACCCTCAAAGCCTACCAGGGCGAGAGGAGACTCGAGATGGTTAGCAATAAGATTTAATCTACTGCATAATTTCTCGGATATGAAAGCAAAGCCAGATGCACCTGAATCAACAAGAGTAATTAAAGTTTCATCTCCTATATTTGCCTTTATATACATATGCCGGGAGGAAGACAATTCCTTCAGGCTCACTTTTCCAACCGAGACTGACTGCAGTGGGTGATTATTTGTTGAAGCTGATTTCGTGATGTCCGCATTGTTTCGAGGAATTTCCGTTGGAGTCGAGGACGTAAAATTCCGAGTACCTAAAGGGCAATTTTTCGCAATGTGCCCTGACCTATTACACCAGACACACCGACCTAGAGTTCGACGTGCGTCTTTTGCCTGTAGAGTAAGGCGTCCGTCGACGTCTTTTTGTCTTGACACAAATCCGAGATCCATAGCAGAGCTTCCTTGTAATACAGGAATCTCGTGACGTGAAGGGTTGAGCTGGGGTCGAGATCTCATATAAGCTGGAACTGTTATGTAGTTTTTTGGTGGTACTGGTGGTAATGATCTTGCATGTGATGAAGCTAAAATTTCTTGCAATCCGGCATCCTTTTGTCGAAGGTAGGCTACGAAGGCGTGGTATTCTACTGGAACGTCTGAAGATGATAGGATCAGACTTCTTAGTTGAACTGATAAGCGTCTTACCAGCATTAACTTCCAACTTGTTTTGTCCACTGTTGAGTAAATTGAATCGACCATGTTATCTTCAAAAGCAGTGATGAAGTCATGAAATTTAGTATCCTCTTGGTATAACTTCTCTACCCTTGTGGTAGCCTGGTCCCGTAGGGATGGGTCTTCGCATCTCTGCTTCAAGGCAAAAAGAAAGCCTTCTAGTGTTGTTATTTCAGGCGGAATTGATGTGTCTTCGAGACAGCGGAATGACGATCTCATTTTAACTAAAGCTCCTGGCCCAAGACACTGGTATCCAAACCTTACTTTTTCGGATTCAGAGACAGAACTCTCTGCTTGGATCTGATTGACTGGTTGAGAGCAGAAATAGCGTAAGTTTTCTGGCGTTCCATCATATGGGGTAATGGGCTGGATCGGAAGCTGATGCCTGAGCTGAGGTGATACTGTGGGTGTTAAGGCCGTCGGTAATATAGAAGATACTGAAGATGTAAACAACTGGCTTACACGCTCTCCATCTGTTTTGGATGCTGCATCAAGTATTTCAGGTGAATAAGTTATGTATGGTAAATTCCAAAGATGTGGAGGGAGTAATCTTATGTTTGACCTTGAGGGACTTTCATCTGTGGATTGGATTGATATATTATTAATGCCTGGTATATTGTCGTTCATTGTAATGAGAGGTTGAGAACCTGTAATGCTATAGAAGTCTTCGGTGGGTGTTGAATGAGTCAGAGTATCTGATGAATCAGTTACTCTATTTCTCATATGATTTTGACGCTTAGTAATGTCAAATTGGAGCGTTGGCGTTTGACCTGAGGTGGAATAGAAGGGCGAGAAGAGGTCGGATGGATCGCGAGGGATGACTAAAGATCTACTGGAGATAATTTGGAGAACTAAAGGTTTAAAAATGGGTAATATAAGTGTCTAAAGAGTCTAAAGATACGAGCAAATACTAGTGGTGGCTAAAGGTGCTAAAGGTAACTAGAGGTGACTATAGGTGACTAGAGGTGATCCGAAGGTGGTGGTTATGACAGAAGACTAAGCATGAAGAACTCTATAGCTACAGGCCAAGCCATCATACATATACTTGCTTTCCTCCCACTAGCTCATCATAACATAGGCCCTAAACTAGTGCCAACATAATAACCAATGCCAAGAACTGTTCTGTTGTCATAGCAACATCAGGAGAAGGGTAAAATTATATACTAAAGATAGGATGGGAAGGAGAATCCTTACACTTTCTATAGTTGATCTATGACAGTTGGCTGCGGTACCAAGTGCCTCTGAGACAGCTGATATTACGCCAGCTGGTGCAAGGAGTCGGTGGGGGTGGTCGTAATCGAGGCGTAGAAACAGTCGCGTATTGTCTGCTGTCCTTGTATTGGCACCCTTTGTTTTTGGAGAGGGCGGGGCTGCCTTTTTTGTTGATGGCCTAGTGCTGTGGCCGAGGCCTGCTCGGGCTACATTTGCCCAAGTTGTCTTTTGGGTCGGAGCCTGGGTTTTTGTAAGGTTAAGTACCCTAATTTCTGGAGCCCTCGGTGGAAGACAGTTGGCGGGGCGAGCAGGAAGGACTGGTGGTGTGCTTCCTGGATCGGATTGAACAAACTGGCCAATGGCTGCTTGTAGGTAGACTTTTATAGCGTCTACAAATTCTTTATTATTGCTGATCAAAAGAGGCGAAAGTGCTGCTTCAACACTGTTTATTGCAGTCGAGCAGACAGCGAGGCGGGCCGTAATTTGCGTCGTCTGTAGCTTTTCGGCCTCCATCACTGATTACAGCTCCGGAGGAAATTCCGGTGCTAATGTCGAAGCTGTGCCTTTGGAAGCTGGCACAGTAAGTTTTCTTGCAGAAATTTCTGCGTGTTCTGTTGTTGTCTCTCGAACGACTTCCTTTCCTTTCCTGGAGATTCTTGCCTCTGGGGCAAGCTCGATGGGAATTGTAAGGATTCTCCTTCCCATCCTAACTTTAATTTATAATTTTACCCTTCTCCTGATGTTGCTATGACAACAGAACAGTTCTTGGCACTTGTTATTATGTTGATACTGGTTTGTGTCCTATGTTATGATGAGCTAGTGGGAGGAAAGCAAGTATATGTATGATGGCTTGGTCTGTAGCTATAGAGTTCTTCACGCTTAGTTTTCTGTCACAACCAGAATCTTCGGATTACCTCGGATTACCTCTAGTTATCTCCAGTTACCTCTTGTACCTTTAGTTACCATTAGTACCCACTCGAACCTCTAGACCTTTTAGCTATTTATATTACACACCTTTCAAACCTTTAGTTCCTCCTAGTTATCTCCAGTAGACCTTCAGTCATCTCTTGCAATCCATCCGACCTCTTCTCGCCCTCCTATTTCGCTTCAGGTCAAACGCCTACGCTCCAATCTGACAGGAATGTTGGTCTTGGGACCAATTTTCACTGACCTGACGGGCTCAGAATCAGTCATCTCTTTGTCTGGAAGGTTTGGAGACTTCCCTTTGATGAAGGCCTTACTCGCAAACATGCTTGAAAGTTTTTGCGGAAGTCCTCGGGCGGACTCTCTTGTTGTCCAACATTGCGTTGGGGAGCTTTTTTCGAACAGGTGGCATGATAAAATTGCCAGTGACTCAATCACAATTTTCCGATGAAAGCGACGAGCGCGAGAGGGAGGGAGAGGGGGAAAAGGTGAAGATTCGAATTTCAAAAATTTGTGCATTGTGTGTTAGTGTTTATTATACTACTTGAGTCTATGACTCTCTAGCAGATTGGGCTCCTCTGACCCAGGCCACAAATTGTACAATGCTCGTTGCCTCTCATGTTTCTTGAAAGATCATTGATATGTCGCCCTTCATGAATAGCCATTCGGCTCAGTCTTTACTCGTAGAATTCAGCCACCTTTTCAACGAAACCTTCTATCCAAAAAAAAAAAAAAAAAAAAAAAAATGGTAGCAATTGAAACTGAGTGTGCGGGAAAAAGTCTCCAAAAATCTGCAGCCCGGCCAGGCGAGGCTTAGACACCGGGACCACATGAGGTGCGCATATTCATCTATATCTCCCTTCTCTGTAATAGTTGAGGTCGACTTGATCTAATCCACCATCTCCGTATCGGGTGCTGGGTACGCTCCTGATACTCATCGGATGGCTTTTCCTCCATGATCAAGGGTTAGTGATGAGTAGGGCTTCGACCCTACCATCTGATCTGATCGTGGTTAGCTTCATAAAAATGGTGATAGGGGAATGTGATGAGAAATGAAAATGATACAGACCGCGCAAGCAATTGGGAGTCCTTGTCAAAGTGAGGACTTTGTTACTCAATCTCGGCTCTATAGACTTTACAGTGAGAGCTGGAGGTTCGTAGGGGACACCTTATGCATTGCTCACAATAATATTTTTTGAATTTTGTTAGAATATGATTCCTCTGGACGGGTAATACAGTAGTACTGTTACTGGAATATTTGGAAGTAGATTTGATAAAGTATAGGGTTAAATCGTTGCGAGTGTCTTCGTCTCTACGTCTACGAGCTTAACAGAAGTATCGCGACCTCGCACCCTCTAATGTATCGCTCCTAGTCTCATCCACACGCTAATATGAAACTACTAATACAGGGTATATAAAATCAACAGACGCCTTACCCTTTTTAACTCCTAGGCAACCAATAACCACAACCCTAACTCCATTATGTTAAATTGTAGGGATGATTATGATGGCCAACCCTTCTTGTAATTTAACAGATTTGATTTTATTAAACCCGATTTGGCGCCTTAAGGCCCACGCAGGTGTCTATGAACTCTAGTATTTATCTAGGAGGAAACCTTTATGGTAAAAACCCCTCAACTTTTCAATTTATTTACACTTTAAGTTTGTGTTACCTTCGTGAAGTGCACTTACACTGTTATGTCCAGTGAGGATACCGTCCACTTCGTTTCTAATAGCAGGAGATCTTCTTTCCCCTACTCTTCTATCTCTCACTCATCGTGGTCTCGACTTCAAGCGTCAGTCGAAACTGCTCTAACCTTCCTTCCTGCTGGATCCATCTAGTTATCCTTGCAATTTATTTGGTGTTATTCATCATGGCCTCAAATGACCGGGATTCTGCCTTTCTCAGTATTTCTCCTCTACCTTTGGCCCAGCTGGTGCAGGCCATGATCATATGCTTCACATTCTGGGACGGATATCCACATTGGCATCGTGGATTATCTACTCCTGTAACTTTTCTTCTGTGCAGATAGGAATTGAACCCAATGTGTTCGCTTCTTATCTGCATGGCTATGCTGCTCTAGGCCCTGCTCAGGTACAACTATAATATTATGACCACTTAGGATGGCTTTTTCATCCCCAAAGTTATATGACTAATCATTAAAAAATGAGATTGATAACGCTTTACCCTTCACTAGAAATTCAACGTTTTGTAAGGATTCTGATCATGGCTTACTTGAGAAATCTGTTCCTTAGGAAGCCTCCGCCGATGCGGGATTTATCAACCACAGTTTTGTGAATTGAGTCAATTCTAAACACGAAAATCAGAGCACAGGCTGGGACTGCACTACACTTGTTAAAGATTTAATCTGTCCGTAACTCTGAGCTTGATGATGGCCAGCAAGACGAAGAATATCATGACCTGTCATTTAGGATAAAAGGGGAAAAGGGCATTAATTAGAAGATAGGACCGATATAGTAAGGGGTGATTAGCCCAGAGTAGGTATGGGCATTGTGAATGTAGTCGGAAGCATCATTATATTAAAGAGGAGTCAAGTGCGCGATATATATATACACGTGTCCTATCACTGTCACTAATTACCAGACCCCGCACTGCCATAAACACCATCAATCTCTGCTGTCCATCGCAATCCCGAGTATCAATATGAGTTACTATTATACGGTCTGTTTGTACGGGTCGACATCAAGATAGAAATGTTAACAACACTATCCGACTTAGTTTTACGAGTCTTATTGACTAAAGTCGTCGATCAACTCAAGATAGATAACTGCTGGTTCCAAGTGTTTTGCAATAATCCATGAAGCAATAATCTATCTCGGGCTGCATAGTAGTCCTTTTGCAATCAGGTGCGCTTTCCTTATAAGGCTGAGATCTCGCCAAAGCCTTAACAACCGTATATCACGTGACCGCTACTGCCTGCCCCGCGTAATCAGGATCTCGGCACAGGGGAACAAGGCAATCCTCAACAACCCCGAAATCCAAAAAAATCCAGCATAGGGAGAATCGGCGCCGCGAGCACCACATTGCTATTATCATGACGCCAACTGCTTTGGCCGAAATCATATCTGCACTGCCATGTGAAGATACTTGGGGTCCGCCAATTGCGCAGGACACTACGCTAAATGGCGCCCCTTATGCCCCCTACTCTAAGGGCGATAAACTTGGTCGAATGGCAGACTGGACTAGCGAAGGCAAAGATGGCCGTGATGGCCGTGGCGCCCGCCAGCAGTACAATCGGAACTATAGAGGTGCGTATAATTCCCGTATCCCGCGCGCTCTTAGGTCGCCTCCGCTTGGCGCCTCAGAACGACGGGCTGACTCCAGCGTCAGATCAACAGGTTTACGGCGCCGGAACCTCTTCCTTGTTTGCCGCCCAGGTAGCCGAAGATGAATTCTCTTTCTCCGTAGTCAGCAACACACGCGACTCGGCCAAAACGCGATTCGGCCGCGGCGGTCCCTTTGCTCGCGGCCGTGGCCAACGAGGTGGAAGGGCCGATACGAGAGGCGGACGTGGTCAGTTCCAGAGAGTTGGAGGTCGAGGAGGTCAACAAGGATATAACAATTATAACGATCGTGGAGGTCGTGGTGGCGGCTCTCGTGGTGCCCGAAGATTCGGATGGAAGGACTACGACAAACCTCAGCGTAATCGTGACGCATCAGTCAATATCAAGCCTGAATGGAAAATGCTCGAAGAGATAGACTTTAATCGGCTCGCAAAACTCAATTTAGATACTGACGAAGGCGAAGACATCGAAAGTTACGGGTTCCTCTATTACTACGACAGATCTTACGACAAGCAGCCAGTCAAAGTGGGTGAGCGAAAATTGAGCGTTGTTGACCGCGCGGCCTACAATGTCACAACATCATCAGACCCAGTCATCCAAGAGCTTGCAGAAAAAGATGAGGCAACTATCTTTGCAACTGATAGCATCCTTTCCATGCTTATGTGCTCTCCACGCTCTGTATATCCTTGGGATATCATCATCATTAGACAGGGCAACAAGGTCTTCCTAGATAAGAGAGACAACGCTACGCTTGATATGGTCACGGTTAACGAAAATGCGGCTGATGCCCCGATGGATGCTTCTGAGGGAAGTAAAGACGCTATTAATCAGCCAGGAGCTCTTGCCGAGGAAGCTACCTATATTAATCACAATTTTGCAAATCAAGTCATGATTGAGAATGAGAGCAAAAAAGTCGAAATGCCTAATGAGAATCCATTCTACAATCCAGCTGAGGAAAACGAACCTGCTGCAAGCAAGGCATATAAATATAGAAGGTTTGACCTTTCTCTGAACGATGAAGATCCAGTACACCTCATAGTCCGAACCGAGCTAGATGCCGTTCAGAAGAATGCAATTAGCGGCGAAGATCAATTTTTAACTGTCAAAGCTCTAAATGAGTTTGACCACAAGGCGCAGGGTAGCGGCGGGGCTCTCGAGTGGCGGACAAAACTTGTTAGCCAGCGCGGTGCTGTCGTAGCTACCGAAATGAAAAATAACAGCTGCAAGCTAGCAAGATGGACAACTCAAAGTATAATGGCTAGTGCAGATATCATGAAGCTAGGGCAAGTCTACCTCATCTCTCTAGGTTTTTGATAAGACTAACCCTAAAAATAGATTTGTTTCTCGAGCTAATCCTAAAACTAATGATCGTCACGTCATACTTGGTGTTGTTGGGTGGAAGCCGCGTGATTTTGCTCAGCAGATGAATCTTAGCCTTTCAAATGGATGGGGTATCGTGCGCACCATTGCTGACATGTGCTTAAAGCGTGAGGAAGGCAAGTATGTGCTACTGAAAGACCCAAACAAACCCATGCTCCGCCTTTACGAAGTACCAGTTGGTAGCTTCGAGGAAGAAGAGCCGGAGACAATTGACGAAGTTGAAGAGCCGGAAAATTGAAAGGCGCGGAAATAAATATAAAGTTATCTTACCGTGAATGTCATGGACTGCCCAAGTACGTACGTCATAGTAGGGTAATAGTGAACTCTAGCCAGGAATCCATCGCCCTCCTAACAACGGCTCATCATCGTTTATTCCATCTATTGTGAAGTACTCGAGAACGCCCAATCGGTCTGCACGATGTTTCCTTGTTGCCGGTATCACCACTACCGAGGCATCTCCCTGATACAATTACCTTTCTTATAGACCAATAACGGAGGAGAATACTCGATAGAGTGTGACGCAGTTATCCGGGAGAAAGCGGATCAAGTAATTGTGTAAAAGGGATTACATCGACCGCAAGTAACTGGTTGACCGACGCGAAATCAAGAGGATGATAGTTGAGGTAGCTAACCCGTCGTATGCACGCAAAACACACGCCTTCACCACACAAAACGCGGCCATATAAGGCACGTCTATCCAAATGCCTGAGTGACTCTATGCCAATTGAGCATCTTTCTGGCTTCCGTTGTGGTAACGTTCCCATCCCACCCAGTTTCCCGACGCAACCTTAAGCTGCTGGTAGCTGTATTTGTCGACGTAGTTTAATTGTTTGTTTATAGAGAATATCTTTAAACCCAAATAAGAAAGCTGCCGTAATAACACTTTGAGCGACTTTAGGACCAACACCTAAATCTATCAGATGTTGTAAAAGGCATAAACTGAAGGAGCTACATACCCTTGTAGAAACCAAGATACCCTTCCTCTCGTAGAATTCTCCTGATAGTATCCACCATACTAGACCTATCTCCATCACGGCCGGCCACGTGCATGCGACTTTTGAGAGTAATGTAAGGATATGTGATAGTAGTAGCAAAGAGCTTGCCCAGAGCGCCAAGCAAGAACGCAATCGTTGGCGTCATCCTCCTTTTTTGCTGTAGCATATTTCGGAGCTGCTCAAAGATAGTATATTGCAGAATTGGATTGATGACTAAAATGAGAGCCGGCGCGACGCCAGCAAATAAAGCTAACGGACCGTCATTCTTAATCAGATCCACCAGAGTACCAAGGGTAGAAGGTGACTGCGTAATTACTAAGTCTTTAGTCGACGCGTTGTTTTGCTTTCGAATAGTCATCCGTGTGTTGACGACCCATATTGGATTTGTCAACAGCACCGTTGTGCTCCCGGCAATAGCTCCAGCAACCATACTCTCCACAGTTGTGAGCCTCTTTGGATGTCGACCTGATCTGAGAGCAGCTACTTCGAAGCTAGATCTAGTGAGCTCGTACCAGTAGTAATACACGAAATTCGTAACACTGATTCCAAATAGAGCTGAAGTCAGGCCTGAATATAAGCCAGACACTCCCTCACGACGTACGATACCTCTAACAGCATCAAGAAAATCAGAATGAGCACGCGATGATTCAACTTGAGCTCTTGTGGATAGTGTAATAAGAGGGTATCTGTATAAGTGAGTTTAAATCGGATTTTAGAAGTTCTTTGGACAAACGTGAGTGCCATGGAGAGGAGGCCTCCGCCTGCACCCGCCATAGCATGTGCCAGATTATCGGAAGGCCGCTCGACGTTGACTTTAGTAGACATTTTAATAATACAACTAATTAAGAAATAATGTAGAAAACGTGTTATATATGGCAACTAATGAGAAGATGAACTTCCTGCGCGGTAGTTAGTATTTTGCGCGAGGTGCCGACTATCCGTCCAAACATAGCGATTGCGGCTTGAGGTGCAGGGATAGAGGGTAATAAGTGCGCCAGATTGTGGGGAACGAGCCCATTGAGCTACCACTTTGAAGGATAGTGAGATGGGCGGGCAGGAAGCCAATACCGTTGGTAACCGATTGTGTAGTATTTGCTTTTCTCCCGATGCGCCTTAAACGCCTACAATATCCTGGCATTAGAGTCCTGACCCATTGTTCAGCGAACCAGGCTCGTAGAACATGCCACGGGTCGTCAATTGTAAGACTGCCAGTTCGATATGTCGGAGAAACGGCTTTTACTGCCAGCATGTGATTCCGATGCTCACAAGCTAGATTCATTACTCAACGCTCTTTACACGAGACTTAATTAATTCCAACGCGTGGTCCGAAATTTTTTTGGTACAAGTTTACAGGTGCCTGAAAGCCTACCTAGAAGTGGCGAATTTAAAGGCACAATCTACATATTGACTTCTCTTTTTCCTAACGTCAAGAACACATGCTTAGTATTAGCATTAATTTTGCTCTTGAAGTTTACATTCCTACCTCCCCAATTATTTTTGCTGCTTCCCGGTAAGTCTGAAGTAGTTTTTCGCACTTCTCACGTTCTTTCTTGATGGCATCATCCTCATAAAGTAGCTCTCCAAACATATCCTCACGGTAGAGCTCACTGACTAAACGATTTTGTACAACATCTTTAGAGTGGTTGACTAAAAGATGCATTACTGCCTTTGGCACCTGATCTGCTATCGACTCTCGCACAATATTAAAGTAGGAAGAGATAAGGGCTCTAATTAGCTCAGTTTCCATAGCTTCACGATCCGTTAATGCAGGTTCGTTGCTGCTTCCCTGAAAAAGTAAGTACGATGAAATAACTAGAAATGTACTACCTTACAAATGGAGAACTATAATCAAAGTCTGGAGACACCTTAGGCTTATCGAATTCATCTTCTTGTGTAGTCTGGGCAGGAGATTTAACTGTAATTCGCTCTTCCTGTCGTCGAATACTTTGACTAAAGCTAGGCTCTATACTCTGATTAACATGTCGACTTAGATTTGGGTTGTGCAATGATGCGCTTTGGGTAGCACCAACTGGGAAGCCATCCTTCCCGAAAAAGTAGTTTAGAAATGAGTCTCGTGTACCTCCGGTCGCTCCATTTACCCCGTTCATTGTGGCAATCATGGCGTTCGTCCCATTGTCTCGTAGTCCGGGAGAATGACTTCGACCACTCATTATTGCATGATTCCTAGATAGTATTTCGGGTTTCTCATCTTCCACTTCCGGCTCCTCCTTTTCGTTGAGATTGAGCTCTTTGTGTCGCCTCTTCTCCCTTCTTTCCCGCTCTTCCTGGATAATTCTCTTTCTCTCTTTTTCTTGCTTGTTACTTACAACATTGCTCATTGCTGCTGCCGCACCTAGGAAATTAGGATGGTTTGTGTTTATGTAAGCACGCTGAATGGATATTAGAGATTCTACGTACGATGAGGCTGGCCCCAAACGTTCTCGAAGTAAGTCAGAGACTACTTCGATTAATTTTGCTTGAAGTCGAGGGAATCTTGTTAGTTCAGTCGAGCCACAAGTGTGACATATCTTGATGAGCTCTTCATATACTAATTCGACACACCTTTGGCTAGGTATTTCAAGCATTTTTATTTGAGGCTTGACCAGCAGATCAAAAGCCAATTCTGGCACAAAAAGACTAGGTCTTGGGCCAGTCGAATTCCTGATCGCTGTTCTAATATCAAGAGCAGAAAGATTGGTAGTTGGATCGATCAGCTCCAGAGAATTGCCGAATACGGAGTTGAATATGTAGTATATTCTGGCACCACCACAAAGTTCTTTGGTTGAGATATCTGTTGAAGTGCCATCAATGGATGAAATAAAAGAGGTTGCAAATCGCGTCATCAGCTGCAAGACTAGTGAGCCACGATGTTCTTTGCCACTGAAATGCATGTCACCATAGCTTGCAAGTTCTTGTTGCGTCTGTCCCATAAGTGTGTTGAGTCTAGCTTTGATATCAGGTAATCTTTCTCGAATGTGTGACATTAAAGTTGTGTTGAGACTCCTTGCTAGATATTGGGTTCCGCATTTACTGGCCATGTTCCGGTATGCGGGATGATGTTTAAAGAAATCTGATTCTGATTTAAGAGCTTCGTCAAGAGACTTATTGCCCTGGATATCTTGTTGGGAGCGATTGACCACACCGGTAAATCCAAGTTTAAGTGGGTAAACCCTACCTGATAATATATCTAGTGCATTAGTTCCATGGTCCATAAGATCAATTTTCGTCAAAACTCCAATGGTCCTTCTTCCAAGTGGATCGACGTGGCGCGCAAGTTTCAAAGCCTCGGAGTTCACAATGTCGACATTAGCTGGAGATACAGCTAAAATAATACTATTTGGTTTCGCTATGTACTCTGAGATAAGGTTCCGGGTCTGCTTTTCGATGTCCGTTGGTTGGTCACCAATAGGGACCTAGGCCATCATTTAGCGAATAGGTTCCGGTTCTCCCTCATGTCAGAGCGAATTTACCTTTGTGAGGCCGGGTAAGTCTACAAGTGTTAGACTTAAGACATGTGGAGAGTATATTTTCAAGTTAATTGGTTGGCGATTTATCCCCTTATTATTCCCTGCTATCCTCGAGGTTTCGTTCTCAATCTCTCGCTTGACGTCCTGAAAATCTGTGAATCTTCTGCTTGGTACGTGGTGAAACTCGGCCCATTCAGCCTGAACTCCGGAAAATTCTCCAGAGACATCCTCCTCGGCCGGAATGTTTATAAGTTGAAGAATCAAAGGTCTTCGAGTGACAATGCCACTCCCCCTGGGTAGGAAATCGCGTCCAACAATATTTTCAAGTACTGATGATTTTCCGGCAGACTGAGACCCCACAACGACCTTTGTGAGAAAAATGTTAGTGACCCGCTATTGCTGAAGACAGAGAAAACCCATCGTACAATTTGCGGAAGATCTAGACTATCGTTTCCAATAGTATTAAAAACTAGATCTTGAAGTTTATTCACTATTCCGAGGAGATCGTCGCCAAGAGTAGCCATGTCGTGGTGAATAAGAGAATGCCAGCAGGAGATATTGATAGTTATATTCTAAGTAGTTCGTAAAGTCGAGGGCAATTTTGTTCCAGGCCGTCTATATTAATCAATTAAGCAGGCTGTTGACGAAGAGCCTGGAAAGAAGGGCCGAAGTGGCCAGAGGGTTGTTTACAGCTTTTTTTCAGAAACTGGAGCGGGGAATGGGACACTATTTATCGCAGCCTGTGCTAATGAAGTTTGTGGAAATGCACAGCCACCCGCGTGAATAGATTTGTAGCACAGCCACAGTTAATCGATTGAGTAGGAAATGTATGCTGACATCTGGAAAAGTAATAAGCCGCGAAGATTATTATTTAGCCAAGTTAGTTTTCTAGAAGTGTTTTTAAAATTAAATATAGGATTCATGTCCGTGAACCTGACTTGTACAAAGATGAACGTTGCTATGTCACTTTGGCCGCATGGAAGTCTAAGACTCAAGTAGTACGATGAACATACCTCACTTTCTCTCCGCATGGATGAATTCTTGTCGCATGCGCTAGAATTCGCGTCGTATCTTTCTACCAAGACCGTTGACGCAGCTACCACTTATCTTCCGTATGGCCATACAATTTCCTTCAAACAAACAGATTGTCCCCTGAATGTTTCTCAGACCAAGCTACGGAGGGCAGCTAAATCTAATGCCCCTCTAAATATGTAATTCTACCAAACTCTTGGGATCTTAACGCCTTGTTTACTTCTAACGGGAGAACCTGCTTAACCAATGAAGTGCTAAATAAATAAACATCATGTTGGCTATCTAGAACTTGTCAAAACTTTGATCATGTGGAGGATGGCGAAACCGTTTGTAGTAGTATTATGCACGAGAAGAATGCATGATTAAAATTAGTCAGTATTACCCAACGATTTCTGGCTCATGCGCACATATAGATAGATACAAAAGCTGCTCATCTTCTCAATTCCCGAATACCTTTGCAGGACTTATAAAAATTAATTCTTTCAGAGCTGCTAGCATTTCAATACGGTACCAGGGCATTGAGATGAAGCTGCGTGTCATGTTAAGCGTGATTTACATTGCTTTGATTACTGACCTGTTTAAACTAAATTCTAGTAACTCGCAAGACTAGACACGATGATCTATCCACACCTTGTTTGCATAAATTGGTAATCATTGGCGCAAGGGCCATATTACTTCATTTCCCTATCTCTTACGCGTACATTAACGAGGACAGAAATCCAACAGATGGCAATGTTGAGACATGTAAGAACTTAAGTTTTACGGTACTCTGCGGGGCCGAGATTGAGCTCAAATTAAATTTTGAGATTTATTATTTCAAATTATTCTACAGAATTCCTCGATTAAAAATAAAGCCTGAGTAATTGACTACGCTGATCAACATTACGCACCCTCTGTCAAGCCTTTCTGGCACCCAACGCAACTTTCAGTTCTTATAGATGCGCGAATGACACGAGAAGATGGAATGAGGCTAAATTAACAGAGTGAGATGTTCAGGTATCCACAACTATGTGGCACCTAGCCTATCGGCCTCTGGGATTGTTTGAGATTGATAATTATGTCGTCGGATTCAGTCCTAATCGCGACAACAAGGGAACCCAACTATAAGTAGCTTGTAACAAAACCTTTTCGGCGGCCATATTTCTGTCAATAACAGAGGATGAAGGCCAAACACCTGTCAATAATGACCTCTACAAACCCGGAACAAAAATATACTCGCAGAACTTGGATTAACTCGCCGCAAACAGTGGAATTCAAAGGCATTTATCCAGATCGCGGTAGGGAGGAGTGATGTCAGTAGTTTTTTAGTCGAAACTCTAGTCTGAAGAGACCTCAAAGCTGCATAGCCCAACAAAACCAAATATCTACACTCCAAATAAGAGCAATAGACTAGATCAAACCTGCCTGCTATGTGTAACAAAATGGCTGACAATCTTCACTTTCTTGAAATTTTAATGGAGATTTTTTCAATCTGAACCCATCTCGCCACCAAGTAGAGCACAAAAATTTTGGAACCGTCAAAAATAGCCATTAATATTAAAGGAAATAATGACCCCTCAGTCATTGAGGTTGTAGAGCGCATTGATTCAAGTAACTACCGAAGTGAAACTAAGTACAGAATTTGTAGCCACGTGTGTATCGACAACGTGGCCTACTCGATAGCCCCAATTATTCAAAATTCTAACAACTAAAGGAAAAACATATATCGAAAACTTTGCAAACACCGCTCAATCTGAGGGTACAGCCATAGTGTTAGTTTTATACTTATCTATACCTTGAATAATAACAATAGCTGTTCGATCTGCGACGAAGCTCCGTCGAAGAAATACGTAAGAAATTTCGCCGACATTTATCTAATTATTCGACGAAACCTGGGGGATTAATTAGTGGCTCTTGAGCTGCTACTCGCGTTTCTTGCCTGTACGACTATTAACACGGTAACAACGGGGCAAGGCAGAGTTTCAGATAGTTTCCAAGGTGAACAGATTCGGGCGTATATGAAAGCGAATATACGATGAAAGAATAGGTTAAAAAAGTAAAGAAGGATTTAGTATATGACTAGATTAGGTGCTACAAAAAAATCCGTAGGAAACTTGAGTACAATTGACACTTGAGACAATTTACTGCAAATTCAAATTCTGGAAACTCTGATTATATCAATCTTGCTCACAGTCAAGATTAGGTGGGTGTTAAGGACAGCCAAATGATTTAAAACTTATCAACCGGCAGTTATGAGCAAGAGACAATTGTGTAATGAAATTAAACTAACTTAAGATTAACGTTTGCAACTTAAATTTAGCATATGAGCAACTCTGAGGAAAATAAAATTTTTTGGGATGTTCCAAGTTTGTATATTGTGCTTTAAAATTAGGGAGAGATACACCGATGAAGGCATGTGAAGGAGTACAAAGCTTACACGCATGCTTCATCCAAACGTACCAAAGCGAGCTTTACGATAACAGTTGGAATAATAATAAAAATTTATATGTCAAAACTAATAGCATCTACATCTTATCGGAATCCTTGATTAACTTGATTAAATTAACCCAATTACTCTTGCCTCTCTCCATGTGTCCAGCATCATGTTCGAGCTTTAGTGGGTTAGACTCGACTACAATTCGACATTTCCAAGCTCATCAACAAAACTAAAAGCAGCATCTGATAGACTATGAGGAATTAATAAAGATCTGGCTGAAACCTTCTAGTCATTGCCTTGTCCGACAAGCTCTTTCCATGAAACCAATCTAAAATTGGACAGTGCCTCTTCTGATTGGGAGGTTTGCGAGTAAGTCACCGCCTAGTCACAATTTAGCTTAGCACCAGTGGGGTAGAGGGGGAAATAACTCACCGCCTGCACCTCCAGTCAATGCAGATAATGGGTCTAAATGGCAAAGCTTAGTTAGCACTAGGATTTTTTGAAGAAATATTTCAAGTCAGGACGTACTACCAGCACCTGCGGCAGCTCCAGCACCGGCTTCATCGGCATCAGCGGCTTCTGCGGTCTCGCCAGCACCTTTAGCACCTCCAGCGCCTAAAAATAAATTAGTTCAAATGATTGATTGATGGAGATCAACACACCTCCAGCGATTCCGGACAAGGCAGACAATGGGTCTATCACAAGGCTTCAGTCAGTCTGGCATTGATTCTATATGGTAGCGTTTGATCTACCTCCGCCACCAGCTCCTCCTACATATCCTTGTTAGTACGAACCATGACTTGAAGAGTTTTGATGTATTAAACATACCAAGAAGTCCGGTGAGAGCGTCTGCTGCTCTCTTTTCAGCCATAGTCTGGGTGTTTGGATCAACGAGTTCGTGACGAGTAGCTAATGGAACAACCGGTTCATGGCGAGCGTTCAATGGAACAACAGGTTCGTGACGAGTAGCTAATGGAACAACCGGTTCGTGACGAGTAGCCAATGGAACAACAGGTTCGTGACGAGTAGTCAAGGGAGCAGCATGAGCAGAGAGGGCAAAAGCGCACAGCGCATATGGTACGTAATTCTTAACAAACATCTTGGAAAATTAGAGTCGATGAAGGGGATAGTAAATAGAATTTGAGTGCAGAAGAGGATGTAAATTAATTAATGAGAATGGAATAATGATGTATTGGTGAGGAGCGAAGTGCCATTTCTTATAGGTTTCTACTCTCTTGTTATCTGGAGTTAAGGAGTAATCCTTGACTTTCACTTGCAACTCCGCGAGGTCCAGGAGCCTATACCCAATGTTTGATAGCGACAAGCATGGAAAGGATCATAATGGATCATCATGCATGCAGTCCACAACATCCTAGATGCAATCGATCTGGCCGAGTAGAGTTAACGATGAAACAAAAGAAGGGCTACAAAGTGTTGTACGCTTTGGCAATTTGGTCGGAAGGTATGTCTAGGTCTGTTCTACATGTTTAGTTGTGCGACTGGTGGAGCCATCTCCGGCGACACGCCAAGCGCGAAAGTCTTAATTTGTGTAATTTAGAACTCTCATCACAGCTGATCGTTGTTAGTTCTTGCAACAAAATTGCATACTTTCACATTGGATCCAGTGGTCACCGTTCTGGGTGTGACCTGAAACTAGTTTGTCTCAAGGTATGACTTGATAGAGTCATGATTGGGCGGCCGGTGGGGATTTAGTGATTCCTGTGACTCTGATTTTAGGTCTTACTTGCACATGTTCTTGATAGCTAAACGAACTTTCTGACTAACTTTTACAGGCCCCGGCATTTAATCAGTAGTCCTTCTCAGAATGATGTTTAAACGACTGAAAATGGATTAAACCAAAGATCCCGGAGTAAAAGATTATCTCACAACCGAGATTTTGACATGAACGTGCAGAGGATTGATTCCACCTTTTTTATTATTATCTTGAAACATCTACTTGTTACTCTAGTAGAAAGATTAGATCATAGAAATTTGATAGATGTATAGCTCTCAGGTAAATATCATCACCATCATTAGATTTACAGGTGGATTTGAGTCTCTCTATCTATTCCTTTTGTAAAAACAACGATCCTCACAATTTTCAAATTGCCTGCGTGAAAAACTTTGCTGAAACTAATCTAAGCCTGAAACCCGACTCCGCATTCATCTAACCGACTTAAAATGTGCACTAACGAGTAAAGTTATGATGGAACGTAGAAAATATACAGAGGTCAATGATTTAGCGGCATTGAGATTCCCAGTGTGGATAGCAGGCAATAGTATGAATGGAAGATGCTTGTCTAGGAAAACCTTGGGATTGGGAAGAGCCAGATGAACCAGAGATAATGATGGTAGCAGGGGCTCGGGTGGGACGTGGTTATTGTGGGATGAGATATTCAGCTGTAGCGTGAGAAAAGGGGGTTCTCTAGGCCGTAGGACTAGACATGATTTTAGACACGGTTAAAGTCTAGAAATATTGCGTCACTCAAGATATTCGAAGTTCCCGGACTTGGTGGCGGCTAACAAGATGTAGCCCCGCCCCGCCATGGTCATGTTAAAACCCCCAAAACACACTGTGAGAGACATATTATAGAATTGTGTCTCATGGGGAGATGATTGAGAACTACCATGCCTTATTTTGTAGCAGGCAGTCTCTCTATGGGCGGGTTGGTTAATGTGTTTTAGGGATCATCTCGAAACATATGGTCGCGCCATCCGGGAACCTTGGACGGAGCACCTACGGCCGTGTCGAATGCTATTTCAAAGATGCGGCCTCTACTCAACACGTGCCCTTTGCAAGGAATTAGATCATTATCATGTTACAGCTTGAAAGGATGCATGATCTTCTTTTTCGAATGATGGGAGAATTGGTGTCACAGCCGATTACAGCATGGTCTTCTTTAGGGGTGCTGTGCGAAGTGATTGTCATAGGCTCACTGCAAAAGGGAAGCTACATGTGCCTACAGGAAAATAATTAATAATTGAAATTAAACTCATTGCCATCAGAAATCATGACACCTAGCCCATACCCGTTTCTCCATAGTATTTTAGCTATGCACAATCGAGATTGCTGAGCTTACGGTAAGGCCAATCGATGTGGTTCCAAGGTGAGTCCGACTGAACGCAACTCGTGATCTACAGAGAATGCAGTTATTCTCTAGACGATAAATCTTCACTCCGCGCCACTTGTGCCAGCAAATTCCGTCGCTTTCCTGCCCTCATCGTAGATAAAAAGTTTATAAGACAAGAGCGATAAAATCTCCAATTCCCTTTTCACTTCAGAAATCTAACAAGAGGATAGGCTGGCGTGCAATAAGGTCAGATGTGCATTGCAACTACCCATACCAAGTTGTCATGTGCTTATAACACTGCGAATAACAGCTTGTCACAAAGCTTCCCCTTTCCTGCGTTTTCGCGCAGAATTCTTACCTTCAGATTGAAACTTGAGACTGCCATTTTCGCTGGGATTTTGTGATACTGCGGATGGTACATTGGTTTTGACCTCTTTTGGAGCCGCAAACCTTCTCTGGATTGTAATGATCATTTGTCGAAACCAATAAATGTTGAGAAAGTTGAGTGTGAGATTACTACTAAGATAGATAAATGAGAGCCAGACAGGAACATATTCATCGCCGGCAAACCTCATTATCTCTCGCTGCAAGGCTGATGGATTACCAAGTTCTACACCCAAGACAGTTGTCGGACTTTCAACAGCAACTGTAAGCTGAGATGCTGAAGAATAGTGATTGAGAGCAGCCCATATATCCCGGAACACGCTAATAGATTGGTATGTTCCCCAGACCAGGCGGCATGAAAAAAACGTAAGCAGTAAGACGAATCCGTTGTAAAGTTGTGCTTTAGAGCCAGTCATTCCCAGTTTGTCAAAAAACCAGTGAAAGTTTAGGAAAGGGGAGGAGAGTTCGTAGAGGATAAAAGTACAACCATAGAAGTTGACAAATGGCCGCTACTTCGTGTCAGCAAAGTCTTTCGTTGGTCCGGGTCGAGGTTTCATACAAAACCAAACGAGAAGACTATTAAAGCGCTGATAGCGTGCATCAGCATGCCGAGGCCAAAGGCCTGGACGTGGATTATAGAAATCATTAGATCCCAGAGAAAATAGCCGGCAGCTAGGCCCTGGATCATTCCAGCAGCTCCTGTATATCCCCAGATGCGCTCTTGCCATTCCATGTTCTTGCGTTCCTCGTCTGCATATAGAATCCACAGGGCTAGGATGTTGATAGTGGTACTTTGAACCAGCGACACAACGTGAACGTTCCAATTTAGTCGGCGGTTCCTCGATAGTGCTGCATATTTGACGGGAAATAACCACTGCGACACAGTTGGAGCAACGACATTCTCAACAAATGCGTAAGAAAAGAAAGACAGCAAAACCTCGTGTATGTGTAGAGGTAGAGTTTGGAAACCTAGATAATCAGCTAGAGGTTGAACAGCGCTGCTAAGCCACGGGATGGGTGGAATAGGGAAGGGATCGTGCATGGTCAGAAATTAACCTCACTCAGAGGGATGGAGGGTAGAGGTTTCCTGCGAAATCTGGTGAAGTCGAAGTGCAAATCGGGTCGGGATAGACAAGGCTCGTAGGTCCGAGGCCAGGGGGTAATTGGCGTCGCCATCGGTCGAGTGCGGCGTTGAGTGTAGCGTTTGTTGAAAATAGATAAAGTTCATTCTACAACTTGTTACAATCGCAAATAAAATGAAAATTCGACAAAGCAGTTGTTGTATTTACCCTACATATTTCATGATACTGGTGCTTGTGCTTCATAAGTTCGTCTCGATTAAGCCGGAATCTCCGTACAGGATCCAGGCCGCGGCAGGTTGCATGCTTCCACAGGAACAAGGACGTAATAATTCACGGAATCTAACAGCTTTAAAGGAGCACATAAGAGTAGGGTTTGAATACTTTCCCTGTTTGGTTCATATTGACATCCTTGCTACACGAGTCTGCAGGCTCCTCTGGCAGTCGAAGTTTATTCATTCAGACTTCACACTAGGCCCTATACATAGTCAACAAAGACGACATTTTCACCTTGAAGCAGTGCCGCTAAAAACTTTCGTTAGGCTCCGCATATTTGAGATCACCGGGAGGATTAGCATCCACATCGAAATCGCAAGCAATTACAAGCATAGCTACAGTCAATTGCTTCTCAATAATTTCGATCCTAGCATTGCTACACGAGTCCTCCAAGTCAATCTTATCAAAAAATGTTTTTAGTTCAACCATCGATTGTGTGGTTTCTTCGATTGCAAACGGGGTACTATCTCACTCAATATCGGTCATTTTCCACTACAAAGTTACAATGCTACGTAAACCCGCAGGTAGGAAGATATATCCTAATGTAAAAAGCTCAGACTTTGACTTGTGGGGAACTCTGCTCTAATAGAGTTTTATGGCTGGAGTGAAAATATATTGCAGGTAGTGAGGCGAGAAAGAGGAAAGGATTTCATAGAAAAGCTAAGTTCATCTAAAATTGTGAGGTTTACAATTTCTATGACTATCTAACACATTGGGATCCTCTCAGACCTAGGCTACACCTTGTATAGTGCTCCTATCCTCTTTTATTACTTCAAAGGTTATTGATATATTACCCGTGGAATCCAGTCACTTTTTCAACGGAATCTTCTACCCTAGAATATAGATAAATACACCTGCAGCCACAGCCAGGCGAGGCCTAGACACTAGGATCACATGACGTGCGTATATTGGTCAATATATCCCCTCTTTATAACAGTTGAGGCCAAATTGATCCAATCCACCATCTCAGTATCGGGTGCTGGGTACGCTCCGGAAACTCATCGGATGGCTTTTCCTCCATGGTGAAGGGTAGCTGATGAGAAGAGCTCTGACCCTACCATCTGATCTGATCGTGGTTAGCTTTATGATGATGGTGATAGGGGAATGTGCTTAGGGATGAAGTCGATAAAGACCGCGCAAGCGATTGGGAATCCTCGTCGAAGTAAGAACTTTGGTACTCGATCTCGGTTCTGCAGACTCTACAGCAAGAGCTGGAGGTTTGTAGGGGATACCGTTGACGAGTGTAGAGAATAGTCACTCTAAAATTTGTGTGTTGGTCGGCACAACAATAAAAGCTGTGGGTAGTGCCATCGATACCGAAAAAGCAATATGCAGTTCAATTTTTTTGAACACCTATTATGTATGCAGCTTTGTATCTATGACGAACTATGAGTGTCTTTTTCATATATAATATGGCTGATGACTTGAGAGACGCTTATTCTCTGATTTTTAATTGTCATCACCACACTGAAGTTTCTTGCTTACAAAGAATAGTCAAATCTTGTCCGTAAGTACTCGCCAAAGAGAACATCAAAGCCTCAATTTATTCGAGGATGCCTTCGTTATTCATGCACAGCAGTACCATGAGGTATGCAGTGGAGTCTTACGAGAGCCCTGCTGGATACGTGCAAGCCAACTCCCGTAACATATGGGACTGGTTTCCAAGCTATCCAGATTCTTGTTAAGAGACTGGCCTGAAGATGTAACCCGGGACAATACAGCTATCAAAGAGTTAAGTGAGCGATCTGCATTGTCGCAAGACGTCTTTTTTTTAAATCATTTAATATGTATTCAGCTATTTAGCTATGACTTTGACCGGTGCAATATATACATATTGGATGACTATTTTGACGTTAGAGACACCCATGATCTGGATTTCATTCGCAAATACCACTATGAGGTATGTTCGCTCACACAAACAGTCGACCCTCCTCTATAAGTACCCACCAAAGGAAATTTCAAATCCTTTGGTTATCCAAGCATGCCTTTGACATCCATGCATACCAGCGCCGCGAGAATTGTTGTTGTGCTTTGCCGGATTTGAACCAGCGATCTACTGTCTCGAGTGGGATACATGTCCAAACTGTCCAGACTCTACCCAAAAGTCTGGCCAAGACGATGTGCCACCGCACTATCCAACCATGGCTGTGTTTAAAGTGTCGCCTGCGCTCTCGCAATCGAAGTCTTAGCAGGCACAAAGCTCAATTTGTAAAAAACTCCTTGCAAAAATCCGAAATTTCACCCCTATCGAGGTTATGTCCATCCTCTGCATCATCTTGTGAACTTGTCCTGAATCCTCTCATGTCTATCCCAAAGAACTGTCTCCCAGATTTGTGCGCCACGCTTTGCTTCCTCCGTCGTGTGTCAATATCAGCATCGGCGTGTATTTGGTGACCAGCTGAGACCAAAGAAATTCGACAAGATGTGTGATCACTGGAATGAGGATGTAATAGGTCGTACTTGTAGACTTGATGAGGCTTAGGTTGGATTTGATCCCTCTCGGAGTGTCGGTAAAAGGATCACATTTGGGCAGTATGAATTGTTCTATCTAATTGCGGTATTCGGAGGGCAAGACTGAACACCTGTACGCGGTGTACTCTACGAACCTGGGAGTGAAATATTCTCCCAGAGCCAAGTTCAGTCAAATTTCGCAATATCAAAGAAGTTGGCCCACGAGGCAAAAATCCAAATTACTCCTCCATGTCGTTATTTCGCTCCCAACGAGTTTGACTCCTATCTTCGTCTCATCAAGTCTACAAGTACGACCAAGTACATCCTCATCCCGATGACCACACCGCTCTTCGACCTTCTCTGGCCTCAGTTGACCGCCAAATACACGCCCACGCCGATATTTATACCCGACGGAGAAAGCAAAGCGTGGCGCACAAATCTGGGAGACAGTTATTTGAGATGGACTTGAGAGGAATCAGGATAAGTCGACATGATGATACGAAGGAAGGATAAAACCTCGAAGGGCGTGAGATTCCGAATTTTGGTAAGAGTTTTACGAATTGTGCTTTTTGCGCGCCCAGACTTCGCTTGCGAGAGTGCAGCTGACACTATCAACATAAGCAAACGACAGAAGGTGCTTTGATCCGCCTCCTGGTGGTGTTCTCCGGTATAGTTTGAGTAGCCTGGGCACCTACTCCACTTGGGAAGGAGACACCTCAGATCACATATCGCGCGGAGAAGAGTTGATGGATGACGGAGGCATGTCTGGATAACCCAGGGTTTTTGAGATGTTTCTCTGGGTTGGTATTCACAGATGAGGGTTGACTTGGGGTGAAGAAAAAGCCACCATAACTTCGCAGTGGTACTTGCAAATGAAATCCGAGGCATGAGTGCTCTTCTTGTAAATTGAGTCATCTATCATACACTTCTCTGATATTGTGTCATAGCTAGATAGCTGCATACGCAATTAAAATCTGATGCAAAAAAAAAAAGAATTGCGGTATTCATATTGTCGTTAGGACACTGACAGGGGTCTGGTTTAGCTCATTAGCGAGGCGCTTGGAGTAGAGGGAGAAAGGGGAGATGGAGAGGAAGGAGAGACAACATTTTATGTATTTCGAGATACCAGTTAATTAAGATTATTCACCGACTTCGTGACGGCACCCAATTTGTATTAAATCGTGTTTTACCAATACGGAGTGAAAAATTGACATGATGGAGTATTTTGAATCATTGCCTCGTGGGCCAATTTTTTCAGTATTGCGAAATTTGACTGGACTTGGCTCTGGAAGAATATTTCACTCCTAGGGTCTTAGAGGACATCTCGTACAGGTGTTCAGTTTTGCCCTCCCACTTTCTCGAGTGAGCTAGGTGCCAGGCTGCCCAGAGTTTAATTCGGGGAGATGGCCACAAAGAGGGGGTCCAAAACACCTTACATCGTTGTCTGTTTATAAGTTTTGATTGCACTATCCGAAATCGCAGCATCGGCGCTCGCAAGCCCTTCGGAGTCGAAAATAATCTAAAAATGAAAGTCCCAGAATGCCCATTTGTGACCTCGTCAATCGCTAGCCCCACGTCCCAACTGCCTATCCCCCCTCAAGATATGAAGCCCCATTAGAGCAACAGTTCCCCATAGACCAAGACCCGAGCTTTGTATATTATGACTTAATTTACTTCTCGCGGGTATACATAGCATCGTAACTTTGTAGGAAGGGATGGCGCATTTTTGACGAGCATATTCCCGATTGCAATTGGAGAAGCGCCTTTATCGGTAGTTGAGGCCAGGTGTTGCAGCAATATTGAGGTAGAAGACTCACGTGAGAATTAAAAGTCAGACATTAACAAGAAGTCATTGATTTTAGATTTGCTTGAGGTTACTTTGGACTTCAGTGCGGATGCAATTCTTTGTGGCTATCCAAAATATGCAGAACATATTGAGCCATTCCGCCTGCACCACTGGAAGGTGAGGAAGTCGTATTTGCCGGTGAAACAGGGACATACTGGGACGCGCTTGATGACTAAATGAAGATTTGTTCGTAATTGCTTTTCATGAGAATGAAGATTGATATAGCAGTGAGTCTTGAGTTATTCCCGACTTCTTCAGCATTGGGAGACTTGTCAAAACACAGCTAATGGATTATGTGTCAGTTCCTGTCGCCTGGATGGCACAGCTGTTTAAATTCCTATTTCCATCCTCCCGATAGTTGACATAGCTATCGTCTGCACCACTTGACCAAAAACTCAATGGATAAGATATTAAAATTTGGTTCAACTTGTATTCTCAAATAGTTTATGCCATGAGCACCAACACTAAGATCTGGCCTACATCCAACATATGATTAGTTTGCAATGATAACGCTACTTCGTTCACCAGCTCCGAAGCACATCGCGTCACAATATTTTTGTATTAACTATCCATAATCTAATATAAATCACCATGATAGATACATTCGATGAACTGTTGCTTCCATACCTTAAATCTTCACCACTTACGAACGCTTTCCAGTTAAAGAGCCCTGCGATTCAGCAATACCTTAACTACCTTACAACACTTTCCCTTTCAGATCTAAAAACCTCAGAGCCCCAATGTCTCTCACAAAGTTTACACACAACTCTTATATCGCTTCAGGCTCTCTCAAAACGCTCGTATAACTCCATAATTTACTCAGATAAGGAACTTTCCACCTTGAGAACCCAGCTGCTCGCTCTTGCTCGAATGACTGGATCTCTCCGGGATGCCCTCCCTAAACTTGATAACGCTGCTATTCATTTCAGCGAGACGTATCACTCTCGTTCAAAAAATATTCTTCTAGAAAGGCGACAGAAAGCCTTACTGTTATCTCGTAATGTCGACCGTCTTTCCTCAATCCTCGAACTACCTTCACTCTTGTCCACGGCTGTTTCCAGTTCTAATCAAACATCCGCCGCCACTTTAAACTACGCTTCAGCTCTTGATCTCAATGCACACATACGTCGGATGCACACCCTTCATCCTGACTCAGCGCTTGTCGCAAGTGTGGAAGCGCAATCGAGACTTGCAATGCAAGAAATGACATCAAATCTTATAAATTCTCTCAAATTCAACACACTCAAATTAGCATCTGCAATGCGAACAATATCATGGCTCAGGCGCATTGCACCTGAGCTTAACTCCAGCCCCGAGTGTACTGAAGGAGCCCTTGGTGCGTTATTCCTTGTTTGTCGTCTAGCGAATCTACGACAAATGCTTGGAGCTCTTGAACCGTTACGTGAACTTGCCGACTCAGAAAAATTCCGGTTGAGTGAAAGTACAGAAACTAAGGGTAGACTCGGGAACGGTCAACAGACGGAGCGATATTTAAAACGATACATAGAAATTTTCCGGGAACAGAGCTTCGCAATAATCTCTATGTACCGTTCAATATTCTTACCTTCATCTACAAACGAAGCGCAAATCTCGCAAGGGCAGACGCCAACAGGGACTGAATCTCTCCAAATTCTTCAATCAATCCCAAGTGCGCTTAGTACATTCCCATTAACATTAGTTAATATGTTAGCCGATACCCTTCGAAAGTATCTTCCTAATGTGAAAGAGCGCAGCAATCGTGATAGTCTCCTCACCCAAGTGCTTTACTGCGCAGGTAGTCTCGGAAGATTGGGAGGCGATTTCAGCTTAGTAATATCTATTTTAAATCAACACCAAAGCGAAAATATGAAAGAAGGAAAAGGCGGAGACGCGGAATGGGTGGAAATCATTAGAAAGCACCGCATTCTTGCAGGTCGGCTTGAACTAATGGTAGGAAGTCGCGACACATCGGATAATATTCTGGCTAAGTAGATTCGACAATATATACTTATATATCTGTATGTCAAATTGGCATAGAACAGGTCTTCTTTAACCATTAAATCTAACGTTATGCCTTCTCGGAACTTACTCGAAATACCTTGGTCGTACCTTGCTCTCGATGATTCTTTCACTTAGTCAACTATTCAGAATCAACATTAGGCAGGTTGAATAAATTCACATAAAAATGAAAGTAGAACGACTCAAATGCAGCGACACGAATATCAAATAAAAAACCTGATTCTGAAAAATGTTCAATGTCTAAAATATTGTTATACCCTGAAATCTACTTTATCCACGAGATAGGATAAGAATTTTTATTATAGTCCCTTCTGAGACTGAGACTATGAAGGACTTCTAGAATCTACCAATCAATTTCCGGCAACAATTTCAATGTTAAAATGAGATTATTTTACTTTATTCACAGTTACGTTGTAATAACGAAAAAATGACCTTGAACACCAAAATATACAAGTTTGATTAAATAGACCAACTGAAAAATCTACTTATCGTAGACCTACCCGGGAATTTGTTTAAGACAGAATTACACGAGATGAGACCTTGACCAATTCGTCAACTGAGACTGCCAACCTTACACTTGTTACATCAACGTATGCTTTCGTCTTAAACGTATAGTTTGAACAAAGCAGCTCGACATAATTTCTACTATTTTAGAAAATTTATCATATATCTACTACCACAACTTTATCATCATAAAATATTGGCTAAATGTAAGTGCTATAATATTACTTTTGCGAGGTGCTGTCATGATGACGAATATTACTTAAATAACACACGATAGAATTCAATCAATTCAAGTCGCAGTGCTCTGCACACAAGAAGGCTGTAATAAATCATAGCTATACCAACCATGTTAAAAGTTTGCATTAACCAGCATATAAGTAAATGCATCGCACAGGTGTGGGCTGAAAATAAAATTTATGAGTCAAAAATAAGTAACATCATTATACTTCTACAATGGGCTTTTTAGCTCATTAGTTCAGAATTTAAAACAATCGCACACAAAGATATGATTTTTGAAATTTCTTATTGTATGGGAACTCATAGTTCGCTCTTCAACCACATTCTTATTTACATAGAGCTGAGTATATATCATTCCTAGAGAGTGAATTTATTTGAGATACTATGAAAGCATAGGACAGGGCCCGTAATTCCCACTGTGTAATATGCAACGTACCTAAAAATTCAGTCACACTTTTCGACTCTATTCACCAAACTTTATTGGGCTCAGAAATTTCGGAAAGGTGGAATAATCATAAATTATTAATTTCATCCAGCGATACTATCATACAAGACCTCCAGGAATCCTTCCTTTGAGGTTAGATTTTTGATGGAATTTTAGGGCAAGACCCTCAGTGTCCATTGAAAAATATTGCAAGTAAAGAATATATAAAAACAGGTAAACCTTGAATAGCATTTAGACAGATTTTTAGCAAACCTTCGTAGTCAAAGACGCAGAGGGAACTTTAATTCCACTTTGATCTATAATAAAATTTGGTCGGAAAATTCAGAGTAATAGCAAAAATTCGTTACAAGCCTATTATCATGTTAGTTACTTAAAGTCCTTTGGAGCGCCGAGCTGAAGCTCGGACCCGCAATACCTACTAAACAATCTAGAGGGATGGATGCCAGTGCTAACTGCTCTGGTGCCTTGGTTCTTGCGACTCCCTGACTCGGGATGCCGGACTCTATATAT
Organism: Blumeria graminis f. sp. triticale; assembly: GCA_905067625.1. Lineage (NCBI taxonomy): Eukaryota > Fungi > Ascomycota > Leotiomycetes > Helotiales > Erysiphaceae > Blumeria > Blumeria graminis. The sequence goes on from LR898476.1 coordinate 17,490,205, forward strand.
CGAAGATTGCGATCGTGTATGGCAGAACTCACGCACCATGTACCATGGTGCCACGATTTCAAGTTTTCAGTGGATTTAAACAGGGCGCATATTCGCTACAGGGGTTGAACCCCTGTTAACGCCAATTTCGACAGGGAACATAATTCTTGTCCTGGATTTCCACGCCTATACAAAGGGCATAATTTGATTTCATTTCACCCTCAGTTTTATGCAATTCCGACCTGTTCTCTAGTTGTTTGCCATCACTTTTATGACCGCCGACCGCTAAAAAATTACACAGCTCTTCGCATCTTGTGCTTGAGTGACAATAAGAATTGGATTTCTCAAATACAAAGTTATTTATTCAGAAGACACATGGCTTTACTTGATACTAACCTTATTTTACAGATGAATCCACCTCAAACCCCACCTTCAACGCCTCAAATCAAACAACTATCCAGAGATCAAAACATTTCATAAGTCGAAAAATTAAAATGAACGGATTGAAATTAGAAGAAATTTACAGATGTATGGGCTCCATGAATCTGACAAAAAACAGACGCAGATAGCCGCGCAACTAGGCATTTCTCGGAGACAAGTTAGTTATTCACTGCGCCATGGAACTGTATTCCCTAAAAAGAGAAAAAGAACATCCTCAAGGCTGAAAGCATATGATGCTGATCAGATTATATCTTACGTTGAGTCTTCACCTGGAAACCGCCGCAAAACATTTCTGGAACTCGCCTCTGGCCCCTTTAGACATCTTGGTGTTAGCGAGCGGGTAATACAAAGAGAACTTAAAAAAAAAGGATATCAGCGACATTTGGCTCGTCTAAAGCCTCCAGTATCTCAGAAAACTATGAAGACACGCAGAGAATGGGGCGAAGCTCATCTCAATTGGACATATGAAGACTGGACGTCAGTTTTATGGACAGACGAAACTTGGGTTGAGGATGGAAGACATTCTAGAGAATGGGTGACAAGAAGTGTTCGTATATTCCTCAACAAGAAGATGGTAATTTGATGCTCTAACATTATGAACTAGACTTCCCAAGAATACAACGCTGATTGTGTTGGAGAAAAACCGAAGAATAGGGTCGGATGGATGTTCTGGGGTTGCTTCGCAGGGCCAGAAAAAAGCCCTGGTTTGTTTTGGGAGAAGGAATGGGGTTCCATTAACTCCCAAAAATATTGCGATAAAATAATTTCTCTTATCGATGGCATGGTCTCGATGAGACCTTGGCTTTCCGTAATGCAGGATAATGCTCCTGCCCACACAGCAGCAATTACTATGGAAGATAAGAGCCAGAGGCTCATTCAACCGATTTTCTAGCCGGCCAACTCGCCTGATCTTAACCCGATTGAAGCTGTTTAGAATAAGATGAAGGATTACATCCAGCGTCATCATCCGAATCTGGGTTGCGGAAAGCAGTGAACTCAAGATAGTCTTTGCAACATTGTAAAGGAGGCATGGGATTCCGTGTCTTCCGAAGACCTTGTGAGACTCATTCAGAGTATGTCAGCAAGATGTCACGCTGTGGTAGATGCAAATGGGGGACCGACCAGATATCAAGGCCTGAAAATATTCCAGCCACATGTTCAGATCTAAAGTTAGGGTAAGACTGTGGCTCTATATTGTAATTCGAAAACCTTTGAACTCTTGTAAATAAGTTATGAAGTCAAGTAGCAAAAATGCACAAATGTTATGCAGCCGATCAATATACCAATTTGGTTTAATACGAAGGAAAGGCCCACTGCAAATTATGGTGTTAAGATAAAAACTGCCATATAACTTTTTTCGGAAATTTGCACAAATACGGGGGCTGACTCCAATATGGAAGGTGACTATGCCTAAGATGTGTTAATTTACACGCTAAAACCCCTACCAAAGCCCCACTGCAAACTTGAAATCGTGGCACCACGGTAGATAGGATTATAACCACCCGCATGGGCCCAAAGGGCGCCAAATCAGGATAATGAATACAAATCAAAAAAACCCAATTTGAAGTTTTACCTTTTCCAACCTAGATACACTGTACCTGACAGGAACAACCTAGCATCTATTCAGACGTGATGAGGTTTCTGGGCGCGCGTTGTGTACCTAGTAAATTGTAGGTGTGTGCGCGTATGAATGAAATGTTATCACGTGGTGTCACGTGGCTTATAACTACAATGGATCTTGTGTAGAGCTTGAGGCTAATACGTGAATTCCTATCTGTCCCTAATTGTAGGATATCTATGCGTCTATAAACCTCAATACTCTGTTACCCTTCAGCTCCAGTGAGACTTGCTCTTGTGACTGTGTGATCTGATCGTGTGCTAGGGCAAGACTGAACACCTGTTAGTGGTGCTCTCTACGAACCTGGGAGTGAAATATTCTCCCAGAGCCAAGTTCAGTCAAATTTTGCAATACCGAACAGGTTAGCTCACGAGGCAATGATTCAAATAACTCCACCACGTCAAATTTTCATTCTAAGAAAGATCGAATCCTACCTAAGCCTCATCAAGTTTACAAGTACGACCAAGTACATCCTCATCCCAATGACCACACCTCTCTTCGACCTTCTCTGGTCTCAGTTGACCACCAAATACACGCCCACGCCGATATTTATACCTGACAGAGGAAGCAAAGCGTGGCGCACAAATCTAGGAGATGGTTCTTTGGGATGGACGTGACATAGATCAGGACAAGTTTACAAAATGATGCAAAGGAAGAATACAACCTCGAAGGGCGTGAGATTCCGAATTTTGGTAAGAGTTTTACGAATTGAGCTTTTTGCGCGCCCAGACTTCGCTTGCGAGAGTGCAGCTGACACTATCAACATAAGCAAACGACGGGAGGTGTTGTGATCCGCCTCTTGGTGGTGTTCTCCGGTATAGTTTGAGTAGCCTGGGCACCTACTCCACTTGGGAAGGAGACACCTCAGATCACATATCGCGCGGAGAAGAGTTGATGGATGACGGAGGCATGTCTGGATAACCCAGGGTTTTTGAGATGTTTCCCTGAGTGGGTATTCATGGATGAGGATTGACTTGGGATCAAGAAAAAGCCGCCATAACTTTGCAGTGGTACTTGTAAATAAAATCCGAGGCATGAGTGCTCTTCCTTAACGTTGAATCATCTATTCTGTACTTTTATTTGATATTGTGTCATAGCTTGATAGCTAGATAGCTGCATTGTTACAGCGTGCTATAGGGGAGATCGAGATCGCCGTTCGCCGAGGGTATGAAAAGGTCAAGTGGTGAATACTATAGAGGTGGGAAGTCGACGAAGTACTATGGCTAGAAGGAAGCGGGTTTGCGAAAGGAATACTGTAATAATATTATAAGATTGTGAAGCTGGAGAACTACTTTGTTGTAGCTCCAGCTTCCTTAAGTACAAATAACTATCTAACATAATTCAACTAAGACTGTTGTAATTTCCCATCATGACTCAAACTGTGACCTCAACCATATCAATTCCAGTTGGCGCATTATCTAGTCTCACCATATAAGTGCAAGTGTTGAGGGTGAGCCGAAAAACCTGTTCCGTGAATTTTATCCTCAGGCATTCTGCTTAGACTCTGGTTCCAGAATGTCTCGCCATGACATGCATACGCAATTAAAATCTGATGCAAAAAAAAAAAAAACAGGTTATGAGCCCGGCTCTTCCCAGCGCAAACAAAACGTCAAACAGCCCGGAGTTTACATCATCATCCCTGTCCGTCACGTCACATTTGTCCATAGATATCATGCTCGATGATGGTGCATCATTCGGAACCTGGAGATAATCTATCTTGGCCAAGCTCGCAAAATGACATTGAGTCGGCCATGTCTTTCATAACGAAAAAAAAGGTTTCCGTCCCGAGTTTGAACCTGGACTACCAATAGCAGGACCAAGCGAAAGCTCCGAGAGTTACACCATACGAATCACAGAGTACAATAAATGATTACGGACCTAGGACCCTGATGAAATCCAGGCCTACCAGACAATAGTTAACCGACTCGATCCCAGTGTCATACCAACTCCACGGCGCAACTTGACAACTAAGCAATTGTTTGACAGAATAGCGGAAGCACAAGTTCCATTCACTACCCTTCCCCACTTACATGCCTATAAATCATTCTCCTTGACAACCCTGGTGAACACCGCTGCCAAATATTGCAGTTGATACAACAAAAACCTGCAGTTGGTGAACATCACAGCGGTTATGATTATGACCCGACCCATCCCGATGTCAAAAACATCATGAATAACCTTTAAATTACACCGGGACAGGCAAGGGGTAATTCATCAGAGGGACAAAAGGAGTTGAATGGCTCGATAACTGGAGACAAACCAGAACCTCATGCCACAATAGAAGGCTATAACCCAAGGGATCACTCATGTCTTCACCAAGGGAAACACAGTGTCACAGGCTCATACCTGGTTATCATTAGGCTGCTGCCTAATAAATAAGGCTTGAAATCATCCAACCATATAAAACATCATACATGTCATGAACCCCTCCACGACTCATTAGACCCAAGTATAGGCCTTGGCCCAGTTCATGCAAATTTATTCTGAAATGACAAATTTATATTGCAGACAGGACGACTCGAACACAAGTTGTGAGTCATCTAAGCCACATGCATCATAACTATTTTAATAACTAAAATTGCTAACATTAAAATGAGTATAAATTAAAATAGACGGAGATGCTGGTATTTGTCGGAGGACAGGTCATGATCTATTTTGAGAATGGTATGAAATGAGGGAACGAGATCATAGTCTTGTAAATAAATAGGAGGTTTTCAGTCATGTCTCTGTTCGTTACTTTGAGATTATCATTTGTATCTAGCTCTGAGTTCAGTTTGAATAAAACGCCACTTTAAGACCGTCACACACAGAGCAGTTTACAAAGTTCAAGGCGTAATGTAGTCGCCTCAATCCCTCAAACACCGAACCCAGAAGCCATATGCAGGATGTAAAAGCATAAGAGTATAAATAAAGACTGCTTCAAGCAATATCCGAAGCTTGCATCTGGGAATTAAAGGGAAGGACAAAGTAGACCCAAGGGAAAGTCATACAATGAGAAGGGAAAAGGAAAAGTGGTACTTGATGATCTAGACATAGACTCGGAGAGTGAGAGTAAGAGAAAGGGGAGATTTGACATGGTTGGCAGCCTTTGGTCAATGATATAATCAGCACTACATTTATGATACTGGTGCACAGCACCATTTCGTTTCTGTGAAAATAAAGAATACCTCAGCAGCCCGCAAATATGCCAGAGCCCACATGGATCCGATCAAGTGGTAAGTGTCACATCCTTTAAGAGGCAAGGCACTGCATGGATTGAAATGGCCGATTACAGGCTAATTCTGCTTGTGTGTATTCTCTCGTTTAACCCACTCTCAAATAGTATTTCCGAAAGGAGATCAATGAGCGTCGCGAGCATCATTCCAGACTTTGAATAACAAGTATTATTTAGATGCCAACAAAGCTGTCCAAAGAAACTCAATGCCAAACTCCATCTCAAGAAGGATGAAAAGTACACAGATCCACAGAAAATCGGCAAATTAAACCAGAAAACAGCATCATGTATTGTCAAACATGGAATTGTATGAATGGTATGGCTTTGATCAAACTACGTCGTTTGATGAGTTCTAGCGCATCAATGAGAGCTGTTTTGGGTTGGGGTATTTCCTCGGGTGTTTGAAGGGCAGTCTTAAGCAGAGCCACGATGTTTCTAGAAAGTATCAGTCCTGATACACTGTGTAGAGACGCTCATGCATTTCATCATCACACGTAGATATTCTCAGGAGGCATGTGTATATGCAGTAGTTTTTCTTTAGACTAGGACAGACAGACTTTCACCAATAAACTTTACTTTACATTTTCAATTGACCCTAAGGGTCTAACATGGTAGCATTATCTTAAAAAATCTTTGAATTTCTCTGAGTCATATTAGTTTTATTTTTACAAAGGAATTAACATTCACGCTCCCTCACAAAGGAGTCATAAGATTTTAAGTCGCACCTTAGATATCACCGGAGATGCTAACAAACTTTCAAATTCAAGGTAGAAAATAAAAGTTATTAATATGAATTCATTAAGAATTATTCTCACCGCAAGCTGCGACTGGAGGCCATGGCTCTTCGTCATCAAGACAATGGCAATTGGAGGAGATGTTTGGAAATATATTAACCCAGACCTCACTCACCTCCTGCAGAACCCATCCGACCAACACCTCCTCCAGTCTCTGAAGCAAGTAACGAGCTGGGACACAAAACTCTCTCGTCTCTCATTGTAGACGAAAGAGATATATTTTAAATGCTCTACAGTCAGTTTAAGGAAGATCTTGCACTCGCTAAACAAGAAATCGACACTCTTAAATCACTAAGAACACGCCTTGTTACGTCGGTAAGCAAGGAGAATATTGTGTATATAGAGTCAAAAGAGACTATTCATGATATGTTGGTTTCGCTTAAGAAACGACTAGCACCCACAGATGAAGCTCGAAAGTTATAGGTTATCAACAAATACCATTGACTTCGAACATTTGATAGGGGAACCGATGTTGAGGCGTGGTGCAAGGAATAGGAAACAACTTTTGCAGATGCTGTCGCACTTGATTTGCCAGAAGTCTCACATAATTGAACACAAAATGACTTTGCAATTGCGCTCAAGACGATAGACGAAGCTTACGCATTAGCGCAACAATTTTGGTTACAGCAGTCATCAAAAGTAAATTCAAAAACAGATATACCTTCTCCCTGATATGGTAGAAGACTTTCATAACCATTACCGCAGAAATCAAGCACTCAATACAAGTGTGAGAATGGGAGCTTTCTCAATAACTTCGGAGAATAAATATGAGCAAGAAAACAACAAGGACTTAAATGATTCTTCTAGACTCTTGAAACATTGATTATGTGGTGAAAAACATAGATATAAGCATTGTTACTGTTGAAAGTCATACAATAAATCTGTAATTGTATCACGTGTATCGCTTAGTATTCCACACTTTCCGTAATTGTGAAGTGTGTAAATAATTGTAAGAAAAAGAAAACAAGTACCAATAGTTGTAGTTACAATACACACAATAAATTATATATATTTATATTATAAGGAATCTGATTTCGAGAGCAAGTATCCACACGCAGCTGAATATATAGCTGGTATGCAGTATACTCTTAACTCCACTGTCGCATAAATTACAATAGTTACTATATCACTCCTTCTGAACGACCGCAAGGATGGGAAGGAAAGCGAGAGGTATTCGAAGAGATAAACAAGAAAGTTGATTCGCTCAAGAACCGCGCGGGTAAACGCTTGAAATCTTGGTTCTTGTCAACTTTTAAGTATGATGGTTTTGATAGTCCTCCAATTCTGACTGGAAAAGACGTTTCGAAAGAGCCTGCTGCGCCAAAGTCTCTGGGGGTACTCACAACTTATTTGTCATTCGAAGCTGCTTCTTCTGAGGATTACAAGTTATACCACTCATGGACCTTGGATAGTGCATCTGACAATCACGTTTGTAATGATCCTACAATCAGTGGCTGGGTCACCACTAAAGATGCAAATCCTGGAGATTTAATATTTGCCGGTAAAAGCTCCTAACCCATCAAAGCAATTGGAACAGTAACTTTGTACGTTCAAACTGAGGAAGGTGTAGCGTCAATCCAGTTACAAAACGTTGCTTTAGCACCTGGATTCATGACAAATCTGGTGTCTCTGGATATTTTGAATAGCAAAGGAGTTCACTGGAACTCAGAGTATCCTAGAGTACTTAGTAGGAAAAGCAAAGAGTTCTGCTATCTTCAGAAAATTGGGAAACACTGGACGGTGCAAAAAGATGTTCAAGAGGTCAAAAATCTCAGTTCTTTTCATACAGCTTCGAGCCACAACCCTCGCAATTCAAGTTTTACTGCAAATGAGCTTCATTCACTTCTGGCACATGCTTGTACCGAAGCAATCAGTCATGTGAGAGGCAGTGATATAGAGATTGATTATTCGGTCCAATGCCCTACCACAATAGAGTGTGAAACGTGTTCTTTATCAAAAGCTAAGCAGCAAATTTCGAGATGTAAAGAAGTTGAATTCGAATCTGATGGAAACCCGTTTTTCCGAATAGCCTGGGACATGATTGAGTTTGAACGAGCATTCAATGGGGACAACTATGGTAGCCATATTTGCTGTTGTGATTATGGATTCGAATTTTCTGGTACACATCCAACAAAGCCTGGCGCGCTTACATTTCTTACACAAATTGTCATCCTAATTGAAGAAAACTTAGGCTATAAAATTCACTTCTGTAGACTAGATGGTGAGACAATGTTCGGCCAAAGTTTTCGTGACTTCATGGCAGAGCATGTAATACTAACAGAACGTACCGCACCAGATACCTCTGAGCAGAATGGAGGCCTGGAACGTTCTGGGGGGGGGGTGATAGTAGTGAAATCTCGGTCATTTACTGTAAAGGGACGAGAATTACGGACGCTGCACGCAAAGGCTGTCACAAAATAATCTATATTTTCTATGAGGAGAACACTTCAGTGGGACAGAGCCAATGTAAGGTGTGTGCTGATGACCACCTTATATAAGCACTTACTAAGCGTCTAACCTGTTGCAATAGACAGGCCTATTTGCCACATCCCACTTACATGCAAGGCTGGGCCAGTAAGTCAGCCCAGCCAACTAACACTGGGTAAAACCCGTAACATTTACCATAGGAGCAAACCTGCCAACAAAACTTTGGAACGAGGCTTTTAACACTGCCACATATATCAAAAATTGCACAACTCATTGTCATCTCGGATGGAAGACCCCTCATGAAATTGTTCACAAGATACAACCCACTTATGAACATATGCATCCATATGGTTGTAGAGCCTATGCATTGGAACATAAGATACCTCGAAACTTAAAGATGCTTCCACGCGCCCATATTGGATATCTAGTAGGCTATGATTCTCGAAATATTTACAGAATATGGATTCCTTGTAAAAAGAGGGTAATCTGCATGCAAGATGTGACTCTCGACCATTTAAAGTTCTGGACTGCTGACGACATAGACATGGGAGATATTCTGTATGAATCAGTTGATATGATTTTAAATACTCTGGAATTACCTCAAATAGATGTGCAACAAGTTGTGGTAGAGGAGGATTTACCAAATGAGATGGAGTCGGGTGTCTTGGTAGATAGTGGGATTGAAGGATTGGGGAGTGACAAAGATATCGCCAAAATCAATGACGAGGCTTAGACCCAGCAATACAACCCCCTCGTATGCAATAACCGAAGGGTTGCACAACTTCCTACGCCAAGAAATACTCCCGAGCCTTCTACAGCAACCATTAATAGTCAGGATGCGCTTCAGAACAATGAAATATCTCTACCTAGAGTGGGAAGTTGCATACTACATGGGCCGGATCCAGGTAATATTCTCCACGGAAAACATAGAAGATTTAAAGCCCACTCTGTGCAAAAACTATCTCGTCTTAAAGGCTATCACTCAGCTTTTTCATCAGCCATCCGAACTATTGAAGTAGTTTGCATATATCGAAACACTCTTCCTGTGGTGCCTAAAACCTTCAGACAAATAGCCGGTCATATCCACTCATCACAGTTCAAACAGGCATGTGATAAGGAGATTAAAGCCCTGTTCGAAAAGGGTATGTTCGAATTTGTTAACAAACATGATGTGCCTATGAATGAAAACGTTCTTCCACTTATGTGGGTAATGAGCTACAAGTTCGACAAAAACGGATTTTTGGACAGACACAAATCCAGACTTGTGGCTAGGGGGGACCTTGAATTTAATCAAGACAATACCTATGCTTCCATCCTCGCCGCTCAAACCTTCAGAGTGATTTTGTTACGGTTTGACCGTGGTTTAGCTTAGGCGGAGACCTAAGCGGAGTTTGGGGGCGTATTCGGGAGAGTGTTACACATTATCTTGTATCAAGCGACTTAGTTTCACTTGGCCACATTACATTAAAGCTAGGAAGGAATGTGAGACGGCGAAGTAGAATTGCCAAGTGAGAGGGTCAGCTAGATGGCAAAGATGACGACGGGCAGTGGCGAAGCAATATGTCATTCTCACCAACAGAGTACGTATTGGATGAGCTAGAAGGATGTACAAATAGTCATTGCCCGTAGTTGTGATACTTCTCTCTTCATATAGTTTAATCTTTCTAAAAGTACACTACAACCAGCTTGGTTTCATCACAGATTTCTTCTATTGCTTCAGCTTTTGATTTGGGAATGAAACAGTACAATGCTGTGAATGCGTTCGCTAATGCAAAATTACCAAACCCAGTGTATTGCAAATGCCCGGAAGGATATGAAAGAGATGGAAATTTTATGAGAGCGCTTCAAGCTATTTATAGTCTCCGTAAATCACCTCTACTATGGTACAACAAAATTACGCTTGGGTTTAAAAGGCTAGGACTTACACCTGTGCCCGAAACCAGCTGTCTAAACAAGAATGATTGGTTAATGGTGATGATTTACGTAGATGACCTTATTCTAATTTATTGTCACAGATCAACTATAGAAAGCAGGGAGCATTTATATTGATGATAGTATATTAACAATTTAACTATGTAGAGCTAAGTTATAGATACTTAGCCAGGTATTTATACAGATTATGTAAGGATTCTCCTTCCCATCCTATCTTTAGTTTATAATTTTACCCTTCTCCTGATGTTGCTATGACAACAGAACAGTTCTTGGCATTGGTTATTGTGTTGGCACTAGTTTAGGGCCTATGTTATGATGAGCTAGTGGGAGGAAAGCAAGTATATGTATGATGGCTTGGCCTGTAGCTATAGAGTTCTTCACGCTTAGTCTTCTGTCATAACCACCACCTTCGGATCACCTCTGGTCACCTATAGTCACCTCTAGTTACCTTTAGCACCTTTAGTCACCACTGGTATTTGCTCGTATCTTTAGACTCTTTAGACACTTATATTACCCATTTTTAAACCTTTAGTTCTCCAAATTATCTCCAGTAGATCTTTAGTCATCCCTCGCAATCCATCCGAACTCTTCTCGCCCTTCTATTCCGCTCCAGATCAAACGCCTACGCTCCAATTTGACAGATTACTACATTCCAAGCCCTTCCATCTAATGTCAGTTCATTTCTAGATAATTCCAGTTGCAACTCTGAGAATATGGTTCCTAGTAGCTTCGACAATAGTTCTAGTATGTTCTGCAAGGCTATTGCGCCGGCCCACCCCCCGGTGGTTGTACGCCAGTACTTGCCAGTACTGGCCACAGGAAATACCGGCTTTGTAGCCATTACATTTATCACTCTCGGGACCAAGCTAAGTTTCTTAAGTTTGAATCTCAGCTGTTAGCACTTTATGAATTTCATGTTATGGGAGATGCTACTCACTTCATAGGTATCAGAATCATGAGAAATCGGGAAGATCACAAGCTATGGTTGACTCAAGACAGTTACATCAAGAAAATTTCAGAAAAGTTCAACATCAAAGTTAATAAAGTACCTAAAACTTCTCTACCTCTAGGAGTTAATTGGTCAATCTGGAAAGGCACGGCTACTCCCAGCCAAATCTCTACTTATCAGCAGAGAGTTGACAGCATTGGATTTTCTGCCTTTGCTACACGTCCCAATATATCAAAAGCTGTTTCTGATCTCTCGGGGGTGCTTCACAATCCTCCACCCGAGCAATTACAAGCTGCTGAACACTGTCTTCACTATCTTGTAGGTACAAAGCATTTAGCTCTTAAATTCGATGGCCTCACTCAGGGACAGCGTATATTTGGAGCGTATAGCAACTTAGCCTTTACAGATGATATAAGAAATAGATACAGCTCCCACGGATTTTGTTTTTCGCTCTACAGGGGATCAATTCATTGGAAGGCTGCAAATGGTAAGGCAGTTACTACTTCGTCCATAGAAGCAGAACTACTTGCAATTACGTTTACAGCAAAAGAGTTCATTTGCTGGATACGTGTTACGGGCTGTGCCTGGATTGGGACTGGTCACTAGGACCAACCCAGCTAGATCTTTAAGCGCCAACTAAGCAGCGCTTACAGAGACGCGTAAGATTGCATGGGGAGGAATGCAAGGATATGCACAAAGAGGGATCTAAGTGACGCATAAGGATTAATGCAAGGTTGTGCACAAGAACGAGTCTCAGTGTTGCATAAGGATTAATGCAAGGTTGTGTTGTAATTAAGGGAGTAACATGACTGCATTACAATAAACTGTTCACATTAGAATAATGTGCACATGCGCCATGGGATATGATTGACCTAAATAATCACTCATTGGTATGACATAGTATTTCCCAATAGATTCCTAATGGTATCTATTGGCGCTAGGATCTCTCACATCCTTTCTTTCTCGGTTAGACAAGGACAGATGTTGGAACATCCACTAGTGTGCAGAACCCCCTTATTCATGTATATAGAAGAAGGTCCTGTCATGTAGATAAATTAAGCAATTCATACAATAGGAAATTCAAACAATCTCCATATTATTTACACACTTGAGAATACTAGGGAATATCCTCAAGTTCGTCCATTGATCCAAGTCCTAAGAGTATAACTCACAAACTTTACTTCTCTTAAAGCTATAGCTACCTCCTTCCATATCTTCATCCTAATGGTACGTCATTCCAGCTCAGCATAGCCTTTCAATAGGTTATTAGCCCGGGTTTGATGCAGCTCCTGCAACTCACTCCAAATACGCTCAACGCTTACATCATTAAAGATGCATACCTCTACCTCTGTTCACGTCGGCACCATCAATGCAACTGTACCAATTCTCACTGGTCGTTCCAACTTTCGTCGCTGGTACAACTCTTACATTGTAATTTTGCGTGGTGCCCAATACTGGTCTGTGGTAAATGATGGCGTTGATAAGGAAACCCGTCCCGTTCATATGAAGGGTGAAAGCATTGAGGATTTCACCAAGCGGCTAGAAAAGTACGATGAACAAAACGACGCAGCCCACGCTGCACTTCTCGCTGGAGTCTCCGAAGATCTCCAGGATATAGTCAGCGCCTGTGTTTTGAAACCAGAATCTGCCCGTGTCGCCATGTGTTTATTGAAAGATAAATTCGACCATGAGACGACAACTTCCACTCTTCAGCTCTTCAACAATTTTTTTGAGTTAAAGATGGAAGAAGGAGATGATATTTCCGACCACATTTCGCAATTTGAAACAACATTCTCCCACATCCATTCCTGCTGTTCAGAATTGTCACGCCCAGAAGCCATCGCCTTAATGAACTTTCTCTCAGTTGAAGAAGTTAAGGTCATGTGTCTCTTTCGCTCTCTTCCTCCCTCGATGTACAACATTGTCGATAATTTGTCAAGTAAAGAAAATTTATCATTTAGCGGGATTAATAAACATCTCCTAGATTATCAATTGAACAGATCAACTGTTACGGCTTGAGTTTACAGATGATAGGTTTATGGTGTCACGTGATATGGAGTCTGGTTGAGTAAGTGTCGGTCCCGAAAGCGAGCTGGTGGAGTTTTCAGCCCAGCAAGGCTGCAGACCTCTTTCTCTCCTTGTCTTTTCTTTTAGTTATTGTGCGTAGCTTTAGGTCCAAATACAAAGCAATTACTCTTTTATATTTCGAGGGAGTCTTCTAGTGTCAACCTGAGGTCGGTCGTAATATAAGAAAAGACAAATACAACCTTTGCTGAGAAGCATATTATCTGCCAGTCATTAACTGCGTCATCGCACCTCTGCTGCACGGCTTAACCAACAACTTCTTGCCTACCATTCCAAGTATGTGCCTTCTAGTCAGTTCGCTGATTGGAGTGTCTCTGGAGCAAGCCTGAAAATTATTAAAGTTGCGCCTACCTCTGTAGCGTTCTTTCTCTGCCTCGGAACTTCGCTAACTCGATTGCCATACATAAAAAACGGTCTCCATATTCCATCTTCCACGCATGTCAATGCGTCGAAGCGCACGAGAAACTACTACGCCTGCGCGTTACGGTTTTCCTAGCAGCACTGATCTGCCTTTACAGACCACTGAGGATTCACTGAAAGAAGATAGGGAAGTTGAAGAAATGTCTGACTTCACCTTAGCTCAGCAAGCGACAATAGGTCAGATCGTCGCCGCAGCGCTCGCCAATTCTCAGTCAAGCAAGTCGCCAACCACCGAGGCTCGAACGACCCCTCGCGCCCTCACAGCTGATCTTCAACCTTCGGTTGACTACTATCTGCCTGTACTTGATCCCTTAATCGCCGCTGTAGAGTCACACCGAGTCAAGTACCCGCGAAGTGTGTACTGACCATCTGGGCGACATTGGATACAATGCTTGGAAGATGGAAATGAAGCTTTTCTTCGAAGAGTTTTCGGGGAACTTCCGACAAGGGCAAGCCCAAGTTAGGGCATACTTCAAGTGTACAGGAGGAGAAGCGAAGATAATCATCCTGCAGCATATGGATCCCGACTTCGGAGGAGTATTTGATGGAGCAGAAGATGTCCTCAAAGCATTGGATCAACATTTTTTTGACCATAATCATGTGCAAGCTGCAAAATCCAAGTACCAACAACTTATCATGGGCAACATGACATACGACGAGTTCCGCAAAAAGTTCACAAACTATGCGAGTACTGCTAAGATTGCGCGATCCCGTTGGTTTGAGGATGTCTGTGAGAAAATCTCCCCGGCCTTGAAACGACATGTCAGGATCGAGAAGTACAAGATGAATGGTAACTATGTGATCTTGGACGAATTCCTAGCCATCGCTGATCGCGAATCTCGCAACATCGCTTTTGAGGAGAGCCAGCTGGCCTGCAAGGCGGTTGTTATTCCTGCCAAAGATCGAGGACTTAACCGCTACGCCGGAATTCTCAAGAAGGACAATTGGCGACCAAGCTCACTTGTCGGTCCCTCAACTTCCGGCACTGGCCTTTCCAATTTCCGTCTCCGTTCCCCGTCTCCGCTCGCTTCCGTAATTGTGAGCCCTGCCCTCTCGACCCCAGCTGGTGATTGCCGACTTTGTCACAAGTCCGGGCACTGGATGCGAGACTGTCCGGATGATCTGAGGCATCGACAGATGGAAAAGAGGATTGCAGCCCTACAGTTGGACGAGGACGTAAGATCAGAAGATCTTTCAAAAAACTGTTAAGCCGTGGTAAAGACTCCCAGTACGGTAAAGGCCATGATTTGTGGAAGGACTTGGAATTTGATTATTGTTCTCTATTTGGAGGACGCCAGTTTCTGGCTAATATAGAACTAGCTAGAAATGGAAATTATATCAAAACAAGTACACATATTGATGGTGGAGCAAGTATCTTTGGTGCTATTAGTACCTCTTTGGTCTCCCAACTTCTCTCACTGTTCCGAACCTCATTTCTCACCCTTCCTAAGCCAATCGTCCCCACTGGCTATGGCGGCCATTCTGGGAAACCGATCACTTCGGCCGTCCTCCTCACACTTACCACAGATAAACGCCGTATCAACTTCCCTTTCCTGGTTACGGACCTAGGTGGTACCGACATTCTTATTGTTCGAAAGTTTTTAGAACACTACAATCTCAAGCTGGACTACGCTGGATCAAAGAATCGGATACACTGGTCAGATTACATGCCAGTTATTAATTACTATGATCGCCGATTGCTTCTCTGCATTGACAAGGCACCTCGCAAGACCAACGCCGAACATCAAGCAAACGTCGCCTGACAAGACAGCCAGATGGAAGCCGTCGAGGAAGCAGAACTCTCGGGGGTGCAGCTTACCAGTGACCCCAGATCACTAATCAGTTACGCCAATGGTAAGCCACCGAGAGCCAAAAAGTTTCGCATGCAACCCCAGCCTCGAAGACCATCATGCTTCTTGAGAGAAATGCGGAACCGTCTATCAAGGATGGAGGAGTCGCTCCAGAGATCAAGTCCCTACGGTCATTCCACGAGTGATCAGAGCCATGGGCCAGAACTACCAGCCGAATTGCCCACCCAGTCTCCAGGGTCGAAACTACACAGCAAGTACTCGACCAACATTTCCATGATCTCAGCGTCATCAATGCATTGGTTCCATCTAAGAAGCCCGGCCCAAATTTCCCGGGACTCCCATAGAAAGGAAAATTATACCTTTGTTGCTTCGGTAAACGAAATTGACATAGAGATCAAGCAAAGACAGGATGAATTAAACTTCCAAAACGAAGTTGAGATCGCGGCCCTTGATAGTAAACTATCACCTAAGATGGCTTTGGAGGCCAAATACCAATCAGACGAGGATATGGTGAAAGACAAACTCATGTCTCAATACCAAGCTTTCCAACACCTCTTCTCTTGGAGAGCCTCAGATGAGCTCCCTTCCAATAGGCCCAATGTCAATCACAAAATCGACTTACAAGTTGGAAACAACTTGTCTATGGAGCCACTGCGCCGGATGACGGATGAACAACTCTCAGAAACCAAGAGGTATATCCTAGAGAACCTCCATAAAGTTTTCATTGCCCCTTCGAGCGCTCTGCATGCTGCACCGATCCTCTTTGCGAAGAAAGCCGACGGTAGTCTACGTCTGTGTGTTGACTATCGAAAGCTCAACGAGCTAACCGCCAAGGATCCGTACCCAATTCCCTTGATCGACGAAATAATGGCACGTATTTCGAAGGCAAAGATCTTCACGAAGTTGGATATCCAACAAGCCTTCCACCGCATTAGAATGACTGAAAATTCTGAAGACTATACGACCTTCCGCACCCGATATGGCACTTACAAATATAAGGTGCTGCCCTTTGGTCTGATGAACGGACCAGCCACCTTCCAGCGCTTCATCAACAATATTCTCATGGAACATTTAGACAATTTCTGCTCAGCTTACATGGATGACATTTTAATATACTCTAGCAATCCCGAAGAGCATGAGACCCACGTCAAAAAGATAATGCAGATTCTCATGGATCACGGGCTCCAGGCTGACTTTAAAAAATCCGAGTTTCATGTTACAAAGACAAAGTTTTTGGGGTTTATTATTGGGGTTGAAGGTATCAAAGTCGACCCTGACAAGATCTCGGTTATTCAAAACTGGGAGTACGCTGCTAACGTTAGGGGTGTGCAAAGCTACTTGGGATTTTGCAATTTCTACCGACGTTTTATCAAGGATTATAGTACCATCTGTTGTCCTCTCACATGCTTAACAGGCAAGGATGTTGTATTTAAATTTGACAAAAAATGCGAAGTAGCCTGGGAAACGTTGAGATCAGCATTGAAGTCCGCCCCAATCCTCTGCCATTATGACCCAAATAAGCAAACGCGTCTAGAGACAGACTCCTCGGATGGAGTTGTCGCTGGCGTCCTCTCCCAACTGCAGGATGATGGTCTTTTTCACCCTGTGGGCTATTTCTCAAAAACAATGATTGACGCCGAGCTCAATTACCCAATCCATGATAAGGAACTCTTGGCAATTTTCCGATCCTTCAAGCAGTACAAGCCTGAGCTATTAGGTGCCCAGAAAAACGTCCATGTGTATACAGACCATAAGGCTTTGGAGTACTTCATGTCAACAAAGGAACTCAAGGCCCGCCAAGCTCGCTGGGCAGAGTTCTTCGCCGAGTTCCATTTCACGATTATGTATCGGACAGGTATTACAAATACTCTTGCAGACACCCTCTCCCGTCGCAATCAGGAACTCACACCGATTGAGGCTAAGAAACGGGCATACCGGAACCAACAGATGATTCCGGACGACAAGATAGACCCTAAGATCTTGGAAGAACTGCATATGGCAAAAATTGACTGCCTCAATCACGTCGACTCTTACATTCATAGAACCTCAGTGGATGCAGACAACGAAGTTGCGACTGATAATCCCGGATTAGCAGTCAATGACGAAGCTACATCATCTTTGGACCACCTGATTGTTGATGGTGAGCCACCGGACGCGGCCTCTGTAGTGGCATACAACATCAATGGATACGACATTATTGATCAGGTTATTGAAGCCAATAAAACCTCCCCTGACTTGGAACCCCTTCGTGCAAAGGCTAGAGCGCACCACATGGATTATGAGCTTAACCAAGGGAAACTCTACTTCCAAGGACGCCTGGAGATACCCATGGAACCTCCAGAGCTGCGCACCGCCTTGATCCGCCACGTGCATGCCCAGCCATGTATGGCACACGCCGGAGTCAACAAGGTCAAGTTACTGCTCGGTCAGAAGTACCACTGGTCTAGATTAGGGAATGATGTTGCTCGTTATATTGCCAACTGTAGCTGTGCCCGCCAGAAGGCCCGACGGGACAAGACACCTGGCCTATTACACCCTCTGCCAATCCCTGCTCGACCGTACCAACACCTGACAATGGACTTCACTGAGCTTCCTCTTGATGAAGTGGGTTACAACACTGCATTTGTCATCATGGACAGATTGACAAAAAAACCCCTTTCAATTCCGTGCCATAAAACGATCACAGCTAAGGAAATGGCCGGGCTATTCCTTGTGCATTGGGCACGTCACTTCGGAATGCCCGACTCTATAGTCTCCGATCGTGGTCCACAGTTTGTCTCAACTTTCTGGAAATAATACCGCCGGATCTTAGGCACTAAAGTCAAACTCACTACAGCCTATAACCCTAACGTTGACGGACAAACCGAGGTCATGAATCAGTACGTTAAGCAGAGACTACGCCCTTTTTGCACGTACTATCAAGATAATTGGAGCTCCTTATTGCCACTTATGGATATAACACAGCTGATCTTGCCCCACAAGTCGCTCGGAAATATCAGCCCCTTCCGGGTGCTGAATGGGTACCAACCAAGAACCTCGTTCGACCTTCACAACCCTGAACCTCCCAGATCAGCTACCGAACAGCTCAGTTGTCAGAACGCCTTGGATGTTGCAAGCCGCCAGGAGAAAGCAATAGCCTTTGCTCAGTCATCCTTTGTCAGGCTCGTTGGCTAGTTCGGAGGTCAAGGGTCGGAACAGGACGGAGTCGGGACGGATGTAGTCGGGACGGAATGTGATCGGAACAGGATGTGATCGGAACAGGATGTGATCGGAACAGGATGTGATCGGAACGGGACGAGGGCGAGACAAGACGGAGACGGAACGTGACGGAGGCGGAACGGGACGGAGGCGGAACGGGACGGAGGCGGAACGGGACAGAGTCGGGGTTTAAGGTAAAGCTTATAATAATCGGATCAATCTAAAGTCTAGAATAATTACAAGACAAAAAGCTACAGAACAAATCCAGTCCTAGACCTTCCTTAAGTACTCAAGAGCGGCTACTACAATCAGGGGTATGGTAGTCTACAGCTATAACACAGCAACTGATTGCTTATGTTGATTAGTAACTGTTGCTATCATAACATTGTAACCATCGCAACGCATTGACTATGTTACTAGGGAAGCTCCTGACTTGGTTGACCAGACTAAGCGCAGCATCTCAGTATTAGCCCATGGCACAATGGTAGTGACAAGCAGGCCGTTTTCCTCGTGGGGAAAGCCGGTCTATGACATCCTTACAGTCGCAACAAGATAAGATGAAGAGACTGGCCAATCGTACCCGCCGCGAGGTAGATTGGGCAGTGGGGGACCTAATAGTCATTGACACTAGGAACTGGAAGCTGGATTGTCCTTCAAGAAAACTCTCCGACAAGTGGTACGGCCCAGTCAAAGTTCTGGCGAAAGAGGGAGAGAGCTGGAGAGTCAATTTGCCAGTTCATTGGAAAATTCATCCCGTGTTTCATTCTCATTCACTACAAAAATATATTAGTAACCCTCTACCTGGTCAATTGCGCCCTGCACAAGCGCCTATGCAAATAATAGCGAACCAGGACGAGTGGGAGATTACTAGCATTTTGGGGTCACGGGTGCAGAACAACAAACTGGAATACAGGATTCAGTGGCAAGGTGCGGACGAGGATCTGGAATGGTACCCCTGCTCGGATGCAATGACTGGCCCACATAAGATCAAAGAATTCCAAACCAGTCACCCACAAGCTTAAGGACCTCCAAGGCCCCTGCCGAAATGGATAGGAGCTTACAATGCTGGAATTGACAACTACAGCAACTTGGAGGACAATAGACCAATGACCCGAACTGCGCGGACGCAGTTTTTCAAGGGGGGGGGGTAATGTTACGGCTTGAGTTTACAGATGATAGGTTAATGGTATCACGTGATGTGGAGTCTGGTTGAGTAAGCGTTGATCCCGGAAGCGAGCTGGTGGAGTTTTCAGCCCAGCAAGGCTGCAGACCTCTTTCTCTCCTTGTCTTTTCTTTTAGTTATTGTGCGTAGCTTTAGTTCCAAATACAAAGCAATTACTCTTTTATATTTCGAGGGAGTCTTCTAGTGTCAACCTGAGGTCGGTCGTAATATCAACTATACCTACATTGACATCTAAAGCGTATCTTGTTGAATCTCAATATTTGCCAAAGGTTTATGGAAAAGGAAAAGAAAAAGTGAGAGAATGTATATGGTGTAAAAAGCATGGTGGTACATATCTGGGACATTTACACACCAATTGTCGGAAACTACAGACCCATCTTGAACAAACATCCAAAGCAAAGAGTAAAGGAAAAGGTTACAATGGAAAAGACAAGGCACATGTCGCCGTCAGGAATTCAGCTGTTCCTTCACATGATAAGTCTTACAGCGACACCGAAAAAGATAAGGCCTTCATTGCTTCAACATCCTTCTCACCTCTACATTGGATTCTTGACTCAGGATGCTCTGCTCACATGACATCTCGAGAAGAACTACTCGCCTCTATAGTTCCTCATAGAGGCTTAGTCACTCTTGCAAATGGCATGAAGGTTCCCGTCAAGGGGTCAGGAACTTTACACTTAAACTTGCAAACAAGTACCGGCAGAAATATTTCGGCAACTATTCACAATGTTTTGTACGTCCCTGATCTCAAAGGTGGTAACTTAAATTCTGAAAGTAAATTGGAAATGGAGGGAAATTTGATCATATCGCAAAATGGTCGACAACAGGTGATTAAAGATGGGAAAGAATGAATATTTGTGGCTTTTGATTCTTCAAAACAATTTGTAATTCAAGAACAAAAATATAAATCTTCTTTTGCCTCTTACATGGAAGCCCATCAATGCTTTGGCCATCCTGGTCAAAATGCCATGTTGAATTTGAAGAAGAAGTATCCTGACTTAATTCCAAATAAACCTGAAGGATTCCACTGCCTATCATGCATTCTCTCCAAATCTACTCACCATTCAGAAAAGTCAAGACAAAAGCGAGCTCAACAACCGTTTAAAATTGTTCATTCAGATCTCTCTGGAAAGTTCTCTGTCAAATCACTGGGCGGAAAACTATATTACATCACATTTATTGACAAATTCTCTCAATATGCCTGGATTTACTTCCTTCAGAATAAAAGCAACACATATCAAGCCATTCGCAATTTGTGATGTTGATCAAAAACCAGTACAAGAAAACCATCAAGATATTTTTTTCGGATAATGGAGGAGAATACATTGATGGCCAAACTAAACAATTTTTTGCTGAAAATGGTATCAATCATATAACTTTGCCACCATACAAACACGAATCAAATGGTGTTGCCGAAAGATTCAATCGGACGATTGTTACCAAAGCTCGAACTCTGCTTCTTGACTTTCCAAAACATCTCTGGGCAGAATCTATTGCCACCTCCGTCTACCTATACAACAGAACTCCTCATCAGACGAACAAATACCAGTCTCCGATCGAAATTCTAGACGGAGTACCCTCACCCATGGTATCACACCTTCACGCCTTCGGTTTAGAGGTCTACATTCATATCCCAAGCGAGACCAGACCTAGCGGGTCCAAACTACAACCAAGAGCGATTAAAGGTATATTTGTAGGCTACACCGGATCATCCAAAATATTCCGCGTATATATACCTACAAAAAATATAGTCCAAGTAACTCGACAAGTCCTTTTCCTACCTCCGAAGTCAGGGGAAGAAACTATCGACGTCTTATCATCCCTCTCCGAAAACGCAACGCATCCAAACTCTTCATCAGCAGATCAAAATACTCTGCCTACCTCCAATGCAATCCATACTCGTTCAATATCACCTGTATCATCACAATTGCCTGGAACTATTATTGAAACACCTCGAATGTCTCGAAAATTTTCACCCGTTACACCATCACTACAAGATAGTAGTTGTATTTCACCTGGCGCTCCTAAAAAGCCTCATGAAAACTTTATTCTCCAAGGATTGCCTCCTCTACCTCCAATTAATCTGGAAGCTACGCAACCTTTTGAGCAAGATAGTTCCCATGATCAACTTCCTAGGAGAAGTACACGAGGAAAACAACAAACTAACCCTGGTCCAGGAATGGTGTCAAGCGATCAAAGATATCAAGCTAACGCAGTTAAATTAGAACCATCGACGTTTCAACAGGCAATGAATTCGGACGAACATGAATTGTGGGGGGAAGCAATTGAAGAAGAGATGAATGCCATCAACAGAAACTATACCTGGGAAATCGTACCTCGCCCTAAGGATCGTAATGTCGTAGGATGTAAATGGGTATTTAAAGTAAAGCATAAAGCCAATGGATGAGTAGAACGGTACAAGGCTCGACTTGTTGCCAAGGGATTCTCTCAGCAGCCCGGCACAGATTTTGATGACACTTATGCGCCGGTCGCACGCTACAATTTGTTACGCTACGATTTGTTACGCCTTTTGCTCGCCTTAGCAGCCCATAAAGGATGGATACCAAGACAACTGGACGTAAAATCAGCGTTTTTATATGGAAAATTGGATCGAGAAATATACATGGAAATTCCTGATGGGTACAAGGAATCTGGAAAATGTTATCTCTTGCGGAAATGTATCTACGGGTTAAAACAATCCCCTCTTGTCTGGTATGAAACACTAACTGCAGTACTAAACAAAGACAGATTTGTTTCAACAAAATTTGACCCATGCATCTTCATCAATTCCGAAAAACAAGTCTTTCTCGCAATTTACGTCAATGACATTCTGATACTCGGCCCGAATCCCAAGACAGTATCTGAATTAGAAGAATCATTACATTCAGCATTTGAATGTACAGATCTCGGTACAGCTCACTACATTCTCGGAATTCAGGTCGACATCACAAAGCTAGGCATATTGTTAAACCAAAAAGCATACATCACAAAAATTCTAGATCAATTCGGAATGCTGAATTGTCACCCAGTTGGCACACCTCTTGAACCTGGAGCCCAAATTCAAAAAGGACAACTGAAAGATCAAATTGACAATCCAACCATGTATCAATCAATCATTGGATCCTTAATGTATGCTTGCATAGGTACACGACCTGACCTTGCTCATGCAGTCACTCTCCTCTCTCAATTCTCCTCATGTCCCAATCATAAGCATCTCGCAGCAGCAAAACGAGTCCTTTAGTACCTAAAGGGAACATCTGACTGGACCCTTCATTTCCCACGCGCAAACAAATCTGTCCTTCACGGATTCTCTGATTCTTCATATGGAAATTTCATCAATGATCGAAAATCATGTTCAGGATACGTCTTTTGCTTAGGGGAAGCAAGTGTCAGTTGCAGCTCCAGAAAACAGAAAACAGTTGCTCTTTCAACAACGGAAGCTGAATATATGGCTCTGTCTGATGCAGCTCGTCATATGATCTGGATGCAAAACACCCTAACCAAACTCGAACAAAGCTACAAAATGCTAATGCATGTGGACTCTACTGGATCAATTGATCTGGCTAAGAATCATAAAATATCCCAACGCTCGAAACATATTGACATCAGATATCATTTCCTTCGAAATCATATCAACAATACATTCAAGCTGGAATATGTTCTATCTGAGAACAACTTAGCTGATATCCTAACAAAGCAATTAGCTAAGCCGACCCATCAACGTCTCGCGGCCATTGTGAGATGCAGTCCTAAGGGGAAGTGTTGTAATTAAGGGAGTAACATGACTGCATTACAATAAACTGTTCACATTAGAATAATGTGCACATGCGCCATGGGATATGATTGACCTAAATAATCACTCATTGGTATGACATAGTATTTCCCAATAGATTCCTAATGGTATCTATTGGCGCTAGGATCTCTCACATCCTTCCTTTCTCGGTTAGACAAGGACAGATGTTGGAACATCCACTAGTGTGCAGAACCCCCTTATTCATGTATATAGAAGAAGGTCCTGTCATGTAGATAAATTAAGCAATTCATACAATAGGAAATTCAAACAATCTCCATATTATTTACACACTTGAGAATACTAGGGAATATCCTCAAGTTCGTCCATTGATCCAAGTCCTAAGAGTATAACTCACAAACTTTACTTCTCTTAAAGCTATAGCTACCTCCTTCCATATCTTCATCCTAATGGTACGTCATTCCAGCTCAGCATAGCCTTTCAATAGGTTGCGCACAAGAACGAGTCTCAGTGTTGCATAAGGATAATTGCAAGGTTGCGCATGAGGAAGGACTCAAGGGAGTACGTACTAAGGGGGAGAGGATGTCACAGGAAAGAGGGTAGCCGGGGAGAATGGAGTATTCTCAGGTAGGCTAGGAGGGGAGCTTAAACGCAACGCTGTGGAGGACATAAAGGACAGGAGCCGTTGTAGGCTTATTAGCTTCCTAAGGAAAAATTTTCAATTACTATTGAGTTAACGTCTTTCAAGTACTTCTGAATTCTTTAAACCTTTCACAATACATTTCTTTTCTTATCTCAAATTTGACCTACAAGAAAAACCTACAATATACTGTGACAATATCCAAACTATTTGCATTCTCACAAAAGAACCTCCAAAGTTAGATACAGCACTTAAACATGTTGATATTCATCAAAATTGGCTTTGTCAAGAGGTACAGTTAGGACATATAGACTTTGAATGGATCAATACAGCGGATATGGTAGTGGATGGATTTACAAAAATTCTTAGAACTTCAAAACATGCTGAGTTCATGCGACAACTTAATCTCTGTGATGTAAGAGATATACTCATGTGATAACCACCAATCATTAACAGGAAAATTGTCAATTCTTTTAATTTAAGATCTCCCTGGGGGGTGCGTCAAATATGGAATTTTATGAATGGCATGGCTTTGGTCAAACTACGATGTTTGATGAGTCGTAACGCATCAATGAGAGCTGTTTCGGGTTGGGGTATTTCCTCGGGTGTTTGAAGGGCAGTCTTAAGCAGAACCACAATGTTTCTAGAAAGTTTCAGTCCTGATACACTGTGTGGAGACGCTCATGCATTTCATCATCACACGTAGATGTTATCAGGAGGCATGTGTATATACAGTAGTTTTTCTTTAGACTAGGACAGACAGACTTTTGCCAATAGACTTTACTTTACATTTTCAATTGACCCTAAGGATCTAACAAGTATAGCCCCAATACCTCACCCAACTAGCGCACAGCGCTAGCATCAACAGTCAGGTCATACTTGTGAGCTATTACTCAAAAATACTACTGGAATTTCTAAGGGACTCGAAGGGGTGTTAAGGTTATGAGTTAATTGGGAACATAGTTACTTGGAATGTGTCACAATGTTTGTTCAGATGGTTTGATACTTGGTAACTTGATTGCTGGCAGGTGTCCGATACTTTTCCGATACTGTACATGAGACAGAACATAGTCTACTTATATACTCTAATATGACCCTTGTCATTGTCTACGCTCTCTCTCCTAACTTACTGCCAACAGCGTGCCTACGTAAAACTCTGCAGCTCATGAGTCCATCTCTCATGAGAGGCATCCGCTGTTCCGGTGGCTGGCGCGCGCGGTCCGAGTACGCGTCGCTGCAATGCCTCAATCACTTACCTGTAATATCCCAGCTGAGCAATCCTGAACCTAGCTGTTCAGGAACAACAGCAATCCAGTCCATGGTTCGCGCCTGTGGTTTGTATACACACCACAGCGTCGCTCCAATCATTCCAATACAATGTCTCAGCTCCGCAGTCCTTAGTCCATTACTCAGGAGCGGAAGCAGTTGTATAGTTCCGATAGTGCGCTAGGTCTGCATGTACCTCTGAGTGCTATCCCGTAATTGCCTGGCGATACCTAACCGTTCACGGCTAGCGTGTGTGATCAATAGACTCATCACGACGCTGCCCCAATCATTGCCCTGCAATGAATCAGCCTGGCGCTCATGAGTCCACTACTCAGGAGTGGAAGCAGTTGTATGGTTCCGGTAGCGTGCGAGGTCTGCATATACCTCAGGGCGCTATTCCGTAATTGTCCGGCAATATCTAACCGCTTATGGCTAGCGCACGTGGTCAGTAGACCCTTTACGTCGCTACCCCAATTGTTGCCTTGCAATGACTCAACCCGGCGCTCCCAAGTCCGAGACTCAGGAGCGGCAGCGGTTGTATCCATGGTCAACACATGATGTGCATATGCACCTGTCAGCGCAGAGCCGGTCATTGACAAGCAATATTGTTGAAATTGGTGCTTCCAATTATGGTAAAGACAGGGATGTGTAGAAGACACGTCACTAATCTCCCATTAATTGTGAGGTTAGTATTAATGCGCTTTGACGTAAATACCAACCACTAGATTTTATTAATACAAAATATAGTTTATATAGCACTCTGTGTCCTAGTGGGAGTAATAAATAACTCTCCACAACAGATTTACAGACTCCTTTACTTTCCCACTCGCTTCATCAAGTGATACAACCTGTGCCTAACAGCCACAAGCTTTTGCAAACCAATCCGCTCAACAGATATCACAACAAGGGGTCGACATATCTGGGCTCGCTACATATGAAACATGTCAAATAAGCAAAGCGCAACAACCCATTCCAAATGAGCTCTTGGACGAAATTTCCGTGGACACTGTGGAGGAAAACAAACAAACAAACAGCTATCAGTATGCAGTATTTCTGACTGGTGCCAAAAGTAGAATAGGGTGGATACTCATTTGCAACACAAAGGATCAAATATCTCTGCCATTTGTCTAATGGGTCGAATACATGCATTGCCTACATGTAAAACAGACTTGCATCATACCTAGTGACAAATAGTCGGAATTATAAAAACAAAAACTTGATAAAAGTTATATAGGTGTTGTACATCTGCACTAAGCGTGCGTCAGGCATCAACATGTTCTGGGTAAATAGTGAATGGAAAAACCGAGCACGTGATATAATCTCAATGTATTGTCACAGACCGGCTTTCCCACGAGGAAAACGGCCTGCTTGTCACTACCATTGTGCCATGGGCTAATGATGAGATGCTGCGCTTAGTCTGGTCAACCAAGTCAGGAACTTCCCTAGTAACATAGTCAATGCGTTGAAATGGTTACAATGTTATGATAGCAACAGTTACTAATCAACATAAGCAATCAATTGCTGTGTTATAGCTGTAGACTACCATACCCCTGATTGTAGTAACCACTCTTGAGTACTAAAGGAAGGTCTTGGACTGGATTTGTACTGTAGCTTTTTGTCTTGTAATTATTCTAGACTTTAGATTGATCCATTTACTATAAGCTTTACCTTATACCCCAACTACATCCCTCTCTGCCTCCGTCCTGTTCCGACCCTTGTCCTCCAAACTAGCCAACGAGCCTGAAAGTTCCACTAGTTCAAGTAATTCAATGCTTTTACATTCTCATCTTTCTAATCCACGCACCAATAATAATGTGAAAATTTCTACAACAAGTTTGATTGATAGATGTTACACAGCCATGGCAATTGCTGATGAAGAGTCAATTGTAAAAATATTTGGAATAGAAGCTAAGCCACTCGTGACCCCACGTTCTGTACGGCTGGCTGACAGTAGCTCCCAAGCAGCCCATCAGTCATTATTTTGTCTTCTGTTTGCATCTTGGTCATCACTCTGAAAATCTCGTATTTTATGTTACAAAACTCAGCAAAAGTAATCCTATTATTCTAGGTATACCATGGTTAAAGCTCCACAATCCAGTATGTGGTTGGAGGTCTATGACGCTCTCATTTAGATCTGAATATTGTAAACAAAATTGCATCCATGAAATTCTTTTTCAGAAGATGTACTTTCATTGTAAAGAAAGAGATCCCATGTTCACTAATGCTCATTGCAAAAATAAATTGACCCCTTTGTCAAGCAGATCATATGATACCGCGGTCGAGGATTGCTTAGATGATGAGGGCGAAAATTTAAGAATAGAGATAAAGGAAACTGATTGTTTAAATACCCAAAATTGCGCTGCCAAGGAGCAAATTTGGATGGAGGAGAAATGAACTAAAAATTGGGAGAGCCCAGGCAAAGAACACAGTTTGGATTTTATACACCGGAAAGTTATCCAAGCAGATGTGGACAAATTCCTGGAAAACAAGCCTGAAGTAACTATCAAAATCATCAAGGAAAATTACCAGATGAATTGAAACATCATGTAGAGTACTTCTTACCAAAAAATGCCGAAATACTACCACCTCATTGTCAGTTGGACCATTTGATTGAAATAATGCCAGGCAAAGAGGACCCGTCCTGTTTAAATAGACCCTTCTCTCCCTCAGAGTTGCAATACATAAAAAAATGGATTGATGACATGCTTGATAAAGGATTTTTAAGACAATCATCCTCTCCCGCTGCCGCTCCATTACTGCTAGTCCCGAAACAAACTGGAGGGGTGCGTATCTGACAGGATTACAGAGGTCTTAATGATATGATGATAAAAAACCTCTATCCTCTACCCTTGATCAGGGAGATCCTGGATTCCATATCTGGTGCAAATTTTTATACAAAATTGGATGTCATATCTGCTTTCAATCGTATTAGGATTGCAGAGGGACACGAGTGGATGACAGCTTGTACCACACGGTTTGGATTATATGAAATGTTAGTAACACCATTCGGTTTATGCAATGCGCCAGCAACGTTCCAAAACTATATCAACCACACGTTACATGACGCATTGGATAAGTATTGTACAGCATATCTAGATGACGTTCTGATCTACTCAAAGACCCGAGAGGAACACACAAAAAATGTAGACGAAGTAATAAGACGGTTGGGAAATGCAGGTCTACAGCTTGATATTGCAAAATCAGAATTCTATACAAAGAAGACAAAGTATCTGGGGCTAATTATTTCTACTGATGGGCTCAGTATGGATCCTGAAAAAGTAAAATCAATTGAGAGTTGGAAGGAGCCGTCTAACTTAAAAGAGTTGCAGCAGTTTTTAGGGCTCTCAAATTATTATAGGCGCTTCATTAAAGGATATTCGGGGCTTATGCAGCCATTAACCCGCCTTTTACAGAAAGGCGTAAAATGGAATTGGTCAAACAATCAGGATAAGGCATTTTGATATTTAAAGAATTCTTTCACGCAAGCACCAATACTAAGGTATTTTGATTACCATAGACACACAGTGGTTGAGACTGATGCGTCAAATTGGGCTTCGTGTGGTGCGTGTCACAGTCTAAGCATAGGCACTTGGGCAACCTTATGGTCAGAGGTAGTTTTAATTTCAATCTATGGTGAACTACAGATTGAAGAGGATAATAACAGTTACTTTATACATGATTATTATCCCAGCCAATGACACAGATTTCTATCCGTATATCCGTATTCCCTACTCATGTCCCCTACTCGTATCACATTCTCGTGCCCCATCCCCGGACGTGTTACAGTATTATTATTGCCACTTATAAGGCCCTCCTTGTTTCATGCTAAGCCTGCGTTAGACAGCGCAGGCTACAGGCAATTACCGGCTTACAAGCCGTCACAGTGCGCTGCTTCAGACAGGGGACGACAATTTACTTCATCCAGTCGCTTTCTTCTCTTCGAAACACAGTCCAGCTGAATCAAATTATGATATTTATGATAAAGAGCTACTGGCCATAGTAAAATCATTGGAAGAATGGCGACCAGAGCTTGCGGGGGTCCAGTCCACATTCGAAATTATTACAGACCACAAGAACTTGAAGACATTTTTGACAGCAAAACAACTCAACCAGCGTCAAGTAAGATGGTCTGAATTTTTATCCCAGTTTAATTTTGTGATATCTTATCGGCCAGGATCTAAAGCACTAATTCCAGATACATTGAGTCGTTTGCCAGGTTTGAAGCCGAAAGATGCTTCGGATGAACGTCTTCAGCAACGTTTCTGTGCAATGATACCCGAGGATATGGTTCACCCAGATTTAAAACTAGATTGTTTAAATGATGAAAAATTCCCTGAATATAAACATTCCGAAATTCTTGTCCCGCTTTCTAATGAAGTTGCATTGATAGATCTCATATATCAGGCATATAAAGAAAACCTTATTGCTAGAGAAATGGTTGAGCATTTGAAGGACCAATCCAGGAGAAAATGGTCTAAAACTTTGAAAAACTATTAATGAAAGATATGGCAGAGTTCAAACTTAACAATGGTTTGATTTATTTCAGGAATCAATTATTTGCGCCAGATTACAAGGAGCTATGTTTACTAACTGTCCATGGTACCCATTCATCAGGGCCTGCGGGTCACCCAGGACAAGTAAAAACGTTAGACTTGTTACAAAGATCATACTGGTGGCCTAAAATGAGTAAGTTTGTGGCTAATTTTGTTAAAGGGTGTGAGCTATGCGTTAGAACAAAAACCCCAAGAACTTCACCACCAGGCTTCCTGAAGGCCCTCAATATCCCAGTCCGTGCATGGGTCGATATCTCAATTGATCATGTGGTGGATTTACCTCCTTGTAAGCGTTCTGGAAAGGTATTTAATCATATTGTTGTGGTAGTGGATTGTCTGACAAAAATGCGCCACTTCATACCAACATCATCTCTAGATACTGCAGAATTGGTAAGTTGTTTTATGAAGGTAGTGTACAAGCTTCATGGTGCACAATAATTGATTATCTCCGATTGTGGCTCTGCATTTCTCTCGGAATTTTGGCATTACTTGAACACACGTCTATCTGTGAACTTGAAACAGTTCTGCTTTTCATCCCCAGACAGACAGTCAAACGGAGATATTTAACTCGGCATTGAACCAGTATCTACGTGCATTTATTAATTTTACGCAGGATGATTGGGTTGACTGGTTTCCATTTGCAGAATTCCCAGGAAACAACAATGTTAGCAAGACAACAGGTGTCTCTCCATTTTTTGCAATTTATGGCTACAGCCCACGTCTTGGAATAGAACAACCAGCCCCCGAGATCTATGACTTGAATGGATCGATAAAGAAAGAATACCTAAGAGCTGATGCTATTGTGGATTGTTTTAATTGCATATTGGAGAAACTTAAAGCACTAAGTCGTCAGTCTCAAGAACGATATGAGAATAATGCAAATGCTAGAAGATCGGAGGCTCCAGTATATAATCCGGGGGATAAGGTGATGATAAGCCTTAAAAATATTAAGACCAATAGACCAAAAAATAAATGGGATGACAAATGGGATGGTCCTTTTGTTGTGGTTATGAGCTATGCGGAAGTCACATTGCGGAGTGATGAGGAGTGGATGATGTTATAGTTTGTGGTTGACAGTGAGTAGCCTCATACAATACTATACTGTAGGTATGTGGACAGAAAGTATAAGACTAAACCTGTGTCCATTTATTGTGGGTACATATATGAAACTATATACATGCTCGCCTAACCAGTACACTAGTGATGTATGCTGTGGCCTTGAGCCACACGCAATGCCCTAGCCTCGACTACCTCGTTGTCTCATATCATAACACCTTTCAAAGTGATAAAGGTATATGATGGGGCGGTGATTGTTGAACTTCCGAAACATATTGGGGAGAACAATAGCTTCCAAACATCAATGGTTCAATTGTGGCCAAACTCAATAATCCCAGGCCAATCTAGTATCAACATAAACGAGCGCCGTAATACTGCAGGCCGGGTTGTAGAAAGAGAAAATGACAGTAAAACTGTAGAAAAATGGAAATTTGATAAGATCTTTGATGTACATGATGAAAATATTGATAAGACCGGGCTCACATACCTTTTAAGTGGAAATACAATCAAAATCCCACCTAGCAGCCAGAATCAGATTTGAAAGGATGTGACAAGGCATTAATAGATTTCCACACCAAATACGCTGATAAACCAGGGCCTCCAGAATGGGTGAAGATGCCGTCTACAAATCAATCAGTTCCAGAACAAAAACTACGAAGATCAAGTAGAAGACAGAAACAGATTAAGAAATTGAAATAATCATAACATAACATAAAATTCAAAAGTAGAGAAAAGTTTGGGGTCCAAATTTAAATTTTGGAGGGGGAGTACTGTCACAGAACTAAGTCCTAGGAATGGCTTAGCAAGCTTGGGACTTAGAGACTTCTATGTACATAGTTAGATTTACTCTCCTTATTGCACAACGCAGTTATTGATCCCGACCAATCCAGATCCTGATATTCCCTTTATACATTCTGTGACAATTTGTCTCCAGATGATATGCAGAAGAAGGTTTTAGTGTGGTTCCTAACCTTTGTGATAAAGCTCTCCAGAACTCCGAAATAAATTGAGTCCCTCGGTCAGACACAATTTGTTCTGGCGACCCATGTAGAGACCAAACTTTTTCAAAAAAATCTTCTGCTGTCACAGGCTCATACCTGGTTATCATTAGGCTGCTGCCTAACAAATAAGGCTTGAACTCTTCCAACCATATTAAACATCATACATGTCATGAACCCCTCCACAACTCATTAGACCCAAGTACAGGCCTTGGCCCAGTTCATGCAAATCTATTCTTAAATGACAAATTTAGATTGAAGACAGGATGACTCGAACACCAGCTGTGAGTCATCCAAGACAAATGCATCATAACTATTTTAATAACTAAAATTACTAACATTAAAATGAAGCTGAATTAAAATAGACGGGGATGCTGGTGTTTGTCGGAGGACAAGTCATGATTTATTTTGAGAATGGTATGAAATGAGGGAACGAGATCATAGTCTTGTAAATAAATAGGAGGCTTTCAGTCATGTCTCTGCTTGTTACTTTAAGATTTTCATTTGTATCTAGCTCTGAGTTCAGTTTGAATAAAACGCCACTTTAAGACCGTCACATCTGCTAGTTCTTCAGTCTCATGAGTTTTGGTTGGGATAAAATGTCGCATTTTTGTCAGCCGGTCAACTATGACAGCAATATGTTTAAATCTGTGTTTTCTAACCTCACAATTGGGAAACATTGTAAAATAGTCTACAGATATATCTGTCCATGGTTTAATGGGAAGAGGCAGAAGTTTTAAGAGACCAGAAGTAGACTGTCTGGGTGTTTTTGTCTTCGTACATAGTAAGCAGCCTTTGCAAAATTTTCTGGCAGCTATTGTCATAACTGGCCACCAATAGGTTCTATTAATCAGGTCTATGGTTCTATCTCTACCTGGGTGGCCAGCAGGTCCTGAATTATGTGCCCTGTGAAGTAGCTGAAGCTGGATACTTTTGTCATCTGGCGGAATATGTAAATAATCTCGGTAGTACACTTGGCCAGCAACAATTCGACACTTGCTAAATGCTATTTTTAGAATTTTTGCCAGGGAAGCTCTCCAGTGCCTTTTCGATTTGTCTGACAAATTGTCCACTGTTTCCTGCATTACTAAGGAGTTGTATTATGATTCAGAGATTAAATCATCAATTGGTCGAGAAACATCTATTTGGTATAAAGATAGAGTTCAAAGAAAAAGTATGATGAAATTTAGAAGATTAGGTTAATAGAATTCGCCTGGCCAAAAGCCTGTTGTCTAATATATCTGTCAGGAACTGAGGATAGAGCAGCACCCTCATATTCTTTCCCTAAACTACATCGGAATATTCTCTCATCTTAGAGCGTTTACCGGGTTACAATGGTTGCTATGGGTTACAAATGAAGTAATAGACTAGCAGCAGGCGCACCCCTTGAAGCCTTAGTTGCTCTGGTTACTATGATGTATATATGGGTTGGGTAGAGCCAATGTAGAGGGCCACGTCTTGTTTTCCGTCTTTCACTGACCTTGTCTCTTGTCCTAGTTTCTCTTGTCCCTTGTCCTCAGTTATAGCTAGAATCCCGAATTAATACCTTAGTCTATGACAAATCTTGTCAGATATCACTCGCACTTCTAAGTTATCTATAAAACACAACCCCTGGTGCCCTCGAGTTTGACATTACAAGACGTCAACACCATTTCCCTTAGTGCCCATGCCGAGTACATTCAAATTGCCCGAGGTACAATTCTACGACATGGATGACGAGACCGCCTCAAGACAGGAATCACCCGATAATAATATCCCTCTGATACCGGCTCATTTCTGGAACGTCCAGTACCTTCTTCAAGTCCCCGGAGCATTGATTGCGGCGTCGTCTCTTGATCCAGCCCGCGTTGCTGAAGTTTTCGCCGAAACAAAACCAAAATTCGAAGCTCCGTCCTCGTATTCTCC
Source organism: Blumeria graminis f. sp. triticale (assembly GCA_905067625.1). NCBI lineage: Eukaryota > Fungi > Ascomycota > Leotiomycetes > Helotiales > Erysiphaceae > Blumeria > Blumeria graminis. The sequence continues at coordinate 17,524,425 of LR898476.1, forward strand.
GCCAGGCCTATCTGAATTCCCGAGTAGACTCTCAGTGCCCCCCATCTCGCCGTATGATGGAAAACCAAGTTCTCTCCGACCTTTTTGCTCTCAGCTAAACAATCAGATCCAAAGCCATAATCACCTCTTTCCTTCAGAAATCTCGAAGGTCCGCTTCGCATACCAATGCCTTGGCCCCGGCGCCCTGATTAAAATGAGATCCTGTTTTCGTTGTCTGGAGGATCCCTCAGCTCCCCCCGAGATTACAACAATGAATGAGTTTATGGCAGCCTTAAGACAACAATGTCAAGATCCTGGCCTAGAAGATAAAGCCACTCGAGCCGTAGAGACAATGACCCAAAGAAATATGAAGTTTCAAGATTTTATCACGCTCTTCGAAGATAATATTGTTGACTCAACATATGGGTTGTCTGAAAAAGGTGTTTGGAAGAAAATGCTTGAGCGTAGACTCTCCTACAAATTAAGAGACATTCTACTTTCTGCTTCCGATGCACCAACCGAGTACCACGCTTTCGTAACGTACCTCAGAAAAAAAGATGCCGGAATTCAAGAAATGAGGGCGGCGTTCCCTTCCACTTCAACACCAACATCGACCTTTGCTCCTACTCCCAACTGGCTCCCTCAAAGAGAAAAATCTCCCACGTCTTTTAGACCTATGAACCAAGGTCAATCAATCTCACCCTGGTCACAAAGAGCAAATGAATTAACCACCTCGCAAGGAGGAACGGCAATGGATCTGGACGCAATTTCAAGGGAGAAGGGCCCTGATGGACGCCTAACGCCACAAGCCAAAGATGCCCGACGCTCACTAGGACGCTGCTTTAGATGTAACACAAAAGGTCATCTCGCCCTCAATTGTTCGTTAAATAATTCGGGTATTTCTGTGTCTACAGCAGAAAGCATATCAGAAGGATCGGAATTGCTAAAAGGTTAACTCCAACGAGAAGTCGCCCGTTGGAGTCGTTAACGGTAGGACACGCAGGTCTTACTGAGTCTTTATCCTCCTCTCGTCACATGTACATAAAAGTAAAAATAGGAAATGAAACTCTGTATTCCCTCGTAGACACCGGCGCTTCTGGTTTTGCTTTCATTTCTGAGTCCATGTCTCAACGCCTTCGCCTCCCTTGCCACACCTTACCTTCGCCCGTTCTTCTTGTTGGATTTGAAGGAAAAAGAGGACCATTGGTCACACACGAAGCGAGTTTTACTCTGACCATTGGAAGGCACACGGAAACTGTTACGGCATACATCACTAACCCCTGCAAACATGAATTAATTCTTGGGCTCCCTTGGTTGGAAAAGCACAATCCTTACATCAACTGGGAGGTACATAGCATTACTTTTGGTGAAAAATGCTTGCAAAATTTATGCTGTCAATTTGAGACCACTGTGCCATATGAAAATTCAGTTACTCCTACGGCCGCAAATAATATACCAGATAACAGTGTTGCCCTGCCAAAGTTATGCCCAACTATTCGAACCACTTCACTTAGTGAATTAACTGCCAAAGAATTCTCAGCACTCAGCCAGCGAGTTGACCATGAATACTTCGCTCTTAGCCTTCGAGATCTCGACATATTAGTTGATTCAACAATGGAAAGAATGCCGACAATATTAGTTGGACAAACTAAGATAGTTTTGCCAAAAGATGCAGACCCCAAAAAATATTTACCTCAGCAATATCACGATTATCTCGACGTTTTCGACCGTGGACGGGCCAACAATTTACCACCTCATCGACCTTGGGACCATGCAATTGATCTCCAACCTGGAAAAATGCCCCCTGCCTCACGACTGTATTCAATGAACCTTAACGAACTCAAGGCCCTCAGAGAGTATCTTGAAAAAGAGCTCGCAAAAGGGTTCATACGTGTCTCTAGGTCTCCAGTTGCTGCACCAGTTCTGTTCGTAAAAAAGCCAAACAGGGACCTTCGTTTCTGTATTGACTATCGAGGATTGAACGCTATATCGATAAAAAATAGGTATTCTCTTCCTCTAATTACGGAAACACTCAGTCAACTTTCTCAAGCTAAGTTTTTTACCAAATTGGACGTTATTTCAGCTTTTAACAAACTTCGTATCAAGGAGGGAGATGAATGGAAGGCTACATTCACCTGTAGATATGGACTTTTTGAACCCCTCGTTCTCCCTTTTGGTCTTTGCAATGGCCCTGCCTCTTTTCAAGCGTACATCAATCACGCTCTCCGCGGACTCTTGGATAACTACTGCACAGCCTACATGGACGATATTCTTATATACTCGGACAATCTTTACGACCATCGGAAACATGTTAGAATTGTCTTGCAGCGCCTTTGTGAGCATGGCCTACAAGTAGATATCTCGAAATGCGACTTCGAAACAACACAAGTCACTTATCTGGGCCTGATAGTGTCGACAAGAGGTATTTCTATGGATCCAAAGAAGGTGGCTTGCATTCAAGAATGGCCGACCCCCCGATCTGTCTGTGATGTACAGAGTTTCCTTGGATTTGCGAATTTCTATCGCCGGTTTATCCCAGAGTTTTCTCGCCTAGCCACCCCATTGACTCAACTGACGAAAAAAGAAATCATGTTTGAATGGAGTCCCGCTTGCGAAAGTTCATTTTGCAGAATTAAGCGTGCATTTCGAGAAGAAACAATGCTGGCCCACTTTGATCCCAGAAAACAAACCATTCTTGAAACCGATGCCTCTGACTATGTAACTGCAGCTATATTATCGCAGTACGATGATAATGGAATTTTAAGACCGGTAGCTTTCATGTCCAAGAAAATGCTTCCTGCGGAATGTAATTACGACATCTTTGATAAGGAATTGTTGGCTATTGTAAACGCTTTTGAATCGTGGACTGCAGAATTAGGGTCAGTTGAAGCCAGCACACTGGTTCTATCGGACCATAAAAACTTGGAGCACTTCACCACCACTAAGAAATTGAACCGCCGCCAAGCCCGATGGAGCGAACTGTTGGCAAACTATGACTTCAAAATTATTTTTAGACCGGGTAAGCAAAGTGGTAAGCCTGATGCCCTAACAAGAATTAGTAGAGATAAACCATCAGATGCTGAGGATGAAAGGACACAATACCAGAATCAGGTCTTAATTAAACCATGTCACATACTTCGTCGTATTGATACCAGTAATGTCCTAAATCTGTCCCCTGTCGAGGAATTGCCCATGTCAGCGCCGTCATTAATTGATTGGAAAAAACACTGTCAGGAAGATGAATTCTGCCAGAGAACTCGAAAAGATATCGCGAATCCAAGCATCGAACGAAATGATATTCAGTTGGCCAGTTGCACACTTACAGACTATTCCTTCAGTTTAAATGGAAATGAATACGTTCCGAAGGTACTCCGTGAAATACTCTTGAAAGAACTGCATGAAACCCCGCTTTATGGTCATCGAGGGGCCGCTGCCTTGTACAGTTTATTGAAACGAAACTATTGGTGGCCCGAATGCCATAAAGATTGCACCAAGTATGCTAGAGGTTGCGAAGCGTGTCAACGAAATAATCCTTCTGTGCGCAAACCGTATGGACTTCTACAGCCACTGGCTGCGCCAAATGCCGCATTCCGTCACCTAACGCTAGATTTCATAGGACCTCTTCCAGTGAGTAAATCTAGAGGGTATAATTTTCGTTACATACTTCAAGTAGTTGATTGTTTAACCAAGCGGGTTTGGATAGCAGCTTTAGAACGGCCCACAGCGAGAGAAACGGCTGAAGCTTTCCTAGAAAATGTCGTTCGATTCAGTGGCCTACCCGACTCATTAGTGTCAGATCAGGGAAGAGCATTTATTGATAAAACATGGAAAGAAATCTGCCAGAGACTGAATATTACTCACAAATTATCGACCTCATATCATCCAGAGACTGATGGGCAAACTGAAAGAGCTAATAAAACTTTGGAAGTATACCTCAGGCATTATGTAAATTATCATCAGGATGATTGGGCTAGAAATTTAGCCATCGCAGAATTTTGCTGTAACAACCATGTTAATGCCTCGACAGGAGGTTCGCCATTCTTCGTGAGCTTTGGTCATCATCCTCGCTTAGATTTTAGGCCGGAGTCAGAAGCTCCGAATTGCCGAGACATGCCGGAGTTTGTATCCAGGATGCAAAAACTGACACAGCTGTGCAACGAAAGAATAACCCTTGCCCAGGCCTTCCAAGCGACTTACGCAAATGAAAAAAGACTTCCAGCTCCGAGATATAAGCCAGGCGATATAGTTTTCTTATCATTAAAAAATCTTACACTCTCAAGGCCTACCAAAAAATTAGATCACGTTAGAGCTGGACCTTGGCGCATAACTGTTATGAAATCGCCTCTTGTAGCTAAACTTGATCTACCACCTCAGCTCAAAATTGACAACAATTTCCACGTTAGTCTTCTTCGCCCAGCGTACACAGGCTACCCTTCACAACATCAGGAGTCGCCACCACCGATTGAAATCGCTCCTTCTGGCCACGAAATTCACGAAGTAGAATCGATTTTAGATTCCAGGATACGAAGAAATAAAGTACAATATTTAGTACGATGGACGGGTACTAATGATACAACTTGGGAGCCTTTCGAACACCTAGACAACTGTAGGGAGTCACTGGTAGATTTTCATAGGAATTATCCTAATGCGCCACGCGCAGCGGAGTGCGCGCTTTGAAAACGGAGGGGTAATGTCAGGAACTGGGGATAGAGCAGCACCCTCATATTCTTTCCCTAAACTACATCGGAATATTCTCTCATCTTAGAGCGTTTACCGGGTTACAATGGTTGCTATGGGTTACAAATGAAGTAATAGACTAGCAGCAGGCGCACCCCTTTAAGCCTTAGTTGCTCTGGTTACTATGATGTATATATGGGTTGGGTAGAGCCAATGTAGAGGGCCACGTCTTGTTTTCCGTCTTTCACTGACCTTGTCTCTTGTCCTAGTTTCTCTTGTCCCTTGTCCTCAGTTATAGCTAGAATCCCGAATTAATACCTTAGTCTATGACAAATCTTGTCAGATATCACTCGCACTTCTAAGTTATCTATAAAACACAACCCCTGGTACCCTCGAGTTTGACAATATCTCTTGGTGCATCTTGTGGCCTTCGGCTCAAGGCACCTGCCCTTGTATTAACCGAGCCAGGTTGGTATACTAAGCAGAAATTGAAAAAGGAGAGGAAATCTGCCCATCTCATTTGTCTCTAGTTTAATTCTTTTGTTGTTTGAAATGTCTGAAGGTTTTTATGGTCGGTCAGAATATCAAGCTTGTCTTGTAGTCCTTCCAATTCTGGCCGCCATTCTTCCAAAGATTTTATCATACCAAGGAGCTCTTTATCAGAGATATCATAATTATATTCTTGTGTCAAATGCTTGGACGAAAAATAAGCTACAGGGCGAAGCTCCTCGCCAAAGTATTGAGATAGTGTACCCCCGCAAGCCCAATTGCTTGCATCTACTTCCACAACTGTTTTTCTTGACCGGTCGAAAACTGCTAGAGTCTCAGGAATGAGGGTTTGACAGTGTTCCACGGGGTGTGTTGTGTAGCCTAGTGAAGATCTAAGTGGTAAGTGAAGATTATAAATGGGTCAAAGGGATGACAGGTCTTCTCTAGGAAGAGATGAATGGGCAACTAGTTGCAGTAGGTGTTACACGTGGGTCTTGCTGATGAAGAACTGGGCAATGGATAAATGGTCTTCCCGAAGAAGAGATGGGTAAACAAATGTATTGTAAATGGTAGATAAAGAAGACGTTGCGTGAGGAGTAAATCTCTCTCACGCCGAACTATTATATACAAGAGTAGAAGCCTTTGCCAACCGGAATTAATCGTAATCAATTCTTTCCAATATCTTTGCATTAATGGCTGTGTTCTTGTCCTTCTCTTCATGACTCTCCTGCATATCCTTACATGACTTTTTACACGACTAATTGTATAGGGGAAGCTATTATTAAATTGATGTCTTTCATTAACTACCCCTTCATCTTATCACGAATTAAAATTAGTATTAAAATTCTAATTACGGATCCGTGAAATAGAGATGGCACTTTTGTGAAGGCCTGTTTTAAATTTTCAAATGATGATGCACAGTGATGTGTCCAAACCCATGCAGCGTCTTTTTTAGTGAGTCCATGAAGTTGTTGGGTAAGCTCAGAGAAATTTTTAACAAATCAACAATAGAAATTTGCAAAACCTAAAAAACATTGCAATTGTCTTTTTGAAGTCGGAGGTTCCCATTCAAGAATAGCTATTGAGGAAGATATGGTTAGAAGACTGTACTACTGGTAAATGCCTAAAGCTTATAATGTATATTGTTGTACTACAAAGTTCTACACCTACAATACACTCTATAGACCCTAGTTTAGACCAGCTTACAAATCAAGTCACATGTATTCTAGGGCTCAGTGACTGATACTTCAACAATAGCTTTTAATTTATCCGGATCCGTTTCAATTCCTCCTGGCTTGATAATGAGGCCCAGGTATTTGGTTTTCTTGGTGTGGAACTTGCATTTGTTACTGTCAATTTGCAGACCAGCAGTGCACAGCCGTTTAACTACATCTCTGACATGCTCGATGTGCTCTTCTTCAGAGTTAAAGAAAATGAAGACATCATCCAAGTAAGCTGTAGCATATTTGTCTAAAACGTCATATAAAATATCATTAATATAGCGCTAGAATGTCGCCGGGGCACCGCTTAATCCAAATAGGGTGACAAGTTGTTCGGATTAGGTCCTGGTCAACAATGTCTAGCCTAATTGTGCTATGTTGCATGCTACTGTTACAATTATTCATGGGGTCATCATCAGGGTTGTGAGTAGTTTCGGTTTTGATGTGGGTTGTTGGATTGATACCTAAGCGTGTCGCATAGTAGTCAGACATGCAACTCGAGTAGCATATGCACGGTAAACCTCAACCCAAAATGATGATACAAATCAGGCTTTACATGCTACGTCCTGTATGGCTAGCGTGGTTGGAATATGGGGAATTTACCTGTAGATAGATAAAGAAGTTGTAGCCCTCTGATAGTTGGGACAAGTCTTCTACAATATTATATCAGAATCAAATCTAGCCACTCATTAAGCAATCTTATGAATTATTTCCAATGTCTGTGATAACAGATATACATATACAATATTGACAACAACTTTAATGTCAATAACAAGTTGTTTGTAAAGACCAAAACGTTTAATGAAAGCAATTAACCACTCGTGGCCCTCCGCTACCCTAATTCTATTGAATACGGAGACAACATTGACTTTAGTAAAGATCTTTGCATTGTAGATGAGATCGAGGGTTTCTTTAATAAGAGGTAGAGGGTAACGGCTCTTCATTGATATATTATTAATACCACGAAAATCATGACAAATGCGGATACCTCCTCCCGGCTTTTTAGCAAGGAGAATTAGACTTGCCACTGGCAATGTTGAAGGTCGAATCCAGCCTTTTCCAAGCTGGTCGTCTAACCAACAATTAATCACACGAAGTTCTGAGGGGGAACATGGTCGAGCTCGGGACTGTGGAAATTTCCGGTTCCCAGGTAAAAGCTCAATCTTGTGATTGTATGAACAATGGGGAGGGAGATTTGCAGTATCCTGAGGCAAAGCAACATCTGCCACATCATGGTAGACCTGGGGCATTTTTCTTTTAATTTCCTCTATTATTGGTGGGGGACTATCTACTTTTTTGAAGAACTTTTTCACATCCTCATCTGTAATTTTCATTAGTTTTGCCATATTTTGGCTGAAGAGTGAGTTTCTAAAATCATGAAAAGGCTTAGAGAATTGGTCTTTCCACACAGTAGGGTCACCACAACCCAGGAGTAAATCTTGAAAATCAATTTCTGGTAGGAGCGGGACACTAAGGTCTCTCTCCTGGACTGAATCTAGCGCTTCCAGATCTTCTGCCCTAGTTCTCATTACGTGTAAAGGGTTTAAAGAATTCAGAAGTACTTGAAAGACGTTAACTCAATAGGAATTGATAATTTTTCCTTAGGAAACTAATCCGCCTACAACAGCTCCTGTCCTTTATGTCCTCCTCAGCGTCGCGTTTAAGCTCCCCTCCTAGCTTACCTGAGAATACTCCATTCTCCCCGGCTACCCTCTTTCCTGTGACATCCTCCCCCCCTTAGTACGTACTCCCTTGGGTCCTTCCTCGTGCGCAACCTTGCAATTATCCTTATGCAACACTGAGACTCGTTCTTGTGCGCAACCTTGCATTAATCCTTATGCGGCATTTAGGCCTTTCCTTATGCGCAACCTTGCAATTATCCTTATGCAACACTGAGACTCGTTCTTGTGTGCAACCTTGCATTAATCCTTATGCGACACTTAGATCCCTCTTTGTACGTATCCTTGCATTCTTCCCCATGCAACCTTTCGCGTCTCTGTAAGCGCTGCTTCGTTGGTGCTTAAAGATCTAGCCGGGTTGGTCCTAGTGACCAGTCCCAATCCGGGCACAGCCCGTAACATTACGTGAACATCTTTATCCTTAGCTATTTTGAAGAATCCAGGCGCGTCAAGGATTCTGATGTCATTGACATTTAAATGGTTGTCATATTTTAAAGATGATAATTCTCCAATGGGTGTAGTTTTATTAAAAGCTTAGACCTTATATTGTGTAATGATCTCTTTAAGGAGTTCTAATATAAAACATGGAAGGTAAACTTGTCTAAGAAATCAACTCGTTTGGAGTCTATATAAAATTGTGTTATGAAAAAAGATCCAACTCTCAAGATTTACATCTTGAGTGCGGGTCCGTGCACTCTAACAAAACAACCCAATAATCACATGATAAACAAGCTAATTGTACAGGGTATCTTGCTCTCCGGTTCTCCTAACTCCTGGCTAATGATGACAACTCAGACCCATAACAAGGGTCATGAGGATCCTGGGATTGCAATGCATTAGACTTATTTCTCAACAATTTTGAATATATTTTGCTGGGGTCTGGTATGGATACAAGATTAGATGCGTTAGATGGCTGTTTTGCTACATCTCCTGATATGTCTCGTCGTCCGGTATTTCTATAACAGATGCTGGCTTAAAATTAGAAGTTCGAGGCATCAGACAGTTCTTTGCACAGTACTCTTTGTCAAATACAAGGGATTTAGATTGTAAATCTATGGTCGGTTTACGAAGCTCCAACCATGGGAAACCTAATATTAGCTCATTCTCGGGACCGAGGGTGGTAACTAGGGCATTAACTTCTTCCATATGGCTTATTACTTATAGGGAGCCGACAATGCAATGTGTGATCAACTCTGACACGCAGCCATCAGCTGTCAGGATTGCCTTATGTATAATCTATATATGTGGAGATAACTAATGGCTAGTGTTCTATGATTCTGGTCTGGCCTTTTGGCCGAGTGGTCATGCACCTATCTCATGCAAAATGTAGGACGGCGCCCTTTAGCATGAATACCATTTCTTGACCCATGTCTCTGCCCTGCTGTCTACATGCTGCCATGGTATCAGCTAAGTAGAGTGGGCAAGGTAGAGGTAGGGTATGAAGGACAGATCTCAAGCTTGTGCCCACGCTTTTCTCACAAACATATGCTTGGTACTACCAGTGCCAAGAAGTATGGACACTGGAAAGGAAATATTGCAGATTACAAAAGAATTGAAAGTTCCAGATAGTGATATTGACTTTTGGCCTAGATTATTCAATAAGATTGGCTCTCCAAGAGAGATCCCTCGATATTTACATAAGCTTTTACCTGAATTAACACAATTTTGTACAGAAGCGCCCCGCAAGCGACTTAATGTTCGGGCCCTCCATTTCCCTGGCTACTTCTGCTTGCTGGAAAATGACTATAGTGACTATTATTGGTGTCAACTTCACCAAGTACTTGACCTTGTTCATGGCTAAACTCGTTTGGATGAGTTTCACAAGGGGGTTGTGAACTTTAAGTAGACCTAGGGTTATAGTTACTTTCTTCAATCTCCTGAAGACGTAGACAGGTGCAATCACTATTAAATCCACCTCTGTTACTATTATTATTAACATAACTACCCCTAGGTCTTATCTCGTTATTTCTGCCGTAGTTATGGGAGAGATAGCTTTGGCACTGGCTTGCTTGGAAAAAATCTTTTTGAGGTCGAAGATTGTGGCCACTGTTGTTGTCTCTACAGTAGCTGCCTTGGATACCCTGATCTGACCTTAATCCTGACTGTAGGTCACAATCTGCAGTATCATATCGCCGCTTACTGTATTTAGCTAATTCCGAGGAACAGTTTCTAGAATAGTGGCTGTCTCCACTGCATTGGTTACAAAGACCATGATCTCTACAATATTGCCATTTGGCTGGCGTCACTGAAACTCAAATGAGGTGCATTTGATCGAGACCCATGGGATCACTGGTCTGAAGGGACTTCGCATTTGTTGTTCACAATTATGGGTCCAAAAATGAATTTATATTTTATCTAAGGAGGAGAAAATTTACAGCGCGCGCGCAAGATGTTTTGTTCCAATTGAGCGCGTTTTCCCGTGACACTAGCGCGCTTTTATTCATAGACGGAGCCGGATAGTTCCGGATCCACATACAAGGCTACAGCCTGTAACACATTGTCTCGACTTTTGGGGCTGATGATAGTTCTGATTTGGAATCTATATCAATGTACTCTGTCTGGTGATTCTCATTTGAATGACCCGTCTTCAACGAGCCACTGTTTGTGAGAGCTCCGAGGACGGCTGTCTTGCTAAGGTTGTAATCGCGATTTTTCACGATTTTGGATGTGCCAGAAACAGTTGGCTTCATGGACAGGGATACCCCATGAGCTTTCTTCCGCCTTCCTGGAGGCATTCGAAATTGTGTGGATTTCTAATAAACTTGTGACTGATGTTTTTTCTCGATGAAGTTATGAATATTCTGTGCCAAGCTAGCTGCGTCGGGTAGTTCTGTAGGGACTGGGCCGTCCAGCACATGACAGTAGTCACGAGCTGTGGACAGGCACGACGTTAAATTCAATCAAATCAAAATCAAATCAGTATCGCAGCGCAAATCACAGCATAGATCCCACATCATATTATCCACAACACTTCTTACAAGAACTTCCATCTGGTGCAATGGCCCCAGCCGTTGCATCGTCATCAACAACGCCCCCGAATCCAGGGGGGCAACTCCACCCAAGCCTGCTAGGCATTGTTAATGCAATGCAAAAAGCAGAACAAGAAAGAAAAGAAAGATTGGGCATAGCCCAGGAATTTCTTGAACTAATCGACTCCTGGGCCAAGAGCAAAGGAGAGAAGCAAGCAGCAGCAGTCGTCGCGACTCTGATGAACAAGATCACGCCTGTCATCACTGCCTTTGCAGTAGATCAGGCAGAAGTAATCAATAGTCCAAGTAAGAACTCCCCCGCCATGGCAAGCACTCCCAAACCAGTCGCGCCTAGGAACCACATTGTTGTTGAGAACAACAGCCACGGCCTACCTCCAAAGCCGCAAGAAAAAAGCTCGCCTTGGGTTACAGTTGCTCGCAAAGCAGCCAAGTTACCAACACCGCCCAGTGCGCAAGTTCCGAGAAGACCGGCTCCGATAAGCCGCCCTAAGGCACAGACAACACCCAAGGAAGACAAACGCCTGTTCCTTCGTTTGGGTAGAGATCACCACTGGCACAAATTATCACCAGTCACAATCAAAAAGATAATAACCGACAAGGCTGGGATAGCAGCCTCAGCTATCACCTCGATGTACCCAGTCAGGTCGGGGATCGCTCTCGAATGTGCGTCAGACGCATTGAGAGACACAATCATCAGAAGTGCACCTTCCCTACAGGAAGACAACACAGTGATTGAGGCAGCCTCAAAATGGACATCTCTGATGGTACCACATGTGCCATTGTATATCAGGACACTTGAAGGCAGCATTCCAGTCACCATTGAAATGGTGACGAACGAGTGCCAGGCAGTATGTGGCGCCACACCAATCCAGGTACGGCCCACAGAAACAAAGCTTGGTCAGTACTCAACGAGCTGGATCATTCATTTCCAACAAAAACCAGCAAACACAAAGTTCCGTCTTTTTGACGAGAGCGGACCGGCAATTCCCTTCTCGCGCCGACGACCAATCGAGCAATGCCAACGTTGCTGGGGATTCCACACTACGCGTTCCTGTACCCGGAGCCAACGATGTGGACGATGTGGGGGAACCCATGAGACATCAGATTGCCAGGCCAAGGTGCCAAAGTGCTCAAATTGTGCCGGACCTCACCACTCACATGAGAGTAGCTGCATGGCCCGACCAAGAAGACAAAACGGGATAATTCTGCCCCGTACCCCTGCAGAACTACACATCATCAGAGAACGCGGGCATCGTGATTATCACGCTGCTCTAGCGTATTCGGAAAGGAAGGGCAAGGCAGTTGAAACTGTCATTACCCCGGATTCAACAATGACGTGTTAATGTTAGGGAACCCCTCAACAAAAGCACCAAAAGATAAACATAACACTCTCCACTTTCACCAAGTGAATGTAGGAAGGGGTGGGGAGAATACAGATATAGCATTGCAGCAGGCATGGGATGCCGGTGCACATGTAGTCATGGTACAGGAACCATGGACAAGGAAGAAAGAGGGGGGTTTTATCACCAAAAGTCACCCTGGATACAATAGCCACATACCGTTTGGAGGAACAGACGTCCGGCCCCGCGTGAGTACTTTCACACGCAAAGGCATTGGTGCGACTCAATTTTTTCCGCCGTCATCAGGCCCGACATCTGACTACTGTTTTGTAAAGATGGGCAGCCTGACTTTCGTCAACGTGTATCGTGCCCCGGGCACCAGTGGAACCTTGGAGCCCTTACTTCGGTGGGTAGTCAGAGGACTCGTGGTTGTTGGTGGCGATTTCAATTCTGTGTCACAGCATTGGCAGCCGCAAACGACAATTCAGTACGGCAATGGAGGCCAGATCATGGAATGGGCAACAGCTCACGATATGGATCTAGTTAGCATTGTCGGAGAGCCAACGCATAGGGATGGGAACGTGCTGGACTTAACGTGGAGCAACACAGCTGCAACAGCATCAGTCTCCAAGCAGTATCACTGTACCTCAGATCACTCGACCATCGAGGGTACAGTCTTAAACCCTACAGTATCAGACCTATCTGGAATTGTAAGGAACACTCGTGTCAGCGATGAGAACCTAAAGGAATTCAACCGATGTGTCAGCCAATGGACCAAAGCTGCCCCTCTGGACAGTGTCATGGACATCGAAAAATTCACAGCTAATCTCCTGCAGGCTCTTGCAGACGCGCTGAAGATTGCGGGGAAAGTCCCAGCCATTGAAAGCGGAAAAACCGGGCCCTGGTGGAACGATGAATGTCGCATCAAGTGGCAGGATTACAAGGCAGCGAGAGAAAATCCGGACCTTGTAAGACAGGCGCGTAAAAGCTTTAGAGCCGTTGTGCGAAAAGCCAAGCGAGAGTACTGGAAGAGGCAAGTGGAGGCAGTTACAACTGACGCACAGGTATTCAAGCTCATGAGATGGGCTAAGCCTCGACCAGCAGCTGAGCCCCCTCCTTTGCAGATTGAGGAAAATCGGTGGCTTTCAGACCCGCGAGAGCGGGCTAGTGCGCTACGAGACATTCTCTTGGCAAGATTTAGCAGCGAGAACGACATCCCAACCTGGGAGAATGGACAGGAGGTGCGCATTCCATGGGATACGGAAATATCACTGGAAGATGTGACAAACGCTACCATCTCTGTCAATGATACGGCACCGGGAGCGGACAAAATAACAGTACGTTTACTGAAATCCTGTTGGTACCACCTCGGGCCTCTGGTCAAGGATCTCTACCAGGCCTGTCTAAAAATCGGCCACTTTCCGACGGCATTTAGGGTGGCAGATGTTGTGCTTCTTCCCAAACCGGGACGAAATCTATCAACTGCCAAGGGCTGGCGACCAATCTCGCTGCTGTCGAGCTTAGGTAAAGGACTTGAGCGTCTAGTTGGCAAGAGAATGGCATGGCTGACGATAAGTCACCAAGTTGTTCATCCGCAATTATTCGGCTCAGTACCAGGACGATCTGCGGTCGACCTTGCATCCTGTGTAATCCATGATGCTGAGGCGGCCATGAGAAGCGGAAAATGTGCGGCTATGGTCACACTAGACATCCAAGGTGCGTTTGATGCAGTCCTTCACAACCGACTACTCCAACGCCTTCGAGAACAAGGCTGGCCACTATCTCTGTGCCGGTTCATTCAGACCTTTCTCTGCCAACGAAAAGTCCAGGTGAAATACCGTGGTGGAACCACAGACGAGAAGATGCTGGAATGTGGAGTACCTCAGGGCTCGCCACTGTCACCACTTCTTTTCATGCTCTATATCGCTGTGCTTTTTAAGGACCATGGACTAACGAGCAGGTTTGGCTATGCTGATGATCTAGCCATCATTAGAGTTGGAAGCACCGCGGCCGAAGCTATCGCAGCAGTCCAAGAAGACCTCGACAGCCTCGTCCTTCTCGCCAGAGAACACAGGATCGAATTTGACCCGGCAAAGTCGGAACTTCTAGTGACCGGAGGAGGTCCTAGGAAGAAAATCAATACAGCCAACCTCTCCATCTTGGTGAAAGATCGCCGGATCGAACCGTCGCCTCATATCCGGTGGTTAGGAGTCTGGCTTGACACTCAGCTGAACTTCAAGCAGCATGTACAGGAATGGACTGGAAAAGCTAATCGTCTAGTCCACTTTTTACGACATATAAACGGAGTTCAGCGCGGGGCAGCACCCGGACCTCTAATTCGTGCGGTACAGGCATGCGTTCTGAGCACAGCTCTCTATGGGGCAGAAGCGTGGTGGCCGGGTCTTTCTCGAATAACCACCATCCGAGATAAAGAAGTCGGCACTGGAGTAGGGTGGCACACATCTCTGCTGGACAAAACTATCACAAAAGCTATACGAGTAGCACTCCCAGCGTGGCGTACCACTCCCAATAGCGCTCTTCATCGTGAAGCGGGAATCCCCCCGGCATCAATAATTCTCCAACAAAAGATGTTGCGGTCTGCAGCTCGAATGCGAAGAATGGATGCCTGGCACCCTCTAGCCCTTCGGGCGGCGGAGGACCCGAAAGATACTATAAAACGCCTAGGTCTTAGATCGGGACAACGAGATCGCTTGTTCAGACAGCCAGAAAGGTACATGACACGCCTACAAATAAGCGTGCGTCAAGTTCCGACAGCGGAAGGCCCTGGAAAGCTCTACTTTCCCCATGGTCTCCCGGCATCGACACCAGGCAGTCGGGAAAAAGAAGCTAGGTCAGGAAGCATCAAACGATGGCTAACTTCCCTTCCAGCCAACGCAGTCTGTGCCTTCTCTGATGGATCCTCGTCGGGTCCCGGGCAATCAGCTTGGGGTTATGTGGTATACCAAGGAGGCAAACTAGCTGGAAGTGGCTCGGGTCCGCTTCCCGGAGCAGAGGTATTCGACGCAGAAGTTGTAGGCGCTATGAAAGCCTTGGAGGCTGCACTAGCGGTGGGAGAAGGCTTTCCGGTCAGCATTCTTCTGGACAATCAAGCGGCCGTCAGAGCGCTCGAACAAGGAAGATCCAATTCCTCGCAGACAGTGGTGGACAAGTTCTCATCGCTGAGACATAATAGGCGTGTAGAAATACACTGGATACCTGGTCATGTGGGGATCCAAGGCAACGAAGAAGCCGATAAGCTGGCCAAATCAGCCCTGGGAGATCTCAATGACCAATCACTAACCTCAGCTTCGCCCAACGGAGACGAGCAAATTCTGACCTTTGCGGCTCTAGGGAGACTAGTGAAAATGCGGAGCCAAAAGCTTGTGGAAGAGTGGTGTCAGAAGTATCGGCCTAAACGATACAAAGATCTCGACCTCTACATGCGCTGCAAGCGACCGCCGGAACTGGCTCTGCCTCGATGGGCGTATCACCGTCTTATTGCGGCAAGAACAGGCCACGGGGACTACGCCGACTACCACCGGCGTTTCAACCCCGAACATGAAGATCTGATGTGCATTTGTGGCCGAGAGAAAAGGCCCTGGCATTTTTCAGAGTGCCGACCTGCTCTGCAACGTTGGAGAAGCTGTGAGAAAATGACTCCACCTGGGGTCAGGGAAATGATAGGGGAGAAGGGATGGCAGAAGTTTTTCCAATTCCTAACCATAAGCAGATGCTACAGTCTGCCGAAGAACTGACAGGGTGGGAGTGACCATGCTGAGATAGTTTCTGGCTCGAGAGGAGAGGTGTTTGGAAGATAGGGATACGGTGCAGGGCACCGTAACTCAGACATTTGCTGTGATTTTATTTTTCTTTTGTCGCTTCTGGCTTTAATGCCGGTCATGTAGGTAGCAATGAGCTCGTAGGGCCCATCTACCCGTGTCACGTCTAAATAGATGTTGGGTTCGTCCTGTCACGTTAAAGATTTCAAATTCAAATTCAAATTCAAATCAGTATCGCTGTGAATCCTGTATAGTGTAGAAGACAAGACATTATGAACATTTAGACCAACATAGAATTATACATCTCTTTATTGAAGCATCATGATCGATCGTGAAACTATCCTGTAGTTATTCCAACAATTTCTAATATGTTATTTTTAATTTTTTTAAAAAAAAAAATAAAAGGGTGGAGAAATAAAGAAAGAATTTGGGACGTCAATACTATGGCAGCTAATCAATTTAATACGGCCAACCAGATATTTTTTCCTTGGTGCATATCTAAAATGGCCTAAGTATACGAAAAAATTCGTCATCAAGTCTCTGTCCTGAATCGACCTTGTCACCTCTGAAAAAAAATTTTGCACCGAAATCGGATAATTCTATTTCATACGAACGCCTTTTGATAAATATATAAACTCTTGAATACAGCTGAAAAATATCTGAACACTCAATCCAAGTACTAATCTATATGACGCTAAATTGCGTCGTAGTTTTCATGTCAATAAGTCTGAAGGGTTGTGTTCGGATTAGGTCCTGATCAACGATGTCTAGCCTGATTGTGCTATTTTGCAGGCTACTGCTATAATTATTCATGGGGTCATAATCAGAGTTGTGAGTAGTTTCGGTTAGGTGTAGATTATTAGATTAATAGATAAAAGTTAATATACAAAAACATACAAATAAAAATCGGTATCCTCCAATGGTCCACTTCATCCCAAAGTGAACTTTCATGGTAGCTAACGCCATTTCGTGTGTATAATTTACAGTTATTATCAATTAGTAATCATGAAATATCCCAACCAATTCATCAAGCCGTGAAAGTTGAATCAAAAGTTTTTCTTCCTTTGTTTGGTAATCGTTCAGCTGGTAAAGCTGATCTTTGTCCAAGTACTCAGCAGGCTTCTGGTTACGAACATCTGATCGTTGTGTTAAGTCCAATACCTCTCTAGCTTTTTTTCTTTCATTTTCGAGACGTTGGAAAACCCGAGTCATCATTCTGAACACATTATCCAGAAGCATTTCAGAGACTCTTTGCTTGTCAAAGTACCACAAAAAAATTGTACGGTGAATTGTCCGATTAGCATCTCTCGGAACTTCCTGTATGTCAACAACACCTGCCATTTGCATTTCAGCTAACTTCGTCCGGACATCTTTTTGTTTCAACAAAGCTATATTTGGAAGCTGCTTCTCATCGAGTTTGCCGTACTTTCTCAATAGTCTTGCAAGCCTTTGCCCAGAATTACCAAAATTTTCTAGTGTTGCTGAATCAATTTCCGCTTCTCGCAAGCGATCAACAACCTCTTCAAAGTCAATTGTCCATTCACCCATTCCCCCATTTCCACACTTTCGCAGGAATTTGAACTCGTCAGCTGCTAACAAAGAGAGATGGTTTTTAATTTGTTGAGCTCTATTTTCACGTGAATCTGATGCATTGATTGTGGTTCTTTTGCCAAAAATGGGGCTTCTCAATTGCCCCTTAATTGCTGGCCGTTGTTCAGCCTGATCTTTTGGGATGTGGTTGTATATTCTTTTGCCATTGATGTTGATAGTTTGCTCATCTTCTGAATCTGAATCTTCATCTGAGATCAACCCTGCAAATCCATCAGCATCAAGTTTAGCGATACCAGATTTCGTGTCAATTGAGCTTTTTAAAGTGGCAGTTAGCTCTATAGTTGTAAATCTTAGTATATCGGCTTGATCCACTGGTAAATCGATGTTTGGGTCTAGTTGACAGCGCGCAATCCGATCTTCTATGAGCTTCAAAGCTTCACGGTATATAATTGATGTGGTTTCACCAATACGTTCTTTTGCGCTGACGGTGAGTTTATGGCTACGCAGGAAAACTATGCATTTGTCGTAGTTGATGCGAACAATCATTTGAGGCTTTTTGGTGTCAGCAGCTCTTTATCTTTTCATTGGGGCACCCACGTTAAGCTGTAAGCCTAGATCTTCATAGTGATGATCGCTATTGATTTCGATGTCATTAGAGAGCGGCGTTGGTTTGGCGATATTATTTAAGCCAACCAAGTTGCTATTTTCATATTGTCTTTTTTTCCCCTTAGATCGCCAACTTTTGGCATCTGACCTTAGAGACTGTAGTCGTGTTTTGACTCTAATTTTCAATTCTTCTTTTTGTTTCGATCCCTTGGTATCACCGCCGTAATAAAGTTGAAGGACTTCTCTTTCAATTTTATTATATGTGTCTGTGGGACTACAAAACATGTGTTCAGCTACCTCCTCCACAACGCCAGCCTGTAATAACCTTAACATGATGGAATGAAGTTGACCGACTGAACAAATTTTGTCTAAATTCCTGAGTTGAGCTTTATTTGTTCTTTCAGTCATCCCGATAATTTGTGAGTCGTCTTGCGAATCAACATTTTCCTTCAAATTCTTCTGCTGTGCTTCGTATGCTCCTTCAAGGTCTGCTATTTTTGTGTGACCTAATAAAAGCAAATTTTGCACTACATCTTTGGCTACGGCTCCAAATCTATCTTCCACTGTCTCCATGATCTTTCCAGACCGTAAGAGAGCATAAGCAGCAGAATGATTTGCTTCATAGTGTGTTACTCCCGTATCGGCATCGGTACTGTAGAATATGAGGTTCTGCTGTATGAGGACGACTAATCCGTGACGCAACTGTCGTGGACTGAGCCTTGTGTGCTTGGCAATTAACGGTATTTGTTGCCTACCCCGACGGAGTAATACAGTGAATATTCTCTAAATACTGTCAGCCTTGCTTTTTGAATTCAAACACAGACCCAAAACGACTATTCTCATTCAACGAAGATGAGAGCTAGTAAATACAGCTGTGGTTACCTACAGAAGTTAGTTCTCCATAAGTTTCGTCGACAAGTATGGCGTAAAGCTCAAGTGCATTTTTTGCCTATTTAAAGGTCAGCTTATTTTGCAACTTTTGTATTACTTGCTCACCGATGACATTTCAAAAAATTTTGAATTTTTGACCTGGCGACCGAAACCACTTTGATAGGAAGTCTGTAACTCCCGTACGTTGCAGTAAATAGCCTATTTGGCGGCTGCAGGTTCGGACTCGGCAACGAATTTTTGATATTCCTGCATTTGCTCTACATCGCAATGGCTGATCTGGTGGGGAAATTTCTGGCGGGGGGGCTGGCGCTTGATGTAGTTAGCTTACTCAGCTGGTTGCGTACTGATATTCGTCGATAATCTTGTCGTGGAACCAATCGCAATCCTTTAACCACCAAAATTTCATTGACAATGATGACTTGGTCGAGTACTGGAACGTGCGCGAAGCGCATTCTAAGAGATTCATGCCGGGTAAAGCCGACCAACTATCGCACATTCGCTGTGGCCGTAGGATCAGCGCCCTTTGTGTCTTCTGAAGTTGCTGGAGTGAAGATCGCTAGTAGAGATATCTCTGGACCGACCACCAGACTTGCCGTTATCGCAAAAGCGGGAACTCGATATCAACCCGCCCCAGGTCTTAGCTCAGGGCTTGGATTATTCGCCTTTAAGGTCTGTGTTCACCTAAACTCTTCTACAGTAGTACCGATTTAGATGTACGCCACAGACCAAATCTAACAAATGTTTCCAGAATACCAATAAACGTTCAGCATTAAGAATTACCCGCGAAGCTGAACTTATGGGAAGTCAATTGTTATCATATCACACAAGGGAACACATAGCTATTGAAGCCAAATTTATGCGAGAGGACTTGCCATACTTCACTGAACTACTCGCGGAAGTCATATCTGAGACGAAATATACGAGTGAGAAATCGTCCCAATTCTACAACTTTGGATCTAATTATTCAAGCATACGAATTTGATGAGCAGATAGCACCTCTAGTCGCTTTAGCTCAAAAGAAAATTTCTCAAAACTCCAGCGAGATTGCTTTCAATTCCGTTCATGGTGTCGCATTTCATCGCGGTCTTGGAGAACCTCATCTCCCCAATTCGGCAAGTCCACTCTCAAAGTATTTAGACGCAGAAGCAATCAGACAGTTTGCGAGGTTAGCCTATGCAAAGCCCAACATCGCTATAGTAGCCACCGGCACCGATCAAAATACGTTAGCTAAATGGGTTGCTGAATACTTTAAGAATATACCTGGTGGAACGAGTCCTTTGTCAAGTGAGACATCCAAATATTACGGGGGCGAAGAACGCATTGACAACGCTCATGGGAACTCTATTGTTATTGCATTCCCTGGCTCAAGTTCCTTTGTATCAAACTCATCATTCAAGCCGGAGATTCATGTCCTCGGGGCTCTTTTGGGAGGCAAATCTAGTATCAAATGGTCAACTGGATTTTCTCTACTTGCAAAGGCATCATCATCTTTTCACGGCGCTACCGCATCTACATCTCATTTCACATATTCTGACACCGGTTTATTGGCAATCAATATTGTAGGTGCAGCTCAGTCTGTTCGAAAAGCTTCATTTGAGGTCTACAAAGCACTGAAGAGCGTTTCTGAAGGATCAATTTCTAAAGATGATTTGAATAAGGCTATAGCTCAGGCAAAATTCAATATCTTTGACGAACGTCAAAGTAGTGAAGTTTGCTTGGCTTCAATGGGAGGAAGCTTAATTCATTCTGGGAAATACCACGATATTGACGAATTAGGAAAAAGTCTGATGAAGGTCAGCGCTGACAGCCTGAAGATGGTAAGAATCTAGCTACGAGAAGCTTCTATAAGGAAAGCATGACTAACCTAACGTTAGATTGCCAAAAGTTTACTAGCTAATAAAGCCACGGTATCTGCAGTTGGAGACCTTCACATCCTTCCATTCGCAGAGGAAATTGGGTTTAAGGTCTAGGAAGTATACACTGAGCGACCGAGTATAGTTGTACAGTATGCGGTATTTAGATTTGTGTAAATCAAACTCGTAATCGGATAGAGAATGGCGTCCATAGTCTGCTCAATTAAGCAATATTCTCATCATATTGTGTCATTCATGACAACTGGATGAGATTTAGTCTTCAACAATCAGTGACCCGGTCTTCTACATTGTACATGCCAGTAGATTACCATCGTGATTCTGAGGTCTGCTTTGGTTAGATCTGCTGACAAACACGCTAGGCAATTGGCACCCTCCGCACTCTCAAGGGAGCATGAACACGAGTAAGGCCGGGCTGGATCAGGTTATCTACCATAAAACAACAAACCTCGTCCCACATCCATGACAAAATCACTTCAGGTTCAACCTCAGTATAGAGATACATGACAAGCCCTGCCGTCTAGAAACCCACTATGTGTACGCTGTATCGCAATTTCCTGCTCCACTCCGGCCACCACTCGTCCGAGCTCTTGATACCCTAAAAATCTCTTGTTTTGCCTTTCTATGTAGTTCCAGTCATGGCTCGTCCCAGAATCTCCTTATCTCGTCCAGTGTTTATTTTCATCGTTTGAGACCCTGTCCGGTCGCCTACCGAAGCCTCCTCAGTTTTTCTTCTCTTTCTTTCCTCCAGTTTTGCTTCTTTTTAACCCAGCAATTATTAGTGCAATTTCAGAATCTGAAAACATCCTGTCCCTTCAGCCTTGCTCCATCGCTGCCATACCCCTAATCGTGGAGGCTGAATGTGGGTTGGGGAGCTCAAAACTGAGGCATTAATACCTTTGCCTTCATCTAATATTCTGGTTATGTGATGGCCAAATTTCGTAAGTGTTTCTTCGGTGGCAATTCATAGTAGTTCGAGTTGTCGGTGCCCTTGGCCAAGGTATAGACGAATGTAAGGCCGGTTTTTTGACTGTATTGTCACGCATGACAGTTGTAAAGAGACGGATTTCCACTTGTATCTTAGGTAGCAATTATGACATCTGAATTATGGAGTGTTTCGGTAGGTGGTGAGACGAATAGGTAGTGGGTTGCATCGTCTTAGGTAAGGAAATATCCTCTGGGAATAGTTGATAAATTAATAATTATCAGTTGTTTTATCATACATATCAGATAAGTTCTATCCTATCTGTGGTTCGCTTCCGAGGGGACGGGTGATTGTATTCGTTTTGTTGCGCGGTCGTGAAGTCTTTTCAGGTCGCATGTTTGACAAAATCTATTAAATATACCTTTTGTCCGAACTGAATGTCGGTCCTGAAAGAATATTTCACAGCCAGGTTCGTAGAGGACATTGCAGACGGCTGTACAGCATTTATCTTCCATCGTGACTCGAAGAAGTTCGCAATAAATGAGCTGCCTTGTGATTTCCTAAGGCTCCTAAATTACGTCTCGCTGGATAAACAACCGTCAATATCTTATGAACTTCTAGATTTCAATATTAATATCACACTTAACCAATCCTGAAATTTCTAACTATCAACAATCTAAAATATGGCATTTGCATGGAAGGCATCGGGTCTCAGGTATGCAACATGTTTCCCGGAGATTCAAATGATAGATTATGCATATTATCACAATCAAAATTGCTAACAAGCTCCCAAATAGCTACAACAAATACCTCTCCGTGGTGGCGCAAGCTCTCCGAAACTGCCTGAAAGATGACGTCAAGATGTCTGCAGAGCGTAGAGGAGCTTTACAATTAAAATTCGCAAAATGGAATGTAAGTGTCATCTTACCCGGTGCTGGGTCTGTCGTGAAATGGAACACACGGGCTGATCGATTAATTGCACTAGAATGGCAAGCAAGGCGAGTTTAGAAACGTTTCAGATACGACTACTACCGGTAAACCTTCATCGATGTAGCATTGCCTGGCCAAATTCTATCCAGCATGTTGGGCGGGGAAAGCGGGATGAGGCTACAGTTTAAATAGGGTCCGCAACCACGTCGGGAAGCCCAATTGTCTACACTCAGCCATGCAGTGAGGAAATCTTATACACAAACCATGTGAACAGATTCATAACAGTAGAAATTTTCTTAATAATATTTGAGTATGCAATAACTCAGTTGACCCTTAAGATTTCCTTATTGTCACTTGTATTTTCATTCAACACCGTATCCAACTTTCTATGTTGGACAGGCCATAGAACCTTGATTTTCTCTACGACACTTTTTCATCTATATTAATGTAAATTAAGTAACGGTCATACCTATTTCTTTTTTGTGAACGCTTCTATGGCTTTGCCAATAATATTCAATCGCTTACTCTCACTGGAGTATTCAACAAGAATAGTTTTTGTAGCAAGCGAATTCATACTTAATCGCCTTCTATTCAGAGTGGATCATCTACTCTATTTACGAATTAAAAGCCTAACACGACTCTCACGATATTATTGATTGTCACCAAATGATGCGGGACGGATCACTCATTAGTCTTTCTAACGGTACGGGAATAGATATGCATCACTTCTAATCCTTATCTAACCTTCATCAGAAATAGAGGAATTAGCGGTTTACGATTCTCGATATCCTTCAGGTCAAAATGAAGAGCTCGTTTACTCATCCCAATTAAAAATCGACGGTATAACATCAATTGACATAACCGAAAAATTTACCAGTGCAGTTCATCGTAAGTAGAGTAACCTGTGGTTGGGACCCCTCATCAACAAGAACTAGAACTTGATGTCGGGCAAATTATTCAAGACCCTAATTTCACACTTTTCGAATCAGTGGGTGCAATTGAGGTGAGCGATTCGAAAGTTATTGACCCAAATTAAAATCTTAACAAATTAAGATCATGGACAAGAAGATGGATAGCGGATACTTAGAGCCCGGCGAGACCATGGATGATGATTACGATTTCAGCAGGAATCTACTTCCCGATGAAGTAATTGGAATCATGGATCAATTGTTCTTTCATGAGGTACGACGAAGATCTAGAATAAAAAACAATAAGCTGATAGAGAAGATGGCATGGCATAAGGGTCACCCTCTCGCTCAAACAATCTTCACCAGTGTTCATATTGATAGGCTACTATGGCCTTATCCTGAGAGCATCAGCACGACTAACTTTGAACGAAATGATCTTGACTCAGCCACGGAACCTCTGTGCCATAGAGTCTTACGGGCATACTGCTTAGGTCTTGTAAAAACTTGTCACTTTGTAAATACTCGGATTAACTCTGAGCATTTCTATGAGGTATCTTGTCGCCGTTATTACTTCGAGGCTTTTTCACAACTTACAATTCAGTAGGAAGAAGACTTTGTCACTAATACCTTTCACAGGAATCTTTTAGAAGATTTTGATTCGGAATCAATCCTAGAATTTTTGAAAGAGACAAAAATACTGGTGAACTCTCATGATATTTATCCGATATTCAAGACCGCCTTGAAGATTCGTCTTGAATTCCGGATTCAGTTCCTAGTAGCTGTAAAAACTACTGAATCGAGAATTTCAGCACAGGGCATGACCTCATGGACAGATTTAAGGCCTCTTGGGGATGAGATGAAGAATTCTATGCGGCATGGGACCCCAGTACCATCAGCTTTCAGCGAGAAGCTTCAGAGAAAACTTGCAAGCACTATTCCACCTCGTCCAATTGTTCAGTTGAGCCCAGAGGATGCCTTCAACCACCTAGATAGGCTCTGTCTCGATGCATCAAGTGTGGTTGAACAACTGGAGTACTTTGATAGCCATAGTCTTCTGGTTTGTGATCTAAGCATCCATATCATCTTACTGACGTGCTGTTTAGACTTTTATCTTGCTAATCCAAGCCCTCACACCCCAACCTTCTACATATGCCCGTGCAATCCTACAATACTACCTCTTGGCAGATATGTCGGTTTTAGGATCCGTACCAATACAACAAGTGGTCGAAAATGATCTATCGACGACCATACTTCCTTCACATATGCTCTTTTTGCCCGAATATGATGAAGTAGAAGTCCCTTCAGACCCTCGTCACAAAGTAGCCACTCAAATAGAATCCTTCCGAAGTCACGCAGCGGGCTCATACTTAGATTTACTGAGAACTCTGTGTCAAAACAGGTGTCGAATACGCCGCTCACTCTGCCATTCTATTATCGAGTGGGATAATCTCCAGTACCATGCCGAACAACTCGACCAAAAAATTTGCGACCTCGATGAAGAATCGGTTATAGAGACTAAAAACTCATCAGATCCAATATGGTCTTACCCTTTCTCGTCATGGGTATATTACTACAAAATACTACAAATGGAATGGATTATTCAGCTTGGTTTTGAATTAGAAACTTATCAACCCGATGAGCTCGCTGGCATGTATGGTTACTTACAATATTTATCTAAAACTCGTCACGAAAATTTAAAGCGCGTTCAAAGGCTTGTGAATAAACGTTACCACGAAGCACTGCAGAATAACAAATCATGTAAGGATAAAAATTACACCTTTTTAAAGACATTGTCTTTCATAGATTTTGCAAGTGTAGAATCGTCTGCTACATATCATTTTGCGCACGGTCTTTCATGTCTATTCGCCGTACTAGATCGTCTATTAGCTCTTCAGCCCTCATTCTCATATTACAGCGATGACCACCGGCGATACGAAGTTCGAATGAAACCATTCCTCTCTATGAAACATCCCAAACTCATTCCATATGAGGAATTCAAAAAATTAATTCGACAGCCTGATGAAGATACCTCAGAACTTTTACAAATGTCAGTGGATTCAACTACAAATGCGAAAAAATACTTTGAGATTTTGAGCAAATTAACACCAGAAGAATCATTCTCTTGTGGTACACACAAAAGCTGGTCAAACGACATTAAGAATTGTCTGAAAGCATGTATCCAGACTGTAATAAACGTTACGAAGGTAAGACGAGCAGTGAAAGCAACTGAAAACGGTGGTCGAACCAAGATCAAAGTCGAGATATCCACAATGGATAAGGGCTATCATAATTGGTGGACTGTACCAACTATTACTGTACCTACTTGAAAAAATTACAAAATTAAGCTTTCATATCTACCATTTTTGTCTACCTATCCCTTAAAATTTAATGCACAACACTAGAACTCTATTTCGCAGATTTAAATCTGCTTCCTCGCGATGCTCGGTGATGACTGATTAATGTAGGTGCGGGCCGAAGTTTCTACCAGGATTGCAGCAATACACTTGCATAGCTATTTATATTCGTTGTATAATATACGACAGATTATTGGTTGCAATTACAAAGATAAATTTAATAATTTCATTCGTTATCGAAACCGATTTTTTACGAAGCCGAAAGCCTTCTAAGTTGACTGCTCTTCTTATCTCTCTTTCCAAAAGGAGGTATTATTCCTTTTAAATATAAGTTCCTTCAAGATTTCCTAGTTATTATACACTTTAATTTTCCAGGGTAACTTAGTTGCTTTCCTGAAACCCTCTGAAAGCTTACCTGTACTAAGCTGTGTCTGCACTCATCTAATTATTAATATAAAGTTCAGGCCTTCACGAACGGGAGCTAAACCCACTCAGGTGTTGGCAATAACACAGTGTGTGTGTGTTTTATTGTACTACTTGAGTCTATGACTATCTAGCACATTGGGCTCCTCTCTGACCCAGGCCACACCTTGTACAGTGCTCCTATCCTCTTTTGTTACTTGAAAGATCATTGATATATTCCCCTTGATGAATAGCCATTCAGCTCAGTATTTACCCGTGGAATTCAGCCACCTTTTCCACGGAACCTTCTACCCAAAAAAAATAAAAATGGTAGCAATGGAAACTGCGTGCGCGGGAAAAAGTCTCAAAAAACCTGCAGCCCCAGCCAGGCGAGGCCTAGACACCGGGACCACATGAGGTGCGCATATTCATCTATATCTCCCTTCTTTGTAACAGTCGAGGTCGACTTGATCCAATCCACCATCTCCGTATCGGGTGCTGGGTACGCTCCGGAAACTCATCGGATGGCTTTTCCTCCATGATCAAGGGTGGGTGACGAGTAGGGCTCCGACCCTACCATCTGATCTGATCGTGGTTAGCTTCATGATAGTGGTGATAGGGGAATGTGTTGAGAGATGAAGACGATACAGACCGCGAAAGCGATTGGGAATCATCTTCGAAGTGAGGACTTTGTTACTCAATCTCGGCTCTGCAGACTCTACAGTGAGAGCTGGAGGTTCGTAGGGGACACCACTGACAGGTGTTGAGAATAGTCCCCCCAATAACACAGTATCTACTAGATTGAGTGAATAATTAGAAACAGCATGAATGAAGTGAGATGATATGAATTGATCTGCTCTAAAATATTATGGGAGTTCTTGTCTATAAGAGTTCCATTGCTCCTAGCTTATCTTGAGGACTCCAATATTATCTAGCCTATTACACGTTCTGTAACCGTTAATGATAGCCCGGGGAGTCTAATGTTTGAGTAAACCTAAGCCATAAACCCTATCAAGACCTATATTTCCCGAAGCTAGCTCTAGCTGCAACTACCCTAGACGTATGTCAAAATTGGTGCTGATTGGAAACTCGATAGTCTCCAGGTCGCGAAGTCCTGGACAATGC
Source organism: Blumeria graminis f. sp. triticale (assembly GCA_905067625.1). Taxonomy (NCBI): domain Eukaryota; kingdom Fungi; phylum Ascomycota; class Leotiomycetes; order Helotiales; family Erysiphaceae; genus Blumeria; species Blumeria graminis. The sequence continues at coordinate 17,552,141 of LR898476.1, forward strand.
GAAACGGTAACAGGATCTCTCTCTGAAAATAGCATAGGTAGAAAACCAAGAATCTAGTGACCAAACATTATCTACCTACTAGCGGATTCGGCCTGTGCCAAGAGGCTACCATAATTTCTAAGGCTCATATTGCCTCTAGGGGTTTGCATAGGTTAGATCGGTTTACATTGAAGAAAAATGATCCCTCACTCTTTTTTTTGCATCAGATTTTAATTGCGTATGCAGCTATCTAGCTATGACACAATATCAAAGAAAAGTATAGAAAATATGACTCAATTTACAAGAAGAGCACTCATGGCTCGGATTTCATTTGCAAGTACCACTGCGAAGTTATGGCGGCTTTTTCTTCACCCCAAGTCAACCCTATCTGTGAATACCCACCCAGGGAAACGTCTAAAAACCCTGAGTTATCCAGACATGCCTCCATCATCCACTGAATTTTCTCCGCGCGAAATATGGTCTCAGGCGTCTCCTTCCCAAGTGGAGTAGGTGCCCAGGCTACTCAGATTATACCAGAGAACACCACCAGGAGGCGGATCAAAGCACCTTCCATCGTCTGCTTATTTTTATAGTGTCAGCTGTACTCTTGCAAACGAAGTCTTGTCGCGCACAAAGCTCAATTCGTAAAACTCCTTGCCAAAATTCGAAATTTCACGCCCATCAAGAATGTATCCCTCTTCTGCATCATCTTGTGAACTTGTCCTGATCCTTCTCACGTCCATCCCAAATAGCTATCTCCCAGATTTGTGCTCCACGCTTTGCTTCCTCCGTCGGGTATAAATATCGGCGTGGGCGTGTATTTGGTGACCGGCTGAGGCCAGAGAAAGTCAACGAGAGGTATAGTCATTGAAACGAGGATGTACTTGGTAGTACTTGTAGACTTGATGAAGCTTAGTTGAGAATCGGACTCTTTGGGAGTGAAAGATTGACATGGTGGAGTAATTTGAATTTTTGCCTCGTGGGCCAACTTCTTTGATATTGCGAAATTTGACTGAACTTGGCTCTGAGAGAATATTTCACTCCCAGGTTTGTAGAGGACACCGCGTACAGGTGTTCAGTCTTACCCTCCGATCGGGAGGAGTGGTGTTGGCTCATTTTTGGTCGAAAATCCGACTTGAAGAGATTTCGCGACTGCACAACTCAACGAAATCAATCAACACCCCAGATACGAACCTCAGATAGGCTGTAATCTGTCTGATATTCGTATTACAGCACCCGACACTTTCAAGATCTTATATTTTATTTCTCTGGAAAATCATTCCCAGCCAAACTCATCTTGCGGCCCTCTCAAGAATCATCTCACCACCCACCAAAGCAATCCCATACCTCCAAAAGTCAAATTGCCAACAAAGAAGCAAGAGGATATCCGACTCTACGCAACTTCTAGTCGCTATGAAGGTACGGTCGAAATACCGGCCTAAAATGCGTCCTCATCTTGGCCAAGGGCACCAACAACTCGACCTGCGACGAATTGCCACCTGCAAAATACGTACAACATTTCGTCGGCACACTAACTTGAGCGTTCGATAAAGGCTGGGGCACCGGTGCCTCGGTCTTGAGCTCTCAGTCACGTTTTCAACCTCCACAGTTAGGGGTACAGCAGCGACGGGGCAAAGCCAGAGGGGTGGATATTCTACAAAGTTTCTGGGATAACGAGATCGGCTGAAAGACAGAGGGACGCTGTATGAAGGAACTAAAAGGGAATACAAACTGAGGAGGCCCTGGTGAGCAACTGCATGAGGCCTCCAGTGAAGAAAACGACCCCTGGATGAGATGAGGAAATGCTGAGATGAGCCAAAGCTGCAAGTGAATTGAAGGGAAAATTTACAGATGGCTGTCACAGCGTAGAATAAGCACAAGAGAAAGTACAGCTTGTATAACTATTTATTCAATCTATTGAGCAAATACTAAGACATCAAAATAAGAAAATGTAGTGACAAAAGAATCTGTGGGCTTTTGTGTGTGTCCTCTCGCTTCCCAGGACCACGTGACCTTATCTTATCTCCTTAAGCATGTTGACTTCTTACCAAGAATACCTTCTTGGTTACCTGATATATGTAATGACATGGCAAAATGCCGTGCCATTACAATAGCTAAGGTGTCAAGGGCTCGGGCGCGTTTTGGCCGAGGCTGAGGAGGAATCTGCCCTTGGGCGTCCCAAAAGGGGATTCTCTGGACGGTTGGTGTTATGGGGGGAGCGAGGTGCGATGTTAATGTGATGAAGAGTCTGGTGAATCAAGGTTATGTTTAATTAACTGAACATGACACAATCTATATCTAGAACGCGCTTCACTCTATTTGTACATGACAAGCGAGACCCTAATACTAGCACTGTTGAGAATCCAGCCTTGTGAATCAGGCCTACGTGAACTAAAATCTAATCAAATCCCAAAATATGCCATCATGTTGGGAGGGTCTGGTGCACTAGTGCTTAAAGAGATAACAGGAAACGTATTGCATTCATTCTTGTGGTTCTACTTCTACTTGGTGTTCTCTGCGGGGAGAACACATATCGTGGTGTGTGGGAGCTAGTCCCATATGGGCTAGCTCCACCCAGTACGGACTCACACCAGAGGGCATTGACACCTATGATCCAACACTGGCAGTCTTTTAAATACTGCCGTCAAAACCTTTCAACGTCAAGTCCATCGACAATCACTCCATCGTTCTCTGGACGAATCCTTCCATCCTGATCGTCAACTCGTTGTCATTGACGAAGCGCTCAAGTGCGCGGTTGGGGGATGCCTTTGTCATCGCATCAGAGGGATTGTCCTTGCCGTTGATCCACCTGATCTCTGCAATCTCTCGTCTCTCATATGACTGCCTCAACGCCATGATATCAATCATCAGGCGCTTCTCCTTCGTAGTTCCCAGCTTCACAAGGCATTCGTACAGGGAGAACGAATCCGTGCAGACAACCAGGGGGATAGCTGGTAGTCCCAGTCGGTCTGTGATCATGCGAACCGTCGTCGCGATGGACAGTCCGACGTCAAAGCCGTTCACCATGCCATAGATCTCGGAGGCTAGGACGCTTCGAGTGACGCGCTTGCACTTGGTCGAGCTCCAGTGGATGAGGTTGCCACGGATGTCGAACTGGTTATCCGTGCGGGCCGTCTCGGTGACAAGCGTAAGAATGAAGCCAATCTGGGAGCTCAGGTCCTTGTTGTTGGCGAACGACCCATCGGTAAATACCATGAGCTTGGCGGTGGTGAGGTCGATAGGCACGTACCTCAGTCCACGTTGGATGTTACCCATCTGCCACTTGAGGCGGTTGTTGAGCTTTTCACATTCTGCTTCATCCGGGTTTTGAGCCTGTGCAGCCACGGACAAATCAAATGACGCGTCTGGTTGGCAGATTGACGCGATGTACGCGCCGCGAGCGCGCTGTTCCACGTACCTCTGGGCACGGTCAGTTGCCCTTGTGTCTATAAGATCAATCTTGGTCCCTTGGCCTTTCTGCTTGAGTACTACGATCTCATCTTCCAGCGTCAGTTTCGCTCCGTTGAAGTCCAGTGGTGTTTCTGGAGACAGGAGCGTCTTGGGCTTGGATCGAAACTGCGCCTTCTGGATCTTTTCTTCTTCAGTTGTCGAGAAGGCGGGTGTGGCCAAGATCAGAGTGTCATCAGTTTGCATTCCGATCATTCCAAATGTCGTTGGGCCGTGGTTGGTGATCATCAGACATGGGTCAAATGTTGACGTTGACATGTCCAGTTCGGACGTGTGGTGGCCTTGATACGTCGCAAACCAATGGACGCCAGCTTCAGCGATGCCGTAAAGTGGCTTAATGACGCGGATGATCGTGTTCTCAGGGTACTTCTGTTTCAACTCAGCAGGCAGGTCGGCCAATACAACGCGGAACAGGTCGGTCTGGGCCTGAGGGTACGCTTGCGTGATATCGCGGAGAGTCAGTGTCATGCCCATTTTCATCAGCGAAGGTGCGAGGGCCAGAAGGAGGCGTTGGCTTGCGCGCTGGATCGTTGGCGATTGTGTCAGAATTGTCTCCTTTGCCTTGTCCTTGTAGCCTTGGATGACCAATCTGGATTTCTCATAGGGCTTTTCGGTCTTGCCTTTGATTTCGCGCACCATTCGTGACTTAAATATGCGGTGCTTGCCGTGATGAACTGGGTCATACAGCTCAAAGCTGAACACACCGCGGCCAATAAGGTCATCTATCTCCTTTGTGTCCGACTCTTCGAATGGAGCACCGGGAGTTGTGATGACACCATCGTTCCGCAGCTTGACAGCGAGATCGCGGTCGTTTTTCTCTTTTGTGCTTAGGAAGGCATCATTGGTCCTCTTCGGTTTGTTCTTGGAGCCGGGAGGGCGACCTCGTTTGCGTGGTCGGGGTGGTTCAGGCTGTGGATCATGCTGTCCTTGGGGCTGCTCGGTCTCACCATCTTGGTCATGGTTCGAGGAGCTCGGAATAGGGTCGGTAGCGGCGCCTCGGTAGTACGGTTGGAGTAGAGTAGATCTGAAGGTTGCAGGTCCATTTACCATATCCAGCGTCACGTTGTGGCCATCGGTAGCAGCAATCTTGTAGGGTCCCTGCCAGCCATCCTTCTCACGCCAGACCCGAACCTCGCTCTGCAGCGGGAGCGCGAGGACGTCGGTGGTAGACGGGCCGTTGCGCGTGTTGAGTGCATCGTTCACCTGTCGCTCAGCTGCGACCTTGCGAAGGACCTTCATCGCCTTTTGGATTGCGTCAGAACGCTTTAGAGTCGATGGCGAGGGCGGAGAGTCCAATGTCATGCGGGGGTATGCCCCGAACACGAGAAGGGTAGGGACTAACCCATCAGGTCCAGCCGTGTCGTTTACTGCTTTCACGGCCATTTGTAGGATTGCTTCGACTGTTGTGCTGCTTCCGAGTTCAGTAGACAGAATCTCAAACGCGCGGCGTAGTGGTGAGTGATATCTCTCGAGCTTGCCGATTGACCAGTGGGCCTCGACTGGCGCCTGTTTGCATGAGATGCCTAAGACCTTGGCCTCGTTGTGGAATTCCGTAGAGGCAAAGTTTGTGCCGGCATCGTGGGTGATGATATCGGGCGGGCCTTGGTAGGTGTCGATCCAGAGCGAGCGTAGTACTTCCCAGGTATCTTTGGCAGACATCGATGGTAAGAATCGGGCGCCTTGGAAGGCTGTAGCTGAGTCGACAACATGGAGAACGGGGCGGTTGTTGAGGTACATCACGTCTACCAGGATCTCGTAATTGAATTCATGGTCGTCCTTAAGGGTGAATTTGAATCGTCTCGGTGCCGTGCTGTGCATTTGACAGTGATGACAGGACTTGGCAATCATCTCTAAAGTCCCTTTATCGACATCGTCGTGACCAGCCTTTTCCAAAAGTTGGTATAGGCGGTTGGTCGCTGGGTGCCCGAAGCGGCGGTGCAGGCGCCGTAGTTCGATTTCGGAAAGAAAGACACCTGCGTTCTCCGTTTTGCTTAAGAAGAACCACGGGTGGCCCCATTTGCGGATCACCGGGATGGTCTTCTTGCCTCGAATGAGTTCGTCCGTAGTGTTGTTGAAATAAACTCCAAGGCGGTCCATATCGGCAAGGCACAACAGGAAGGGTGTAGGCGTGTCGAGCACGTGGAACTTCGTTGTTCCAATTGGTGTCTCAATTGTGACAGTACCAATTGAGGTCGTCGTTGAGCCTTTTCCGAACCGGATTGATGCCTGACCAGCAGTTGATTCATCCATTTGGACTGATGGATCCTCACGCTGAAGCGCGAGATACTGCTCTTTGCCAGCAGTGGAGACTCGTGCAGCGCCTGTATCAGGAAGAATACCTTGGAATCTCATCTTCGAGTACCGGTCTTGAATCATGAATTGAGTGGCGGGGACGTCTGAGTTGTTCGTGCGAAAGACATCTTCGCCGGTGAGCTGGTGCAAGAAAGCCTGGTTAGTGAGGTATTGACAAGTCTCGACTAAGAAAGTATCAGATTCATCGTACTCTTCATCATCATCAGACTTTTCGTCCTGGGGCAACTGCTGATTCATCTCATGACCTTCGTAGTCGGTCAGATAGGTTGCGAAGTCGTCTATAGTGGTACCAGTGAAATTGCAGTGGGCGACGTACGCGTTGCGGGACTTGCGGCGTTCTTCGTCAGTGTGCTTAGTTGACCAGCATCCTTCTTTGTGGCATACGAAGCACTTCTTCTTCCAGTCACGGGGTCGAACGTCACGGCGGCCTCCTCGACTTTGTTCGCGGGGGTCGTCACGACGGCTTCCTCCTCGAAAGTTGCCTCGGCCCCTTCTGCTGTTATTGTAGCGGCGGTCGAGGTAATACTGGCCGTCTTCGGCATCATCCATCATCATCTGTTGAGTGGAGACACGGCTCATATGCGTCTCAATTGATGAACGCATGTCTGAGAACAGTTCCTCACACAGTTTGGCTGGCTTGAATAACGCGTGTTCAAGTTCGGGTACTCCTCGGCATGCTTTGATCACAGCAGTGCGGAGGTTGGCTTCACCGGCGTAGTCTGGACCAAGTGCGCGTTGGCACAGTTGGAGCTTGTCCAGCAGGGTCTGTAGGACTTTGTGCATGTTCTTTTCGGTCGACTCTTGACGCATTTTATTGAATGTAGTACTGGTCCAATCGGTGTAGTAGTAGTGGTGATTGACCTCGGTGTCAAAGTGTGTTTTTATTTTTTCATACGCCGCGGCGAAGGTGTCGTCCCGATTGATGTAGTGAAGGTAGTAGGCTTCCGCTCGTCCAGTGAGGATGCGAGGAAAAACGGCGTGGAACTGCTCTGGGCGAATCTCGGCATGGTAGCAGATGTTAAAGAACATGCGGAGTTTATCTTCTAGTAAATCATATGGCTCGCCGGTGTACTTCTTCTTCCGATCGAATGTCTTGACAAATTGTGAAGAAATGCTAGGATCGAGGCGCGCGTTGGGAACTGGGCGTGGAGGAAGTGTACTGTACGGATCGTACGAAGGGAGATTCGGTTGGGGCATGTACTGCATCTGCACCGGGTAGGGAGCGTATGGTGCTCGTGACCATGATTGTTGCGGCGGCGGCGGCGGGAACGGCGTTGTCTGGCTCGGCAGTGTCGTACCTTCTCTCGGTGGGAGCTGTGGTTCTGACGATCCAATCGGCCAATTCATCGGTTGGTGGACATTGTCTTGCTTGTTTTCTGGTTGTACATGAGGAGAGGGAGGAGGTTGTTGCTTAACTGGGAGTATGGGCTTGTCGGACTGGGGGTCCTGTTCGTTTGGCTCTCTTTTCTTCTCCGACATCTTCGGGCTTGAGCGTAGCAGTGCTTGTTGTTTTTCGAAAGCACGGGACTGAGTGTCAAACTTCGCAGTGCGGAGCTCGTCTTCATTCCACTCGGGGGCTTCCTCTAGTTGTATCATATGGGCAAGCTGTTGCCCTATCCTGCCATTGTTTCTGCCTGTGTAGACTCCGTGAAATCGGAGGAAGATCTTCAGTTCGCGCCGGAAGGGCATGTACACCGTGTCGAACATATCTTTGTTCCAAGTCTCAAATTCCTCACGGAAGGCGTAGAACACGTCATCATCGTACAGTTGTTCAAAGTCGTAGTTCTGAATAGCTCTGGCGACGAAGGTCGTGAGATGTGTCGCATTTGAGGTCGGGGAGATTGGGGAGTGCCACAGGTCGGGCTCGATGACATTCCATTCACTCTTGTTGACGCGGATCCCTTCCATGAGTTCTTCGCGCGTGTACTCCATTTTTCGGGGGCTTGTGCTTGAATCGCCTGTGTCGCTAGCCCTGTTGCTTGAAGATGGCATATCGGGCGGAAGCGAGGTCAGCACGTTGTGTTTTGGTTATTTTGCGTGGAATCAGCTGCTCAATTGGCACAGCTTCTAACGTGATTTTCGGTGGTATTGTAGTGCGGAATTGGTCTTCTGCCAGAGAGTATAGCGTCAGGCGCCAGGGAGGTCTTTGCAAAAGTTCGTACTGTTGTTTGCGTTGGAGGACGCGCCGGAGGTTTGCGAAAAAGAAAGCTCGACGGCTTATTGCTTTGCACAGAATCTTCTCTCGAGAGTATGGCTTCAAGCGCCAGGGAGGTCTTCGAAGATGGGATCTGTCTCTTCTTCCTTGCTGTCTGTGGTTGACCAAATCAACCACTGACCAGTGTTGGGAGGGTCTGGTGCACTAGTGCTTAAAGAGATAACAGGAAACGTATTGCATTCATTCTTGTGGTTCTACTTCTACTTGGTGTTCTCTGCGGGGAGAACACATATCGTGGTGTGTGGGAGCTAGTCCCATATGGGCTAGCTCCACCCAGTACGGACTCACACCAGAGGGCATTGACACCTATGATCCAACACATCAAGCAATTTTTTTGGAAATTGATGAAAAATTCACCTACCCATCTCCTCAACCCTTCAATTCATAGTTTCACAAGCTAATTTCATCATTATCATAGTTGCAAGACCCTGAGTCTCCGAAATGGCGACGGGTCCTACGGAAATCACTCGCCCCGCGCGCCAGCACAAAGCCATGGCGAAAATTAAAATCAGGTTGCAACACCGCCTAGACGCAAGAAATCTATCGATCGATACGATAGATCAAGACAAGATAGAGTCAGAGATGACCGAAAGATTGAGAGTCTTCCAGGAAGACTCAGACTCAACAAACCCAGACGTGGAAATGGGCAATATGGTCATCGACCAATACATAATCGAGGGTCTCGACAAATCCAGATGGAATGTCGCTCAAAAAATTTGATGATGTGGTCCCTGTGACCTCCGTCATTTCAACATCAAAGAAGATTGCTGCTCCTGCTGTCAAGAAGGCAGCAATTTCAGAGGTGAATAAGGCTAATCAAGCCACACCTGCTCAGATCGCCAGCAAACCCTCATCAGTGGCGACTGAAAAACAACAACCTTCCTGCAGCGAAAGCAGGAAACAAAAAATCAATGGCTGCCCCCCGGAACTACAAGCCATGATTGAAGCTGAAGAGCGCAGGGCAGCTCAAGCAGCAAAAAATATAATGATCTGCACTGCTGCAATCAATGCTGTCGAGACCGCGGTCTCCCTATACTCAGAAGAGTCGAGCGATCCGTTCATTGACTCGATGAAAATATATCTTCGAGCAGCCATTGCTCAATTCATGAAGTCGGGACCCAGTGCGGCCCCCCCAATCCTTCCACAGCGCCCAAGCTGCCAAGAAAACATGAGTTGTCCTATAACCAAGGCCAAAGAAAGTACTCTGATGAACAGTCAAGAGCCACAACGCCAAGTCACCCAGGCCAAATCGACCTGGGCAACAGTCGCCCGGGGCTCTCCCCAAATGTCAATCGCTCCAGCGAAGACTGTTCGAGTCGCCCCAAACCCAGCAGTACAGGTCAAGAAACAAGCTAGACCTGTGACTGCAAAGCCAAAAGATGTTCGTCTGTTTCTTCGCCTCGGAGAGGAGCATGCATGGCGCGCTCTTTCGCCAGCTGGCGTGAGAGATGCCGTGACTAAATTGGTGGAGGTTCCATCCTCCAATATTGAACATGTGTATCGTGTTCCCACCGGCTTTGCTATGAAAGCCAAAATGAAGAAGCACGCCAGCTTCTCTTAAACGCTGCTGAATCATTCAGCAGGGTTGAGGCTAAGTTGGAGACAGCCTCGGATCTGGCTGCCCTTGGAATCGCAACGGTTCCAGTGGCCCTATACACACTTATGGGCAAGGTTATAGTCACTGAGGAGATGGTGGCAGAAGAAATCACTCGAACCACCAAAGCGGTTCCGGTACGCGTCCGTCCACTAGGAAAGGGGCGAGTAGGAGTTCCCTACCAAACTTGGATAGCTCACTTCGAGAGAGCGTCTGCCCCTCGGCCGGGCTTCCGACTTTTTGACGACTCTGGAATTGCAGTTTGTCACCAGCCTAAACAGGCAGTAAGCCAGTGCAAACGATGCCTGCAATTCCACGGCACTCGAGGCTGCTCACGTGCCCCAGCTTGCTGAAACTGCACGTCAACAATGCACTCCTCTGCAGAGTGTAAGGCACATACAAAGTGTTGCAACTGTGGGGGCTGTCACCGATCGGACAGTCGTGACTGTCTAGCTCGTCCTACAAAGTCTGGACCAGCATCCAAAGTGAACCTCGAGGCAATCAGGCAGGCGAGTCAACGGGAATTTGCTGCAGTTGTACGAGCAAAATCAGCTGTCAGACGCGCTGAAGCCACAGTTTCAGCAGCCTCTGAAAAGGCAAAAATAGCTCAGACGAGCTTCAAGTCCAGCAACTGCTTCGAAGTGCTGATGACCGATTCATCGCCTTCTGTAACCAAGGTTACAGAGGACGTGAATCGTGAAGAAAGCTTATAAAGGGCGCCCCACGGGCCCCTTTTCGCCTCCCTCCTACCTTAAATTTCATGTTGATAAATGTAGGAAGGGGAGGCCCCACACAGGACATCGCGCTCGCCCGTGCTTTTGAGCTGGGAGTCAATGTATTGCTTGTTCAGGAACCTCTGTGGAAAAAACAGAGCAAGTCAACAAAGACTCATCCGGGATATGATTGCCATATTCCCCATGGTGAGGATCAGTCAAGGCCGAGGGCAGTGACCTACACTCGGAAAAACGACAGTGAAATTAAGGCAACGCAGATCTTTCCCTGTGCCATGCCTACGGCGGACTATTGCTGGGTCATGGTCAATGGAATCACGTTCCTCAACGTCTACAAAGCGCCCAACAACCCACAGGCTGTGCAGCCTCTAATCAACTGGAATCCACCGCCAAATTCTGTTGCGGCAGGGGATTTCAACTCAGTGCACTGGGCCTAGCAACCGAGCATCACCCGAATCCACGGACAAGGAGAGGAAATCGATAGATGGGTGCAACATCACCATCTATCCTGTCTCATCATTGGGGAGCCCACGCACAAAGCTGGCAACACCTTGGATCTAGTCTGGACTACCATCAATGGCGCGCGAGCATGGGTGGATCGAAGTGAATGCGTAACCAGCGATCATCTCCCTATCCGAGGACAAATTCCGATTCGAGCTGCAAGTATGAAGGCTGGGACCCCCAAGCTCCGAGTGACAAAGAAAAAGCTTCCAAAATTTGCTGCCTTCACTGCTAGATGGATCAAGCCGCCTTCAGCCCTAGACACTATCGAAAAAGTTGAAGAATACGCACATGAACTCTGCTTCCAAATTAAAGCCGCTATTAATGCGACAGGAACCCGAGCCAGAGCAAGCAGCGGAAAATCAGCACCTTGGTGGACCCCGGCATGCAGGGTAGCACGCGCCGAATATCAAGCGGCCTTATCCTCTCCCCAACGGGGTGTCTGCGCGAAAAAGCTTCGATCAGTTCTCCGAGCTGCGAAAAAAGAATACCAGAAGCAACAGGTCGAAGCGATGAAGTCGCCGAGCGATGTGTTCAAGCTACTGAGAAAGGCCAGTCCACAACAGGCTAGCATCCCACCACCACTCAATCATAATGGAACCCTCATCTCGGACCCATTAGAGCGAGCCACAATACTTCGTGATGAGCTTCTTGCCCGACATCAGGCGTCAGACGACTTGCCACCGTGCACAGCGACAAGCAGCAACCGAATCCCGTGGAATGAAGATATCTCCGAGGAAGAAGTTAGACACTACACAATCGGCTATGGTAACACAGCCCCTGGAGCAGACGGAATCTCATTTGAGCTGCTAGCGGCTTGCTGGAACACAATCGGACCGTACGTCGCTCAACTCTTCCGGGCCTGCGTGAGGATCGGCAATCATCCATCCTGCTTCAAGCTGGCTGAGGTCGTTCTTGTCCCGAAACCTAATCGAGACTCAACGACAGTCAAAGGTTGGAGGCCTATCGCCCTTCTTTCTTGCCTAGGTAAAGGTCTAGAAAGGCTCTTGGCTAAGCGTATGGCGCATCTCGCTGTGATCTTTGATGTAACGGGACAACAGCAATTTGGCGCGCTCCCAAAACGCTCAGCAATCGACCTCGTCTCCTGTGTGGTACATGACATTGAAGAGGCAAGCTCCCAAAAGTGGACGGCTACATTTGTAACCCTGGACGTTCAAGGTGCCTTCGACGCAGTTCTCCATAACCGTCTGGTGATAAGGATGCAGGAGCAAGGCTGGCCAGACTCGATCCTCAAGTGGACGACATCGTTTCTAGCGCATCAAATGGTCCAAGTTTGTCACTCAGGAGGAGTGACCGCTCAACAACAGCTAAGCTGTGGAGTCCCCCAGGGCTCCCTGATATCCCCACTCCTTTTTCTTCTTTACATGGCAGAGCCAATGCGAAGCGGAAAGCCAGGTATGAGGTTCAGCTACGCCGACGACTTCGGAATCATCGGATTTGGCCGTACCATAACGGAATCCGCCGCTGCGGCACAGAGTGAAGTCGACGATCTCCTGGATTGGGCGGGAAATAATGCGGTTGCTTTCGACACAAGTAAGTCTGAAGTAATCCAATTTCCAGCACGGTGCCGCGAGCCTGCAAAAGGAATCTATGTCAATGGAACCCTTATCGAGCCGGCCGAATATGTTCGCTGGTTGGGTGTCTACCTAGATCCCAGGCTGACCTTTAAGCACCACGTAACAACTTGGTGCGGTAAAGCCTTGAAAGTTGCACAGAGCCTGCGCCGCTTCAACACTGCTCTCCGAGGAGCCGCTCCAGGAGCACTTATTCGAGCAGTCGACATGTGTGTGGTTCCTATTGCGACATTCGGTGCGGAAATCTGGTGGCCTGGTCTCAGACGCCCGACGAGAAAAGGCATGACAACCCCACCAACAGCACATCTAAGTGGTATG